>OY282560.1:210210419-210717919 GCA_958295665.1 Tipula vernalis
CGCCCTTGATACCATCCCGCATCTCTGCAGGATGGGGGCGGTCCCAGATTTTCACCCAGGACCTTTAAAAAGACGAGGTTGAGTGCATTATACACCAACCTCCATTTTTCCGCCGTGATGCTCCCATCTTCTTGACTTTCGTCAATAACGGCTAGCATCAACACATGCCTCCTCAGGACATCGCTGAACAGCTTTGTCCCTGAGTTGGAGCTCGGCTTCCTTCCAGTCACCAACTTGGCCCGCTTGCTGTTGACTACTTCCACCTCGTCCTGGGACCGCTGTCTTTTTGACACATGGTCCCTTTCCGAGCTTCCGCAGCCCACAGTGCTCCTTGCCCAAGCTACTGATGTTCTTTGCTCTTCCGTAAGCTGCCCCTCGGGGGTCGCAGCCCACTTCTCGAGAATTCGGAATGCCGAGCGGCGATTCCTGTATTGCCTTTTCGCCGAAGGAATGTCTCTCGTCCCACTCCCCTGTGCTGCGTTGGTACCGCTAACTCCCGGGACTTTTGCCCTAGAGTCAACCACCTTTGCAACCTTAGAGGCCCCACCCGTCTGGTTCGAGGTACCTCCCTTCGCTGATACCGGCTTTTAAGGACAGCCGGTGCCCTTTGTGTTTATGTTATTCGACCTTTCCATTGGATTCCCACGAGTATCGGAGAAATAAAGGTCCGCCTGCGCAGAGATCCGTATACGCAGGTAAGGCTAATTACAACTTGAGGTCGCCAGGTATCCAGAGGGCTCCGTTAGCGACTGGGGTTTTGTTAAATGTGCCCCCAGCCTAGTTGACCATCAGCACGGGTCGCTTCCCAAGTATTTTTAAATCCAACTATTTTATAATATTCCATAATATATCCATAACTTAGTTCTGGGTTAACCTTTGTTTGAGTTACGAATTATTATAAGAAAACATATGCACCGTGTCGCAATTATTGGGAACTCACATAACTCACTATATAAAAATTGTATACATGTGTGTGTGAAAAAATAATATTGGCGGGAATATTTTTTAATGTGTATATGTGTAAATGTCAAGCTCGAAATTTGGCGGGTAAATCAAATTATTCATTAATGAAACAAAATTTATATTTTTGTATTTTTATTTTGGTAACCAAATATATGTAAATATTTTTAATTTGTATTATTACATGTTATCACAGAATATTCTAATTGATAAGTTTATTAATTAATCTAGTTTTTATTATTTAAAATAGGTCAAAAAAATCAATATCACTAAAGCACTGCACCGATCAACCTTACACAATTCAAAAAACTTCTGAGATGGTGTTTGGAGTTTTCCAAACGTATCAAATAATTTTTATGATGTATTAATAATTCCGATTTACATTCTAAATAATCGTTTTCCTTCACTAACACCAATGCACAATTGACACAGTTAAATTTTTTAAACACTCTTTGAATTAAGAAACCAACAAAATACCTGATGGATGCATCTGAGTTAGATTCCGGTTCATAAGGTATTGATTCTAATTCAATGTTCTGTTCCTTTTCGATTTCATCCGGCTCATCGTCGTCGAAAACATCAAAATTAATTGGACAGTTTTTTGTTGTAGTATTTGCGATTTCAATTGACGTGTTATGACTAGTTTCATGTTCAATTTCCTCACAGATAACGTCTATAAGGTTTGTATCATTATCTTCTTCGCAATTTGATAAGGTTGTGAAAGACGTTAAATACTTTATTGATAATAATTTAGCCACCGTAAAACCAAATTGGTGAACCAAAGGATTTGAATTATTACCGTTAGCGCACCGTATAAGCGCAAATGTGTTTTCCAATGCATCTTGATTCAGCCTGATAGTTAAAATATATTGCACGTCGATGTGTTCTTGAACCAGTGACTTTAGGACATAAATAACTCCATTTATGGTCTGTACCATTCCATCAAAAGAGTACACTTTTTTACCATTGACCAACCTAATATTTTTCAAATATTGTACCATATTCAGCAGAAACTTATAAATTTCGCTTGTTTCATCATGTCGTAGACCGACTTAAATTTATTTAAATCAAACATGTGTTTTGAATTTAAAATGTCAAATAATTTATCCAGCTTTTCGAATAAATTTCATGTCGCAGAAACCTTAGATTTCACCGAATCAGCAAACTTATTTAAATCGGCAACCGTTTTAATTCCGGCAACAACACATTGGCTAAATACTTGGGTTGCAAACTTAACCTTCATTTTGTCGAAATGAACAGGATTTACATGTTTTTCATTTATTTTGGGACACATTCTAGTGGCAGAAGGCGAGTCAAAAATGCCTACTATTTTTGTTGGGCCTTCGAAATTTAAAATAGGATTATCTCTCGTAGCGCCCATATATGTTAACGATCTTCGGTTATTTGACCCCTGATCACAAGTAACCAAACGAACCGACAACCCTAATGAAAAACATAGCTCTAAATTTTTTGTTATCAAATGTTTTAGAACATCAGATTTAATTGAATTATGAGAAACATAGTAGCATAAAATATTTTTCCAATTTTCTATTAGTCCTCGAACCATGAAGACACATATATGAGTTCCAACTTCACTTTCTTTTGAGTCCTCCCCAAGATCAACGTAACCGTCTATGCAATCTCTAACCATATTATAACTCAAATCTTGTCGTATTTTGATTTCGTCGAAAACTAATGAACATTGCTTTCCAGTAGCTGATAAACTTCCAATTTTTTCTTTTAATTTATTGAAAAGATATGGATTATTATTTCCAGGGGAGAAATTTTTTATCGGTTGCCATCTTATAAGAGACGATTTGGAAGGTAATTTGAAATTTAGTCGATCTCTCATAAAATTATATGCTTTTGGCGACAGTTAATACATATTTTGTGCAAGGGCCTTAAATTTGTCGGCCCATATTAGGCGTTTCTTTCTATACAACAAAATCATCTTGCAGAAAATTTTGCATTGATCACTTTTATTTTGTTCATCAATCACATCACTTAAATTGATCTTTGTTTTAGGTTTTAAATTACAAACTTTTCTATTCAATACGCGAATTTTTTGTTGTAAACTTTTTATCTGTTTAGCTAAGTTAACTTTTTCAGTTTTAAATTTTTAAATTTGAAAATGTAAGTTTCGGTTTAATCGTCTGTAAACCTCAATTTTCTTCTTCGGACTTCTCACAATTTAAGCACGAAAATGAACTGAATCAAAAAGGATTTTTATCGAAATAGGGATCCGGCAAACGAGAAATTTGTTCTAAACTTAGATTATCACTGAACCCTGAATCATCACACTTAGTGTAAGTTTTTAATTTTGAAAGGCTATGGCTAAATGTAGGATTATGTTCTGTTTCATCAATTGAATTTAATTGTTGGTTGACCTCGACAGGAACATTATTTTCCAATTGAAAACCAGAATTTCTCTTTTCTCTTGAAGTTGTTGATACATTTATTCGATTTGCTTGCGTTAAAAATAACGTCGGAACAGCATTTCTTTTTAATAGTCGCTTTAAGAAACATTGTGAATCGAAATGCTTCGAACATATGAAAATATTTTTCTTACTCGAAGGCGATATTTCACAGTTTTTTAACCATAGCTCGTACTTGTCATAAACCTGGGCATATTTAAAAAGGGGAGCCCCATATTTTCGTTTTGAATCACAATTTGCATCAGCACATTTATGACCAGAAGGACAACCCATAGCATAAAAAAAAAAATCGGAAAACTCAAAACTTGTCGTGTATTTACGAATATTACGATGTTAACAAATAAAATAAATTTTAATTTACATAACCTTGCACTACACGTCTTCTACATTCTCATGCATTAACAAAAAAAAAATTATTTTCTGAAAAAATTTTCTGATGCGTTGTTCTTAAAAAAAAAAATTAGGTGGGAAGTTTTCAGATGAACGCCCTATATTGACGATTGGAGCATCACAGATTCCACCTAGTGGAACATTTTTAAACTGAGGTAGCTGCTAATTTGACGTTCGAAATTGTTGTAAACAATTCCAATTTTGAACTGTAAACATAATTTTTACCTACCAGATTGATAATAATTGTAAATAATTCCAATTTTGGATTATAAAAACAATTTTTAACTATCGGATTGCAAAAATTTCTTTCGTCACATTTATGAGAAATGTCGTTTTGGCGGTTGCCTCATTTTAACTTTTTTCCTCGAGAGGCGCTTTCTCTACTTTTACAATCGTCAATAGTAAAGCGTATGTTCAAAACAAAAATATTTAATACCTCTCCGTCTCGTATTCACAGCTCAAAAAAGTAAATTACTTTTTTCTTTTTCTTTCATTTGCACCATTTGTTCATTTAAATATAACGTTGTAAAATACCAACACAAATATGTATATAACAAGTTTTCTCACTCATCAATACAATACAATGTAAAATGATTCTATTGCATGTTGTTTTTGTTATTTCCGATCTTGAATCAAGTACCAAAAAATAGTATACTGGCTATGTCGCTAATTTCGCTAAAGAATAAATAAATGGTTCCCCGTGCGCCCTCTTATTCTAATTTTCTCTATGGTACATGGAAACATGGTATGTAAGATGCGTCTCTCATTTTTAAAAAATATTTTTTGTGGATTATGGCGCCTCTAATGCCAAATATGAGAATCCAGTTTGGGAAAATCACTAATTTGAAAATAATTGTGTCTGAAACTGTATAATTTTTGTTGATTTTATATAGGTTTTAATTTCATACATTTTTTACAGGTGGCTGAACGTAAAGAAAAATGATTTTCGAAAACAGCAGAGAATCATAATTTTTAATGTGGCGACATCTTGTAGAAAACATTTTATGCTGATTAAAACTTTGGTAAGTTTATCGATTTTCAAATTGGTATAAAAAAATATAATTTGGCGTTATTTTTTCATAAATTCGAGAGCGCAGCGTAAAACCAATAATTTTAATTTGATTACATCGTTAATAAAAAAAACTCATTGCAAAATATGGATTGAATAAATTAATTTTTTTTTATAATTAAATCTTTTTAAAAAAATGACAAAATATGTAAAAACTCTTTAAAATATAAATATTTTTTTTTTAAGTTTTTCATTTACATTTACAAACTTCAAGCAATAATAATAATAGAAAAAATATTCTAATTGTTTTTAAAAAATAAGAATTTTCGAACAAAAAAATAATAATTTATTTTTATTTATAAATACATAAATAAATAAATAATTTATATCAATTCTTTTTTTGTTTTTTTCTTGGTATATTATATATAGATTTAATATAATTTATTATATATATAATTTATAGTTTATAGGCTTGTCGTAACATTAAATCGAAATACGCATCATTGTCAATGGACGCACTCAACCCTGAATAATAATTCATAAATTCTTCGTTTGTCACAACCGAATCAACATTTCCGCCTTCTTCAAAATTGGCTAAGAATTTTTTTAAGATTATTTCTTCGGTTTCTTCACCACTTTGATATTTTGGATGCGACTTAACTGAATATACGCTTCTGTAATTAAAATAACCCAAACAAATTGATTATACGAATAAATTTAATTTAACAAATATAACTTACCTCAAATCCTCAAGTGTTATTACACCGTCACCTGTCTTATCTAGTTTCTTAAAAGCTGTTTCAACAATTCTCTTTCTTCCCTCGGACATGTGTGGCTATAAATTGTGATTTAAAGTAACAACATTATTATAAACCAGTTAAAAAAAAACACGCATAACTTACTCTTAGGGCAATTAAAAATTCTGACATATTTAATGTACCACTGCCATCTGTATCAAAACGATTAAACACCTCATTTGCTTCCTCATCTGTACATGGTACACCAGTATCATGCAATCCTTTTGTGAATTCCTCCAACGACAACTGATGATTACTGTCATCATCCATGCGACGAAAAGCCCGCCCAACGCCCAGAATTCCGGAGGCACCACGCGCCAACGACATTAATCGCATTTTATCAATCAAATCTTTGTCACGGCCATCGGCTAGAGTGCGTCGCACCTTATTTATCATTTCAGATTCATGTCGTGACATAGCACTAGCTGGACGATTTGCCATTGTTGGTTTAAAATTATTTATGTATATAAACTGAAAGTGAAAATTAAACGAAAATTATTTTTAATTATAATAATTACATTTTTTTTTTTTTAATACTAATATAGAGTTGAATGCGGTCACAACTCACAATATTATTATGTTCGCTAACATTTTCGTGTCCTATTTTTAATGAATCAAAATAATATTGTGACATTGCATGATAACAGATGATATCATATTAAGTAATTCAATGTTACTGTTTGCTGTTTCGTTTCTAGAAAACATTTGCCATGTTTTACGTTAACGATGGCAATAAAGTTTTGAATACACTGTTGAATGCTTGATACACATATGTACATATGTAATAAACTTTTGTATAGACACAATTATGTAACATGTATTTGTAAAGTTTTTGTCTAGAAATTTGAAATATCCTTGCACAACATGAACTTTGGATATATCTATGTACATATGTTTATACATTTTGGCAGGAGTAACGAGGTTTTTATGTATGCGTGACTTCAACAAAGGTGGTGCTAATAATTCAATTACATAAACACATACAATTATTTAACCATTGTAGCATGATTATCACTACTCTATTTAATACTTGCATAAATGAGTTTGATTTGCCGTACCTATTTACACTTCGAATTATAACCAGATTCTAGTAAATAATTGTAGCGTTCAACTTATTATCAGGGTTTGCTCCGGCTTATATCTTTGTATAATGCTAAATTTGTTGCATCTTTAATATTAATTAAATTGGCTTTGCAAATATTTCATGCTTAGTTCATAATTTATATAAAGTTCAAAATTCACACTCATTCACTTCAAAATTAGTAAATTTCATTTAGTTTCAAAGCAAGCCTAACTTCCTAATTTTTGAAGGAGGAAGACACACTTTGAAACAATACCTGAGATAAGACATATTTTGGAATTAAAGGATCAAATATCATATTCTCCAGTGAATTTAAATTCGACCTTTTACTGGTTAACATCTGCTTTTCATCAATGGCAGATTATTAGCTTAATTACTATACCATTTTTGGGAACGCAACATGCTTCTATGGTTTGCGATATAGTTCGCTTAAATTTAAACTTATTTCAATTTTTTCATTAAAAAAATAACTTGAAAAGCAGTATTAGTTGGTTCCTGAGGGAAACAACAATTTCGGGAGTTAAGGTAGCTGGGTGTGTGTGAAATAAAACTTTCTATCATCATTCGTTATGATGATTGATCAATTCCCTCGTTTTTTGCCGTACCTCTGCTTTAAAATAACCCCACAACAGAAGTTTAAGGCACAATTGCATAGAAAAGCGACAAAATTCCTTAAGCCGGCTATCCACTAAAAAATCATTTTCAACAAATGCTTGCTCTCCACCGAAAAAATCTTCGCAATATTGAACAAAATGAATAAAAGACGAAAAGTATGAAACCAAATACAAAATAAAACGTGGATTTGGGTTATCAAATTTTTGGAAAACAAAGTTTCCAATACAATTATTGGAAATGGTTCCCAAAAATACGTAAGAACAATACAAACTTTAGAGAACTTATTCCTGACATCTCGCCAACTATATTAATGTTAGAGTGTCTCGGCGAACTATTTTAACATAATAGCTCGTAAACATAAACGTTTGTAAACATAAAAAATAAAAAAACATACGTCTTCACCAACTAATCACAAAATGCACAAACATCGAATTCTCTTTTATGTACCGACATCGGACGGAGCACAAACAAATGCTCGCGAATGTTTGCAACCATTTTTTGTGTGCTCGTGGTTATAATCTACACTGCAAAAATATCGTATTCACAAGCGTTCGCAAACGTTAACGACATTGTGCGCGTTTGGTGGATACCTGGCTTGCGTGTACTCAACGAATTCTTTATAAATGTATTTTTATTTGTGAAAAATGGCGGAAAATGGAGAACAAGGCAAAACAACGAGAAAGTGCAGAGAAAAAGATTCGCGGTGGATTATGTAAAGCTGAACGGTCATTAATGGGACAAAAACCGTTACGGAAAGGAAAAACTGGAACAAATTAAGCTTTTTCTTTATTCTTCTAATTAGATGAAGTGGCTCTTTGCATCCGACTTCCTAATCTTAGGACCTTATTTTTGGGCAATTTTCTCCTCTTTCATTTGAACAGTTTTCTCAATAATGAGTAGCTTCAGAAATATTAGCGAAAAACTTAAATTTGCGAATTGTCCCCCTAAATATCGAATTTTTTCGTCACTTCCTTCCTTCTGGGGTGCGGTAAGATATTATTTTTTAGTTCTACCACCAAAAATCTACTTAAACTAATTCTACATTTTTCTTAGGTTTTGCCTTTTTTTCGACTGGGTGCCAGGTCAAAGTTAAATTTTTATTTGGTTTAAGTCATAAAATATTTTATGTTCATTCACTCTATAACTAGAGTGTAATTGAGTTATAATTATTTTCATAACCCACCGCTTCAGTATTTTCACAGAAAAGCCACACTGTAAGGTAGAGGTGAAGAACATTAGTCATTATGTCATATTGGTATTGGTATATTACCTAACCACAACAAAGGAAAACACAAAAAAATAAAATTGTAGAACTAGTTCATGCCGGTCATTCATAGATGGCATAAGGGTAAATAAGACAATCGTGCCTAGCTTTTCATTATTTCAGCAAAACACTATTTCAGCATTGCTATCGCTTCAGCGGTCCTTCTGTTCAACCCAAAAGTTTTCTCGATATCTGTGTTAAAGCTACGGACGATCTGACTTATTATTTCCTAATAGGTCGCGCGAAGACAAAGTAAGGATCAAGGTTGCAGCAACATTAATTCGCATTAACATAAGAAAGAGGCAGGCAAAAATGGCTAATATAGTATACCATGAAAAATGTATCCAAGATCCGTTAGCAAAAATTGAGGCGAGATGTTTTACCCTTTCTATTTAAATTTACTGATACTAATAAGAAACCAAATTAAACAAATTTAAAACCAGTAACAGCTGTGGGGAGTGCCATTATCGTGTATAAGATGAAAGATGGCCAATCTGTAGCTGTGCTAACCAAAACAATACAAATTTTGAGAGAACTGAAGCATTTCACTTTAAAAAGTTCAATTTTTTAAAGTTCTTACTTTGATTAAGACGTAAGGATCATCTTACAGAATTTTGGCTTTTTACATTATTCTTGAGCACTCTATCGAACTAAAAGCGTCGGATTCGTTCGTTCGTTTAACAGCTTACTCATCAAAATAGAAAGATAAACTAAATTTGTGGCATTTTCAAGGTAAGAAGTAGACATGCGATATTGGGTAAATTTCAACTATTTATTTATTTATTTATAGTATTTATAAATAATTTAGTATTAAGAGGAAAAGCACACATGGAAACAAAGCAATCGAAACAAAAAAAGAAAAAAGAAGTTGCTTCCATTAGGCATAAAAACCTCTTAAATTTTTTCAAACAATTTCCACCTCGTGCTTACACATTCTATTTTGAGCAGTAGCTCATTTACAATAAAATGTACAGCACGAGGTGAAATAATATTAAAAATTAAAAATTAACAAAAATAACATGGTTATTAAAAATAAATTAAAAAACTACGTATTGCCCATCAATCACGCCACTCCAAAAATTTTGACCTAAATAATTTTGCCGATCCTAATCTCTTAATTTCCAATGGAATTGAATTCCAAAGGGAAACTCCCCTAACACAAAATGACGCGTTTAACGACCTACAACAATTTTTAGCCGGAATTAGGCGGAAGTTAGAGGAATGAAACCTACTAAACATTAATTTCCTATATAGATAACAAGGCTCCTTAGCTTTAAGAAGTTTAAAAATAAAAAGACAAACGCGAAATTCGTAAAAAATAGATAAACTACATTCTAAAACAAGGCTAGAGTAGGCAGAAATATGATCGAACTTCCTAATACCAAAAATAAACCTGGTACAAGCATTGAAACATCTTTGGAGAACATTCATATTTTCCTGAAGCATACCAAATAAAACTATGTCACCGTAAATAAAATGAGGAAGAAGATAAGACAAAAACAATTTTTTCCTAAACTGACTATCAGAAAATCCAACCACTTTATACAAACAACTAAGCATGCCAAAGACCCTCTTACTAATAGTAACTAAATGGTCACCCCAAGTAAGAGTTTTATTAATAACTAAGCCTAAATCCCTAACAGTATTTGAATATACAATTAGCGAACCCTGCAGAAAAATACCAGGAAAGGACGAGGTATCTAACGGTTTTTTATAAATTATAATCGACTGAGATTTATTCGCGTTTAAAACAAGCCTGTTAGAGACCGACCAGCGAACGATATTACTTAAATCTTCATTTATCAGATAAATATTCCTAACAATAGAATCCTGATCTAAACGACTATTTCTATAAATTTGAACGTCATCAGCGAAAATATGAAATGAACAATGTTGAATGGAGGATTCTATGTCATTTATGTACATAGAAAATAATAGAGGACCCAGCACTGAACCCTGAGGCACGCCGGAAATTACAGGAAGGAAATCAGACAAGGAATTGTTGAAAAAAACTGCCTGAGAACGATTAGAAAGATAGTTAAAAATCAATTTGGCAGCAGAAAGCGAAAATCTAAACTGAGATAAGAGTTTATTGAAAAGAATTCTGTGATTAATAGAATCAAAGGCCTTAGAAAAATCTAACAAAGTTAAAGAAGTTAATTCCCTATTATTCATATTACGCCTAATATCATCACATACATTTAATAACGCAGTAGAAGTACTATGAAATTTTCTAAACCCAGATTGGAAGCAACTAATTAAACTATTGCTATGTAAATGCGATTGAATTTGATTTTTAACAACTATCTCGAAAGCCTTAGAGAGAGAACTTAAAATGCTAATTGGCCGAAAATGGGATAGCTCTAAAGGATTACTGATCTTTGGAATCGGGATTATTTTACTTAGCTTCCACTGATCTGGATAGGAAGAGGACGTGAGAATAAAATTGAAGATATGTAACAAGTATTTTGAGACGAAAGGGAAAACTACCTTAACGAATTTTAAATTGACGTTATCCAGACCAGAAGATTCCGATTTAACCTTCCAAATAGCAGATTGTAAATCCTCGAGAGAAATATTTGAAAACGAAAACGAATTAGAGGACGCGTTAGAGAACAAATCGACGGAACTACTGCCCGAGTTCAGACTAGAGCAAAAATAACTATTAATTTCATTGGGTTTGAAATCCCCACACGAACTAATCTTGCATTTACCTAGGCCTAAATTACGAACATTACGCCAGAAAACCTTGGGAGGAAGAGAGGAGTCTAACTTGTCCTTGAAAAAATTACGTTTAGCAATTCGAATTAACCCTACAACTCTGTTACGAGCCTGCTTGTAATCTAAATGAGACTGACTATTAGGACACCTTTTCCATACACGATATTTACTAACTCTAATATTTATGGCATTCGAAATTTCCTGAGACAACCAATGCGGAGATTTTGCTTTGCAAATAACATATTTAAGCGGAACGCAACTATTAAACACCAAACTAATATACGAGTTAAATTTCACGCTATAACGCAGAGCTTGGGTCTAATTTAGCGAAAGTCAAAATTTATATAAAATAAAATTGTTTACATTACCCCCAGAAGGAAAAGTTTGCGGCTGCCATCGACACGAGTGTCCATGAGCAAGCGTAAGGCAGGGTTGTGAGAAAATGTATTTACCCAATACCCTTTATAAAGTATGCCTGACCGACATTTTAAATCGATATTTCTAATTGTTCACAACACATTGTTACTAACGACAAAATTATTAGAAATTAGTTCGAATTTATGAAAGCCATCACGGCTATCGTACAATAAATTAAATATACCTCAAACAACAGACCTTAATCCGAATCCAAGAAGAAAACTTTGTCACTTATTATTCAAAACCGTTTGGATAGTTGGATGTTTACAGCCCTTTTCTTTCTTCTTATTTTGGTTCTATGAAAATTTAGTTTCCGGAATAAATGGTATGATACTCGTTTATAAAGATTTAATCATAATTAACCGTTTCCATTTCATTCACACAAAATTCTATTTTTAAACGATTTTTCGTTTACTAATAATATCGCTGTAAACATTGTATATACATAAGTAGATAAACAAAATGCGTTAGATAACATTAGAGGATGAGGGAGTTGAATAACAACAACCGATTAGTCATATTTTAATATAGGTATATTGCCACACCTGGAATTTCCTACATAACAAATTGTTAACACGATATACTCGTTTCTGTGTATGCTGAAGGAAGCATTCTGTTTATTTATAAAAAATCTATTATGAAATTTTAGTCTTCCCTATGTAGACATAGTAAATAATAGTAAACTAAAAGTGTCCAGTCCAAGAAACAAAATTACGAAAATTTGTGTGCGAACGGTAATTGAAAATTATGAACGTAAAAGGATTGTCTTGGGTGGCATATATCCGTCTAAAGATTATACCGCAAAGAACGACTGCCAAAAAAAGGGTTGCAATCGATTAAGCTCGAAATGATGATAATTGATCGAATTAAATAAACAATTGTATAAAAAGATTTATTTATAATGTTGCGCATATGTGCGAGTTATGATATAACCATTGAGGAAGATCAACAGAGAAGGATTTTATATGAAAGGAAAATGACATGAAATAAAATTTTGCATCTTTATGTAAACCGTTCAAACTTCAAAGCGATTTTATGAAAAGAAAGTATAAACAACATAAATTTCTAATGCTTCTTTTTATCCTATGGTGTTTCTATAGAGGGTAAGAGGGTTACACAATTTCCTCCCATTATGCCTAATGAAACCCAATTAGGAATATCCTCTGCTTATAATGTAGTCCACATGATTATTAAATGTAAGGTTGCACGAAAAAATAACGCCAAGATCACGAATATTAAAAACTCTGCTAATTTCTGCATCGATTCAAAAAATAAGGAGCCTCTATGCTAGATAAGCTTGTTCATGTTCAAGGGCAACTTATTCTGAGCGGACCAATCACAAAAGATATCAAGTTCGTCTTGCAAATGCGCAGTGTCAATTAAAGAATTAATTGTACCATAAATTTTTAAGTCGTCAGCATTATACAATAGGCACTTACAAAACTTGAAACACTGTACAACATCGTTAATAAATACAGTGAACAGTATTCGAAGGAACGGATCTGCGAAATACTCACACATTGTTGTCTTGATGTCGGATAAGATGCGATCCAATTTATTGGAATGAAATCGGATCCGAACTCAATCAATTTCTGAAGATGAATTTTGTGATTTAGTTAATCGAAAGGTTTCGAAAAATCTGTGTAGACAACAATATAACGAATAGTAAGTGAGGTTTATAGTCCGGTCGAATAAAACAAAAATCAGCCTCATAAAGCAAATAAGTTGATTAAAATGTTTCTTAATCTGTGTATTTTTCACGTAGATTAAGAATTCGATAAGCCCCGGGGTCGGACGAATGGCGAATGGGCCGAAAAAGAGCATTTCACCCCTTTTAGTACATTGCGGTCACTTTTTCGCAAATAACTTGGTTTTTTTGATTATCAACAGTTTGATGACCATGATAATTTAGAGATGTGTATAATTCCACCAAATTTGTATTAGGTGACAGATCCCGAAGACTTCGATGAAGATACTGTAGATCCCAACGCGTTTCCAACAGAAGTTCCAGGTACTGTGGAAATTACTGTAAGAGACACCACTGAAGAAGTTGATTTATTCTAAAAAAGTGATAATCATGATGAAGAAATTTAAATCGGTGATGCAGCACAATATTTTGATTTAAAACAACCAAGATGGAAACAAACGACTTATGTTTTACGAATGAGTTCAACATTATGCGAAACGAAATAAAAGATTTGTCACCGCGTAATATATTTGAAAAGCTATTCACTGATGAAATCGTGAATTATTTGGTTGATCAATCTTTTAGATCGTTGCCTTGAAATGAAAAAATATTTACATTTGGCATATTTCCATATGCTTAGGAAAAAGTTTTGCCAGTGGGAATTTTTTCGTAAGGATCTTTCAATTGACAAATCAATGGTATTTTGGACACAATCCATACAAAAAATTTATTCGCAGTAAGCCAATGAGATTCAGGTACAAAAATTGGATCATAAGTAGTTCGAGTGGATATTGTTACGCTTTTGACATTTATTGTGGAAAAACAGCGTACGACGAATCGAGAACTGTAAAAGGAATATCCGTTGGTGCAAGGGTTGTTATTGATTTATTGGCACATATACCGAATCCTCCAAATCATGTAGTTTTCTTTACATTTGTGTTACCACGTATAAGACCTACTGGAATGGTAAGAGAAAATAGAGTTCAACACTGCCCGATAATGCAAACTAAGAAACAACGAAATTTTGTATATAAAAACATATGCTCAACGCTCAACACATATGAAAACGCTAAATTCAATTATATTTATTCATTAATCATTATTTGTCATTTATTTATATTTTCACCTTTAGCTTTTTCATCATACAATAATGGAATGAGTGCTGCAGATATCCACGATCAATGTATATCATTATTTAGAATTGTCATACGAGGAATGAAATGGTGGTCGATAACAAAACCCGATTTTTGTTGTAATTCGGCTAATTATGTCTTTTTACTTGAATTTCTTTGCCATTTAATATTTTTTTAAAATATAAAATAACCGAGTTATGTATGTATTTACGAAAACGTGACTGCACCCGCGTAAACCGCGGGTGAAAACCTCATTTTTCCGACCCTTTCGAAAAAGAAAGCTTCTGACCAATTAATTTTAGGCATTGTTCAGATGGCAAATGTTTGCTAAATTCTAAAATTTTTTTTTACGATGGTCATTATTTACGGTAG
The DNA here is from genome assembly GCA_958295665.1 of Tipula vernalis. Classification (NCBI taxonomy): domain Eukaryota; kingdom Metazoa; phylum Arthropoda; class Insecta; order Diptera; family Tipulidae; genus Tipula; species Tipula vernalis. The sequence goes on from OY282560.1 coordinate 210,225,301, forward strand.
TTTTCTCTCTACTTTTTTAAAAATTTGGTAAATGTTTCCCATCGGAAATTTACCTTTAATCGAATTTAAAAGTGAATTGTCAATTTTTAAAGATATTTTGAGAAATTTTATTTATAAAGATAATTTGTAAAAAATTGTTAAATTTTATACCTAAGTAAAAATATGTAATTTTAAAATTTAGTTATCGATGTTCATGTGTAAATTCAAGTTTGAACTGAATTTTGAATAATTTAAACTAATTTTACTCTTTACCAAATTACTGAAATTTTAAAATTTTTATCGTTTTATTTCAAATTATAAATTTTTTGTAAAGAATTTTACAATTTCTCATCTCGAAATTTTAATGTTTAATATTTGTGGAAATATCGGTTTATGTTTTGATATTGTTCTGATATTGTCGTTGATTTAATTTATTAATTTTAGGTTAATTTTTGTAAATTTCCAAATTGGAATATCGAAATAATGAATAAAATCGGCTGGTGAAGCTAAATTTAATTTCGATTTTTGATGTGAAAAGATCTTAAGCGGTGGTAAGTCAAAAATTTCATGTAAAAAAAAGGATCAGGAAATTCCGTACGAACGAAATTGCAAATTATTTATACATATGAGAAAAACGAACACAAAATGCACCGAACTTGCACACTATATTATTCGAATTACAATTTCCGTCGGTTTAAAATGGAATGACAAAAAAGCTATGCATGTGTAGGGTAACTTGTGTAATGTCGTTTTCGATTCGGTTTTACCATGTGTGTGTGTGTGTGTTTATTTTTGACTTCTTAAAAAATATTATTGAACATAATATTTGAGTAGGCATAGCAACAAAATGACAGTTCTAGTGAAAATGACAGTATTTGTTGTTGGTATTAGTAAATGAGGGGTAAATCTGACAAAAAATCAAGATTCATAGTCGAGCAAAAATTTTGCTCGACCGATGGACTTTATTGGGCGAATCGAATAACTTGACAGCAGAAAAATTAATCGATTGCGTCACAGATTGATTTTATTTGGTGAATCGAAGACGACATTACTGATTCCAAAAAGTGAAATGGAAATACATTAGAAACAAACAGAATTACACGCATACTTTAGGTATTAAATATTATACATCTTAGCGGGCTGTGAAAATTACACTTATACATTGATATAGCACATAGCATTGATCGGTGTGCTATGTTTAATGTATTGCTCATGCTGTTGCTGAGTTTGGCTATGCGGGGAGTATAGGAAAGAAAAACTATAAAAGTGGAAAACAGAATCGAATGATATTCTCTAAAGATGTGCGCAAGGAAGAATCCACAAGAAGACATGCTACCGCCCTATTTAATTTAGTTGAAACTGATCAAATTAGCGATGCCACTTTGCTTTGTTCACCGGGTTTGCCGTGACCATTCACAAAAGTCTAAATATGGAATCTTCAACAAGATTGCCGTATATGAGTAATGGCAGAGCCTTCTAGAGTATAGAGCCATAATCATAATGAATTCTTAGTAAAAATGGTGTTTTTTAGCTTCAAGTTTTTCAATGAAAAAGCGAAAATATTATAAAATGTGTAGCGTTTCGCAATCGTTTCGCTTTCACATCATACTTTTGAGCTTTTGCTGTTTGGGCATAATGATCGAAATAGGTACATTTTTTGTTTCGTTTTTTTATATAAAAATTTGGTAGAGGAGAGAACAAAAAACAACGTGTTTGAGAACACACGCATTTTTATAATTGTATTTGGTTAAAAATAAAAATCGTAAAAAATTTATTATTTATATATATTACGTAAAAGTATTGTAGCCGAATCTTTTTAATTAATAAAGATAATCGGTCATCAACAAGCGATATACATATTATTTCATTTCCTTTGAGTCAGATCGGAGATCGCCCCATTTAGTACAGTGTTAAAATAACCAAAAATGTTTATATAAAAGTTTTCTACATATCTTTAACAACAATATACAAGAAGGCTATATTGGTATTAAGTAAATATTAATTGCAGAAATTATTAAAATTAAATTATTTCTAAAATATATTTTTCGAACTTTCATTTTGAAAAATACATCAAAGTTGGCTCTGACGAATTAAAATAATACTTGCTAAATTTATCTTTAGTTTTACTAGTGTACGTAAGATGTCCAAAATGTTTACAGAAAAATGCGAAAAAAAATTATTTCATCACAAAATTATCACACGTTCCTATATTTTGTAAATTGGTTTTGCTTTTCCTACAATTTTTGAATTTCCCCAGGTGGTAATTTTTGGTATGATTTAACAAATTGTTACGGCCATAACTGCCGTATATGTAATGTATAGTATATTGACTTAACGACCAAACGAATTGTAGTAATCTTTTATTATTACAAGAAAAAGAAAACGATTTACTTAAACGACATTCATATATGTTGAAATTCAAACATTTATGAAAGTATTTCAGAAACCATGATTAAGAATTTGTAACGTTTTCATTTAAAAATTGGTCTTAGGAAAAAAAGTGATTTTCCAGATGTTTTGTGTGTTTTACTATGAAAAGTTTGATTTTTTCCTCGTTTCTAATTCCCTTATAAAAGCTTCGTTTTTTAGACTATGGCTTTGTATAATCAGGGTTGCTTTGGTAATGGTGTATGTACTTCATTTTAAAGCGTACAGGGCAGGTTTAGATGATTAACTTAGCAGAACTGTAGTTTGCTCAAACTCACCGAGACATGGATATACTGAAATTTAGTCATTTGTATTTTTCTTGATCTACAAATAAATTATAAATTTCAATTTTTAATTAAACAAATAATATTGGTAAGGCTCGTCCTCCAAACCCAATATAGAATAACTTATTGACTTTTTAAACCAAAAATATAACCGAAGTGAAATTCTTCCCAAATAACAAAAAATATGTATGTATGAGTTTCAGACGATGTTTTGTGCATCAAATGTTACATATAAATCCCAAAAAAGTTGAACTTCAAATCAGAACTATCTAATATTGTATATTACCCTGCTACTTTGCTATATACATCAAGTAAGCTAAATGTCACAAGATCGATCACGTAATCAATCCTAGGGGTTAGCGATATAAATAACAGGCAATATATAAACGGCATGTTGCATCAAACTTCAACGATGAAATCTGTTCAACAAAAATTAAAAGATTGATATTCGACTATAGTTTGAACGTAAAATGTCACCTGGTCGATCCTATGTTAGAGATATAAATAACAAGCAATATACCGGGTGATTTTTTTAACCTGATACAATCAAATATCTCGGAAAATAAGCACTCTACGAAAAAAATGGTTAAGATCAAAATTTAATTATTCCGTGGGGGAAATACATTAGTGTTAAAATTAGTACCCCTCCCCCCCTCCTCCTTGTAGGTGGGGCGGGAGTAACTTTGAAACTAAAATATGAATCCCTATTTTTATCGCAGATTCAGATTCTACGGCTAAAAATACGTAGGATTTGACTGAAATTTTTTTTTTCGATTCATGGTATATGGCGCTGTAATTGACGATATTCAATTTTTTTCGATTTCTCCTATACTGAGAACCTACGCAAACGATTCTGCAATACGTCTGCAATAAAAATACCACGGTTTCATTGTAAATACTCGAAGTTAGTCTTAAACAATTTGTATTTCTTAAATTTTCAATTACTGAAAAAGGCATCTCATTATCGCAACCCAGGAACATGCGATTAAATCTGCTTTCAAATTAATGAAATTTTTTGTATTTTGTTTTAAAAATACCGATTCAGTCCGAAGATTATTTCGAAAACAACAATACCTGTGTAAAGCTATCAATACTACTTAAGAATAGTGTATTTAACTGTACAAGAGAAAATTGAAATGATTCTGGTTTATGGAAAAGCTGGCCGTAGTCTTGATAATGTTATCACCCTCTACGCTTCGCGTTTTCCGGATAGGATTTGGTCACGTGCGTCATTTCAGCGTTCTGTCAAACAATTTATTACTGACGGAAGTGCTCAACCGAAAAAAGGACTCGTCCAGCAAAAGTCACTGGAGAAAATATTGAAATTGATGTATTGGCTGCAGTAGCTCATAATCCTCATATTAGTATACGAGAAGCTAGTGATTCCGGATTGTCCCAAACCAGTGTTTGGAAAATTTTAAAACGTCATAAGTATCATCCGTATCATGTGTCTTTACACTAAGATCTTCATGGCGTTGATTTCCAAAATCGGGTAACTTTTTGTCAGTGGGCACGTGGACAAATACAGCAAAACCCAAATTTTTTTCGTTACGTATTGTTCTCTGACGAGTCGTCTTTTACAAACAATGGAACGTGTGTGATGTAGAATAATTGGCAACAAACTCATCGGCCCCCACATTATTGAAGGCAACTTCAACGTTCAAATGTACTGAGATATTTTGGAAAATGAACTGCCAACATTATTTGAAGACTTGAGCTTAAAAGTGCGACGGAACATGTGGTTTCAACATGATGGTTGTCCCGCACACTATTCGTTGGTAGGACGTGCAGTACTTGATCGTGATTCCAATGGTCGCTGGATCGGGAGAGAAGATTCGGTAAATTGACCTGCCAGATCACCAGATCTTACTTCGCCAGATTTCTTTTTGTGGTGCTATCTAAAGTGCAAGTTTACAAACGAAAACCAACAACATGTGAGAATATGATTGAGCGCGAGGGAGTACTAATTTTAACACTAATGTATTTCCCCACGGAATAATTAAATTTTGATCTTAATCATTTTTTTCGTAGAGTGCTTATTTTCCGAGATATTTGAGTGTATCTGGTTTAAAAAATCACCGGGTATAAACGGCATGTTGCATCAAATTTCAACCACGAAATCTGTTCAACAAAAAACAAAAGATTGCAACAATAAGTTCGAACGTGAAATGTGCATTAGGCAAATTGGAAATAAAAATAACTCCATCGTTCTGACGATGAATTTTAAGAGGCACAACTTTCAATTATTTGTATCCTTCAATATACATATGTAGGTAGATTCTTAATTTTTGTTCCCACCACGGTAATCGGTTGTTAAACCCACCTCTTTTCCTTGTATAAAAAATGAGAAAAGATTTTTGTACTAACTCAATTCTAATTATGTGATCCCTTTAACGGAGAGACCTTACGCAAGATGCATATTTGAGCTATAAGACAAACAACAACTCTACGATCTTTAAGCTTTTTCTTACGGTACGTTTCGTCGGTACGTAACTCCAATATCCTTTATTTCATTTAGACATGTCATAGTATTACTCGCAAATCGCAATATTGTAATCATAAATCAGATGCGATGTTGAACTTGTAAAAGCCATCATTTTGCATTTTGTAACATTTAAATATAACATATTGTTCTTACAGCAAACATTAACCGCCTCTACATATATCCTTTTGTAACTCCTCTGCATTAGATAGATTTCGAATAGGGGAAAATATGTTTAGCTCACAGAAAACGGGAAAACTTTATGAAGAATATACGTAATTGGATCAGATAAACTATTATTCATTTTTACACGCTGCAGCCGTCCAGTAAGCTTTGACTCAAGCCATTTGATCAAATTATCATTAATACCAAGTAATTTTAATTTTTGCAGAACGATAAAGTAATTGATTGAGCCAAACTGCTTAGTTAAGTTGGTATAAATGACATCAAGCTGAGCATTGCCTTCAACTACCTCTGTTGCACGTTGACCTCTGTTGAGCATTTAAAACCTATTGAACCTCTGTTGAATGTTTAACAGTTGCTGCCATAAGGGTAAAGTTCACCTTCGAAAACCTCGAGATGATAATGGAAACGAATTGGACTATACAGATTTTTTACGACAGTTAATGTCATATACAAATCATCGGAACTAAAAAAACTTCGGAAAAAACATAAAATCTCACAATAGGTCTGTTTCGTTCGCATCAATGGGAGCACAAATTCAGAGACCTCCATGTTCCGGCCGTTATGTGTTTCATGTTGATTGACAGAATTCTTATCTCACGTGCCATCTTCATCCTGCAAAAGGAGAAAGAAGGAAATTTGCATACCTCTTAGTGATGGATAGCTCGTCGCTCAAATCAAAAACGCTATAACACTCAACTCACAATCATGGAGACTTTAGAATATATCTGGATAATAGAGATGAAAATTCACCCAGCAATTCATTCATATTAACATTTTAATATGGATCCATATAAGACAATATACGCCGGATTCGGCAAAATATTACCATATTGCAGTCTAAGGCTTTTCGACTGGCTTTTAGAAATTCCTTTAATCGAATCATTAATGCCGGATATTTGCAAGTTGAGCCAAATAATTTGAATTTCATTCGTTTCCGCCAAAAAACGTTGCAAACAGAATTATAGCAAGGACTTGCAGATCATGTGGCTAACCAAAGTGCAAATTTGTAACTTCATTCCGGCATTCCAGCCATCGTCATGCGAAGGTTCACCAAGAAAAAGATAGAAAGGTGCAATGTTACAATGTCAACCTTTGGATAATTCCTGGCCTTTTGATAATTCATGGCCTGAAATTGTAAAGAACCTCCAAAAGGAGAAATCACATCTGATCGTCCAGATTTAGTTGTTCGAGTATTTAAATTGGAATTAAAGGCAATCATTGAATATTTGACGAAGCATGAAGTGCTAGGAAAGTGCATGGCATATGTATATACTCGACTGAGTTCTAAAAGCGAGAAATTCTACATGATCACCTATCAATTATTGCAAAAGATAAATTTAAAACTTCTGAAGCTATTGATCGTATCGTCCTGAAGAAGTTCCAGATATTTACACCGAGCGAAGAGTGCATGAGATCGCCTCCCATGCATGCAAAATACGACGACCGCAAATATAAATGGGTATCTTTTGTATGGGCGTCGACATGGCCCGACAGTACCATTATAACTTTATAATAGGTACTTGCTACTACAATATAATTGTCACATAAACGTTGAAATTTGTGCATCATTGAAGACAGTTAAATATATTTACATGAGATTTTATTGCACCAACGTTGATATCTTGAATGAAGAACAAAAACTCTAAAGTCATGATGAAATTGTCAATTATATGATGTTTGCTAGAGACAGTAATGCACGACAGATCGCTTGCAATAATAAGTTCATCCGCCATAACAGCGAAGTACAATTTTTGAAGAAGGTCAGGAAAATTAAGCTTTAAACGACGCTCGAAATGGAATCACTAGACTTACAATTAGTTTCCGGTATACAAAAATTCCTTATCACGAGTGAGTGCGTCGAGGAGTGCGACAAAAAATGGTTGGAAGAATGTACACAGTTACAGCAAATGACAAGTTTTAGTTTGCGATTGATTCTTCTTCAAGTTCCTGGAGCGACATCATTTGAGTAGCTATGCGAACTGTCAATTATTTTGAATATTCAAACGTTGGATGAAGCATTAGTTCTTCAAATATCATACCAAATGAGGCAACCTTTTGTATCCATTTCTGTTTTCTGCAATCCTATCAATGCTTTGGTTCTTTGGGACAAATTCAAGTTGGATTTGGTATTAAGTTTTTTACGAGATTATGACAATGAAGTGGCATGTAATTTATTGTGCTGCGTCAACACGGTGCTGAGTACGCTATATTTGGTCTACCTCAACCAACGGGAACTCGGAACATTCCTAAACAATTCGACGTACTTGAGAAAGTAGAGAAAGCAGACATCACTCATAGACTTCGAGAATAATCAGGAACAGCACCAACTTTGCTAAAAGGTAGCCGTACAGTTCACAGTTGGAAACTTGAACATCTAATATGAACAAAACAATCTGCAGTTAAAATCATTCGTGACATTTTATAAAATATTATACAATAGATATTATACCATAGAGATCCCAGAAACCATAGTCGAATGTCAATTTTTTGATTTTTGTTGAACGGATTTCGACTTTGAATTTGGTGCAACTGACGGTATGTAAGATGTTCCAATGAGCCTGTTATTTATTTAATTTTACATAAAATCAAAATGTAAAGCCAATGAACCATTTTTGCTTTTTAAATTAAATTAAATATTGGATTTCTCCGAAAAGATGATTATTTGAGAAATCTTATTTCTGAAAATGGCATTTAGGTGAATAAATTATCACCACATACATAAAATATATACTTATATGGAAAATTTGGGATTTTATTTTGGGAAGTATTTCACAGACATAAAATATCACGCAATTTAAATACTGAGCGAACGGCAGCAGCCTATCTGCATTGGTTTCTAAATGATTCAATGGAACTCGCCCGTTGTTTTTTTTTAAATTGAAGTTTGGTACGTTCGAAATAGTAATATACATACATGACGACCTTAGATTAAAATCATTAAAGAAACAGAGAATTCAGTTCAAAATATTACTCAAAACTAGAAGCACATCCCAACGAATTGGCCAGGGATATACTAAAACAGCCGCGGTTTAGGATTTAGGTATAAGTAACAATTTCACCTCTAAATATTCTTTTGAAGCGCTTCTAGAGCTATATACTATAGAGCATTTAGCTTTTAATTTTGCTGTAGGAGCGCTGCTAAAGCTTATTTCGAGTTGTTATAGGGCTTGTTTAGCTACTTTTACAGCAATAATCTTCCTCTCGAAGATCATACGTCACAGCTTTCTTAGAGCTGTTACTTTTATTTTAGAACCGTATGAACGACGTATAAACCCCTTGTTATAGTGCTTAATGCTCTTGTGGTGCACAATTTTAGAGTGTTTACTAGAGCTTAATCCTTTTAAAAAGGCAATAAAAATAAATAATTGCTTTATATCTGAAACATTATAAAATATTTTAGATAAGTGTGCCCTTTAGAACTAAATTTTATTTACATTAGGATTATTATAAAGTTGTTTAATGTATTTCATTTTCGTTCAGAACAATAATATTAAAAATTAGGTTTGTTTTAGAATATGTTTTTAATGCGGTTTAATTTTTATGGTAAACATTAGCAATGTCATTAACAAAATTTTAATGGGCCTCGAAATTATAAAAGTTCTAATTAAATAAATTTATATAAAATACTGTAAAAAATCAATTTTTCGGTTTTCTGTCTATTTACAATGAATCAATTTTGATAATTATTTATTGGTCAAATCGCTCACAAAAAATGAATAAAACAATCGATGCCAATATTTTTAATTATTTTGAATAGTGCGTTTGCTAAGTGTCATTTTTTTTTCTATGATGCGATCATCCATTTTGTTACAAAAACGGAGCTGATTACTAATTAGAATGATATAGAGTCAATATTCTCAAATGATTCTCTTACAGAACAATTAGCTTTAATAAAATCAGTTTATGTACCATAATACCCTAGACAGACTGTAGTTTAATAGATTAGTCGCAGTGTGTTAACCTCGATTTAGCTAATCCCTTTGTTTTTGCATAGAATACTTAAACTAGTTTAGCTAAATCGGATTTATTAAACAACAGTCTATATAGGGTATAACAAAACTACTAAAGAATAAAATTTTGGTTTAAGAGCATGTAGCACTATTTTGCTTTATTTTTGTCCTTTATGTGATATTATACACGCTGATAGACGCTCTATTTTGGATTTCATAGGTTTCACCATAGAGCACAATTTATTGTTTTGTTTAAATAACGGTTTATTATATGTCAGTTTTCAATCGAGAAATATTATTATAGGCTGCGTAGTTCTATTAAACTGTTTGAAAGCCCAATTTCTTAATTCTTCCCTCAGGCTGACATGGTTTGTTTCATCCTCGCTTTGAACAAATAAAACAACCCTTAAGACCTCATCTAATTAATTTGTGTCCCATAAATCAGGAGTCTCATTAGCCGCGTTTTTTTATTCGCTCCGGATAGCTGCTATCGAGAGCCGTCATTTTTCTACGCCTAAATTTAAATTTGAAGCGCTATTTATTTGTAAACTAAACTTATTTAACATCAAACTATCATTTTTAATTCAATTGTTTAGCAAAAACTTCTTATAAAAAATATTTGGCTCTACCTATTTATTTTATCGGGAGCCACTTTTTATATGACGGCTCTCGATAGCAGCTATCCGGAGCGAATAAAAAAACAGTACAATTGTTATCACATAAACTAATATGAAAATGTCGAATAAAGGGTATTCTTTCGCAGAGTTTTGTCGTGGTTCTGATGCTTCGAATGTATTGCTTAGATAATTGTTAACTTTATTTCTTTCGACAGCTTTCTTCAACAAAACTTGGTTCTTTCGAATTTGGTATCGATAAGCACTACCTAATTTGTATCTCTTCCACAAATTTAAACTAAACGTTTTTATTTTATTTTAGCTTTGAACTTATTTCAACGTAAAAACTATTCTGACTTTAATTTTGGAGGTAAACGTAAATCAAAGCTGTTTCTGATTTTTATGCCAGTCGCAAGTTACTAAATTAAGTCTGTTAAGCAGAAAGTTAAATGGAATGGTTATATTTTAAATGGAACGTAATTACTTTAATAGCAATTACACATTTCTAAAATAATCTTAAATTGAATTACTTCCGTCATTAAAATAAAGTTGAGATTATTAAATATTCGGGACAATTCAGCAGAACGATTGATTTAAATTGTTAAACATTTTGAATTCACATTGGTTACATATCAAAAATATTCTGCGCAATAAAAATAATGTGGAAAACATTTTGATTTAAAAAGGACAGCTATAAAATATTTAAAATGAAATAGAAAACACTTCAGATTTACCGTTTGATTTGCGATATTCTTCTGGGAAGTGTAGTGAATTTAAATTGTTATAAAAACTATTGAAGGTGTCTAACATCTACATCAATTATTAATTAATTTGCCAAACAATTATACAATTAATTAAAAACAATTCAAAAGTTCTTGTGCATCTACCATTTATATTGTACATACCTTTGAAACTGTGCCAAAAGAATAATTTAATATTTTAATGAACTTTCTAATACAACGTGTGGTTTTATGAAATGACCTATAACCCAGCTTTTGATATAGTAGATGGTAAACTGTGTGTAAATCGACAGTGGCTGGAAATCGTAAATATTGATAGCAACGTGCAGTTAGAAAACGTGATAAATTCAGAGAATATTATTGCAAATAATACGAATAATAATTCATCTACGGACAATTACAATATTCCAGTGTGTGATACTGTAAATAAAAATTTAAAAAAAAATGCACACAAATATTAAATTATAACATCTAAAACATTTAATGGAGGACAACCAAATTATACTTATTTCACTAGCAGAAGCATACATTTTTTAGTTAAGATCTAAATAGCTACTTAGTATCTACATTCGTGTAAGATTAATAATACTTTAAAGGAAAAAATAAAACAAAAATTTGAAGTTCGAAAACAAATTTTATGAAAACACAATAGTATCGAGCAAAAGTTGGTACATATTTGGGAATTACAGATAATACCATGCCCAATTTGAGTTTAATAAAAATTTTAAATTTAAAACGGGGGTTTCTCGAGAATAAATAATTTAAACAAAAACAAAAAATTTCTTTCTTTAAAACATCATTGATCGTAAACGAATGAAGATACGAGGGCGGATTGAAAATGAAGCTACCTAAGTAAGAAAACAAAATTTTTTTTTGCCAAAAACCATTTATTTCTCAACATAGTCTCCATTTAATACGACACACTTAGTAAGGCGATATTCCAACTTTTTTATACCATCTGAATAATACGATTTCGGGAACCCCTCAAATACGCGTTAGTTTCGATAATCACTTCTTCGTTTGAGATGAATCTTTGTCCTGCGAGCCATTTTTTCAAGTTTGGAAACAGGAAAAAGTCACTAGGAGCTAAATCTGGACTATAAGGTGGATGATCAATCCATTCGAAGTGTATTTCACGTAATTTTAGCATCGTATCTAATGCTGTGTGAACCGGTGCGTTGTCTTGAAGAAAGAGCACTTTTTTCTTCTTTAAATGTGGTCGTTTTTCCTTGATTGCATCAACCAATTGATCCAATAATGCACGATAATACTTTCCTGTGATTGTGGATCCTTTTTCAAGATAATCGATGAGCAATATTCCATGTGCATCCCAAAATATAGTGGCCATAACCTTGCCAGCCGATTTCACTGCCTTTGCCTTCTTCGGAGCACTTCCACCAGCTTCCACCCATTGTTTCGATTGATTTTTGGTTTCAGGTGTGTAGTGGTGGACCCACGTTTCATCAACAGTAATTAATCTACGCCAAAAATCAACAGGATTACGCTTTATCATGTCCAAACACCGCTGTGAAGTGGTCTGTCGAACTCGTTTTTGTTCGACACTGAGCAAACGCGGCACCCATCTTGCCGATAGCTTTTTCATATGCAAATGTTCATGCAAAATGTTGAACACACGTTCATATGATATGTTTACCATTTCAACAATCTCACGCAACTTGACTCGGCGATCATTCATAACGATATCGAGGATTTTCTTGATATTTTCTTCAGTAACCACCTCTTTTGGCCTCCCTGTTGATGGTATTGTTGCAGTGCTTCTTCGGCCGCATTTAAATTCAGCAATCCAATATTTTACCATGTAATCTGACGGAGCAGACTCACCGTAATGTTTATCGAGCTTTTCTTTTGTCTCTTTAGCCGTTTTCCCTTTCAAATAATAGTGTTTAATCACTGCACGAAATTCGTTTTTTTCCATTTTTCAAGAAACACAAAAGTTGCTTACTTCAAACGACTACAACAAATAAACTAATCAATGAATTTGGGTGAAATTTTGACAGCTGACGTTTGACAGATCGCAATTTCTAAAAAACAAAAAAAAATTGTGTTTGTGCTGCCATCTAGCGCTAGGTAGCTTCATTTTCAATCCGCCCTCGTACAAGGTGGCCATTTATATCTTAAATAACGCCTATGCAATTATGTTAAATAAGTTTATATTTAGTTGCCCCCTTTAAATATTTTGGAAGTTATAATTTAATATTGGTGTGCCGTTTTTCTAAACCGAATTTGTTAAAAAGCCTGTATCTCAAAGGGTGTCAAAAATGGACCCCTTCCTATACAATTTTTTCTCAGAGTGAACCAAAGAGTTACCCCTTAACGGATGGGTATCCCAAACATGAGACCCTGTGCACATATATGCAAAATACATTAAGATATATAACTTTAATTTATAATCGAACAGAAGTCCTACTATACATACCTCGCAAAGCGAAGAAAAATCCAAGTGTGAGGCTGTATTATAAATATGCAAATAGTCAGTGCAAAAGACGGAAATCAAATATTTCATCCAGCAACAAATCCAGAACTTAAATTAGATTCTACATTATCTGATAATGTTTGTACAAATACAGTTGAATTTGATGAATCAATCTCAATAGCTCTGAAAACTGCCGTACAACGCGAACATGAGAATTGGGAAGAAGTAAAGGATAAATAGCAAAAAACTTACCAAATTCGTCAAAAGGACCTGAAAAAAATGGCACTTTCTGAATTTTTAAAAGCTTGGCCGAAGCTTACTGAAAGTAGAGCATCAGGCTTGGTATAAGAGATAAACGTTGATTTTAAATATTACATAAAATTCATTTATTGGTTTTTAGTGTTACAGATAGAAATTGACTTTTATTGTACGCTGGAAAATATTTAAACCTATATACAAAGTGGGATTTGTTTAAAGAGAAAATCAAACCATACTACGAACTTAATATAAATAATTTGGCATGCCAAGAATTATTTAAGTTATCGAAAACATTCCCAGATTGTGGTATTATGCAACTAATCTTAATTTTATAATATTTATCTCTATTAAAACTCTTATATAATTTCAGATACTGAAGACTATACATTTTGATCATTTTACTCAACTCTGTACTGTGTTACTTCCTACGGCAAGATTCAAAGATAGAGACTGCAATAACAAACGAAAAGCTACTATTGCAGATGGACAGGAATCATTTATTTTACAACTCGAGTGTATAAATTCACGAAGAATCGCAGATTTAACAACAAAGTACTACTACAATGGTTTAACAATGCAACCCTTGCTATAATGGTAGAAGGTTTGCCTTATTCGCAGCTTCAAAATTTGTATGTTTATTTTGATGGGACACTTTTTAAATCCCCGTCGTTTATTGCGCGTTTAAATTGCTGCTTTAAGATTTTTTCAAATATTTAATCTGGAATACTCAAAAGCTTGTGAATTACCATGGAATTGTATTCAAAAATATTTCTTTAACATTAGTACGTCGTATGATATTAAATCGACCAGTTTAATCTCTCTTATGCACCATATGTCCTATGAATAAAATTGTAATAGTTAATTTAAAATTAATTTTAATTATATGTATGTTGGCGTCTATTGGAGGGGGGGGGGGGACCAAAAGTTGAGTAGATTAATCTACCAGCTCCGTAACCTTCCAGTAGGGTGCGCATCGCGTGAGCTGTTCTGGTCTTGTCATTAGGCAGCTGCGTGATGGGTACAATTGTGTAAGGGGTAACCTGTTCACAATTCGCAAGTGTACGTGCTGCCTCCTCATGGCAACCACTGGTAACTAAGGCCATTTGGCACATTTTTGGCCATTTGGCACAGGCTAAAGTACGGCGCTAAAGGAGAAAATCTTGACAAAAAATCCTAATCTAAAGTGGAACAGGGTATGCCGATGGTTGAATGTCTGATAGGTTAATCAGTCAAAATATGCGGACTCTGGATACCAAGCACCCTCCAGTTTTATTTAGCCTTCCTGTAGTAAAGCTGGGTGACCTACAGGCGATTTGCAATTCCCAGCAACTCGTAAGAGTAAAAGCAAAAGAAATACGGGGCAGGAGTAGGAATATACGGTAGTGGGACAACCCTCTCGAAGTCCTTGGGCTCCAATGCTACCGTCTTGCTGTAGTAAACATCTAGGAGGGAGAGCAATAAGCCCGGATAGTATGTATCACGTACCGGGAGGCAGTATTGTCAGGTTCATTAAGAACCTGAATATTGGCTGGACGGATAATTAAGTAGGGTCCAGCACAATAGATCTTTTAGGTCGCAGTGCGAAGTGGCTGATCGCCCGCATGGCCCTACAACAATAATAATAATAATGTGAAATACATTTTCGACGCCTTTCTTATGTTTGCTAAATATTAATAAATCTGAATTACTATACCATAATAAACATGTTTTTTGAATTTGCTTTTCTTCTGAATTTACTTTTTATTACACGTATACTAATTTTCAATATGTTTATTCGTTCCAAATGTTGTAAACATTTTCCGAGCTCAACAATTCTGATACGTCACTATAAGTTTGATCATTTAATTTTCGGAAAATCAATTGTAGTGAGATGCAAACAGAATGAATGTAACCAAATTTTCTCGAACATTTCAAGTCTGCGATCACACTTAGACAGAGTGAATAAATTTGACAACACTAAAAAAATGCCAAAAAATAATGATTCTGAAACTCCCCACCGAACCTTTTATGACTTACATAACATATTGCCACCAAAACCAATTCAAGAGCCCGTCAATGATATATCTAAAGGAATAGAAAATTTAATAGAAAGTCTAAAGTTAAATGCCTTACACTTATCCCTTTCATGTCCAGAAAGCAAACCGTGGAAATTCAAAGTTTGATAACAAAACTATTGCCATTAGTTTCAAGTGCCATACACATTAAAGATACATATGTATGTGTTTACTTGATCTAAAAAATATTGAAAATATAAAACCAGAAATATGTAGTATATGTAATGCCTTTAGTTTTCCAGTTCAGATCTATCTGTGAACTTCCACATATTTTAGTACAGACTTTAAAAAATACCGACATTTTCTCAAGCTGCGTACATGCTATACTTTTCTGGTGAAAAAATGTACACCACGAAGTTAGCTGTATGAGTTGAATTATTTCCAACTAGAACAAAAAGTTCACCAGGGTAACCAATTTTAACAAAAAAAATTAACTATTTTGCTAACTTCGTGGTGTACATTTTTTCACCAGAATTGGATCATGTACGCACCTTTAATGGTAACAGTTTGCAAAATTTTGTTTCTGCGGACGTACTCAAAGCAAAGAAACTAAAATATCCAGACGATTTAGTTATACCTTACGTATTATATCAAAGCAACCTTGATTATACAAAGCCATAGTCTAAAAAACACAGCTTTTATAAAGGTATTAGAAACGAGGAAAAAACCAAACCTTTCATAGTAAAATACACATAACATATGGGAAATCACTTTTTTTCTTAAGACAAATTTTTAAATGAAAACGTTACAAATTTTTAATTATGAATTCTGAAATACTTTCATAAATATTTGAATTTCAACATATATGAATGTCATTTAAGTAAATCGTTTTCATTTTCTTGTAATAATTGATTTATTTAAACCAAAATATAAAAAAAAATTCATAACAACAGCATTCTGGTCAAATTGAAATAAAAGCTTACTACAATTCGTTTGGTCATTAAGTCAATATACATTACATAGATGGCAGTGACGGCCGTAAAAATTTGGTAAAATCATACCAAAAATTACCACCTGAGGAAATTTCAAGTAAAAAAATTGTAGGAAAAGCAAAACAAATTCACAAAATATTAGGTACGAGTGATAATTTTATGACTAAATAATTTTTTTTCGTATTTTTCTGTAAATATTTTAGACATCTTACGTACACTAGTAAAACTAAAGATAAATTTAGCAAGTATTATTTTAATTCATCAGAACAAAATGGAAATTCGAAAAATATATTTTAGGCATAGTTTAATTTTAATATTTCTGCAATTAATACTTATTCAATAACAATTTAGTCTTCTTGAACCTTGTTGTTCAAGATATGTAGAAAACATTTATATAAACGTTTTATAATATATTTGCTTTTTTCATTGAAAAACTTGAAGCTAAAGGACACCATTTTTACTATGGATTCCTATGGAAATCAATGAAAAGTTATACCACTAAAAAAGCTTCTAAAAAATACGTCATTATGATTATGGCTCTATACTGTAGAAGGCTCTGATTATATGCAGACGATTTTCAAATCAACAATGCTTTGGGAAATCACTGTTCTTCAATATGTGGCTTTTATTATAACTTTCCCACTTTATTTTTCATTGTGCATTTATCGATACTAACAATTTAAAAAAATTTGGCAACGATCACGCTTTATTCCATTTAGTAAGATAGTTGATAGAACTATAAGACGGAATTGGCATTAACACGTTTAGGAATGAACAGCATTTTAGGCTTTGTTCAGTAATTTAATTCTAAACGATTCTGTCGTGTTTGTACTAGAACTCGCGATGACACTAAAACTGATGTAGCAGACGTAGAACAATTTTTAAGAAATAAAGTTAGTTATATTCGCAAGATTTGTTAAACGGCAATTTTAAAGAAACTGGTATTAAAACTAGCTGTCCTTTTAAAGAATTAGATTCTTTCGATGTCTACGAGAATTTGTGTTTTGATATTATGCAAGACATGTACGAAGGAGTTTTTCGATATGACATATGCAATATATTATCAGCTTTAATAGATGATAAAATAATCACGATCGACGTTTTAAATGGTAGAAAAAACTTTTCCAATTTGGTGAAATGGAAATAGGAAACATGTCACCAGATATAGAAATAAAAAAACTTAAGGCGTATATGTTTTGTAAACTTTTTACCTTCAATGATAGGAGACTTAATATCCCAGGACAACAGATATTGGAAACTATTAACATTATTAATACAAATTATTGATTTATTACACCACTCGGAATACTCTATTAATAAGCTAACTCATCTGAAAATTTTAATTGAAAATCACCATGAATTATACATTGAGACCATAAAGGTCCAACTCTCAAACCAAAGCATCACTTTTTAGTTCACTATGTAACATCCATTAAACAGTGTGGTCCTTTAAAGTATCTATGGGCAATCCGATTTGAAGCGAAACACAAAGAATAGAAAATGTATTTACATAGTATAACTTTAAGATTGTACCAATCGTATTCCTTAACTATTAAATCTGCTTTAAAATTTTCTCAATTGTTGATTAAATATGAAAACGGGTTCGGTGATTATTGTGATATCAGTAAATTCAAAGTAAAAGGCATATCTCTAGAATATTATTATTCAAAAATAATGGAAATTGAAGAAATTAATTATAAATGCATTAAAATTTGTGAAACAGCTGTAATTTATAAGGGAAATGAGTATAATTTGGAACTGTATAAAATAAATTCTATTATGTATGAGAATAACCTGTTAATACTATGCTCCTTAATCAATATTAATAAATTTGACTCGCATTTTCAATCATATGAAGTCGGATATCATATTCTAGATAAATTATATAGTATATCAAAGATATTAATTTCTCTACAAGAGCATCGCTGCATATCTATTCTATAAATAATAGTAAAACATATTTTAGAAATTAATTTATTTGAACCAAATTTGTACGAATTTATTATAATTTTAATATAAAATGAATAAAATATAATTTGTGATTTAAAAGGATGTGTTTTATTCCACCCAACGAAAAATTTTTTTGAATAAATTGAATTTGTTTAATATATTATAACTGAAAAAATATAGAATCAAAGGCGATCGATTATTAAACATAAATGGTTGAACGATCAAATCTAAGTGGTAAAATTTTAAAAGCATGTTTTACAATTTAAAATATATTTCAAAAGTTTTTCGCTATCGAAATGACAAAAAACTACATTAAGTGGCTTTCGTATGGATTTTCGTTTGATTTAAAGTTATTTTTGTTGAATTTATGTTATTTTTCTCTCAGTGTACTATAAATTAGTTATACTTCTTAATCACATTGCTTTTTCCCCTAAAACTGATAAAATATTTTATCAATTGCGTCAATTTTACTTATGGGTTTCATTTTGTATCAATATTACTAATATGTTATCAATTTTGCAGAGTTATTTTTCTCTGTGTAAACAAAGTTTTGAAACCCCTGTTAACCATGGGCTGTTAAAACACATTAATATGGTTGAATTACTAATATTTGTTCCAAATTCAAATACAAAACGGATCCAATATAACAATCTTTTCCTACAGAAAGATATGGTTGTTTACGCAGCCATTAATGCGATTGGCGATCCGGTATTTGGGATTATACAATTTGTTGTCAAGGACGTGGAAAATATTATGGTTGTTTGCAATCGTTTGAAACAATATCTTTTAATATTTACTATTTCACCTGTGTGCTAAAGCTAAAAAGCACATTTGTTGTAAACGATTTAGATTCTTTAAAATGTAATCACACATCTTACATTAGTAACGGCGCGAATGGCCAAAGCTATATATGTAATATGGGACTATTTAAAATATCATAGTACCCTGTGATTTCTGGAGAAAATTTTTATTTTTCTCGAGAAAAATATTTTTCCCTCATTTAAAAATAAAACGGTCAAATATAATAAAAACAATCAAAAATATACATTTTTGTGCTTCTCGGAACAAAAGAGAACTAAAATGATGGTATGGCAGATTTCTGTACCACTGCACTCTAAATAGTTCGACATTTTGCGTGAAATGCAAAACAATCATAAACAAAAATTTTTCAAGAAACGATAGTTATTGAGGTAAGTAAAATATTTTATGTAAATAGCTGCTTTTTAAATTATTATTTTTTTAAATTTGACCATTTTCATCAAATAGCCATTGAAATGAACATACCAAATCAATACGATGATGTTTGGAAACATTTTACCAAAAACAATAAAGATGCATCAATTTGCAATATTTGTGGTAAAACCATATTATGTTAAGGATCTGCAATCACTGGTCTTTATAGACATTTGAATGCCATACATTGTTTGAAAAGAAAAGAGCCAGAGCCGAGCACCAGTGGAAGAAGTAGTCCCGAGCATAAGAGATGTGTTCAAATCAACAGTGATATTAAAAAAATCGATAAATTCATGCCAAGGCAGTGTCCGTCGATGAGTGAAGTAATTGCTCAATTAGTTGCTGTTGATGGGTTTTCGAATTTCACTGATTCGGATAATTTGGGCCTAATCCCTGTAAATGGAAGTTGTTCAGCGGAAATGATTTTAAATTTAGTCAACGAGAAACTAAAATCATTTGGAATCGAAATGAAAAATGTTATTATTAGCGATATGTCGGATGGGGCTGCTGTGATGCAAACATTTGGTAGGTCGTCTCCTTCCCACCAACAACTGTATTACAATCATGGAATTCATTTGGCTGTTATTAAAGTTTTATATATTAACAAAAACGAATATGTCATTAACACACCATCATCATCAGCCTCACAGTCTGAAAATAGTGAGGATCAGAATAGTTCAAACTCAGAACTAGAAACCGTCGAAATTTCAAATAATTTATTATGACCAACAATGGCAGCTACCATCACTCAAATTAGGAAAGTTTTAAAGATTTTTCGAAACTCTCCCGTACGGAACAACATCCTTCAAACATACGTCGTTGAAGTCGAAAAAAAACAATTAAAGTTAATTGCGGACTGTAAAACCAGTTGGAATCCCTGTTTGAACGATTTGTACGGCTCAAGGAACCAATCAAGAAGGCATTGAGTGATTTAAAGTGGGAGAAAATGATAAATGAAGAACACATGAAAACCGCAAATATATTACTAGGCATTCTCCAACCTCTCTCTAAAACTGTAAAAAGCCTCAGTAGGGAAGATGCCACTTTGTTAACGGCTCTTAAATTTTTATTTAATAGTCTTGAAAAACAAAATTCTGAGTTGAGTAAAGAAATGATGCTTTCATTAAAAACTGAACTTTCAAAACCGCAAAATGAAGTATTTGTATCTCTAATGAAGTATCTGAATAATCCACAATCATTATCAATTCGAGAAAAGGATGTTTTTTAAGTACTTCTTCTAAATCTGCAATTTTAAAATTAGCAAGGAATTTGTTAACTCAACTGAACGGAGCGAATGAGGAAGAGTTTATCGATGGCTCCGAAAGTTTAGGAAATCCGGACTGTTCTGAAAATCATATGTTGTTATTGCAAGAGCAGTTGGAATTATTAATTTTGGAAATGCCAAAAGAGTTTCAAGTTCACCCGCATTGTCAGGATAATATGAAAACTTTAAGTAAGGAAATAAGTATTTTTGAAAACACGGGAAAAAGAAGTGACTCAATACAATTATTGTTAAATTCGCTTTTAACAATCAAACCAACTGTTTTTCGACGGCTAATGAATTCGTAACCAAAAAAAGAAACCGATTATCTAACGAGGCTCTAAATGCTTTATGCTATTTAAAAAGTTATTTTAATAGAAAGTCAAATTGAAATGTTTTACTGTCAAAGTCATTTATGATTTATTATTTTAAGAACTAAATATTTTATTAATTTATTATTTCGTTTATGTAAATATACACAATACAAAATGCTGTGAGTTTGTACCTCAAAACAAAATATTCTGCATTGGTATAGTTTTAAAGATTTAAGTTTGAATTAAATTATTAAATTTATTATTTACAATTTAAAAAAATAGTTTAATTTAATATTCATAATTCAAAAATTAGTGTAACAATACATTGGTTTTTAATTTGGCGTTATAACCGAAGAATTCTAAAAAAATATATTTCTCGAAATTTCTCGAGAAATATATATTTCTCGTTTTCATTCTCGAGAAATCTAAAAGTCGAGAAATCAGAAACACTAATAGTACCCATGTATATTTTTAATAAATGAATTGATTTTAAGAATAGATTAACTAAAAAACTTGTTTAACTAAAAATTTTGTGTTTTATTTTCCAGTTGAATAATTGAAATGAAAAGGGTGAAATTGGGCTAAGCTATAATATTGCGGGTCTATAATATTGATATATTTTCTAAAGAATTTCATAATTTTTATTGTTGTTATAGTTTAACTAACTTTATCCAGAAGGCTAACGAATAAATTTGGCTCAAGATTAGTTCACGAGGAATGCTTTTTACCTTACGTATTTACATCCGAGCTCCAAATCAATCTCTAAAATAAACAAAATAATTTGATTAATTGGTTTAGAGCTTGGATGTACATACCCAGGGTAAAAAACTTTCCTCATGATCAACAGTGACAAATTTAACTATATAACGTTTGTTGGAACCTAAGAGGATAATGACAATAAATTAATAGAATTTGAAGCTACCATAAAATGGTAGAGCAAAAAAATATTTGACTGCTCTCGATCAATAACTCAGCTGATTATACTAAAACGAGCTTGTTACAACAGAATAGTATTTGGTTAAATTGAAAGTATGTTTTCTACAACTTCAAATTAGTTCTTACAACCGAAAATTTAAGTTACGACAACTATCTAAAATTAGTTGTTGTTACTATCAAAATCGATTGGCATAAAATTCGTGTTTTCTCAGTGTACCATTCACGAAATAAATCTTTTAGGTTTACGAGCTCTATGGTAAAAAACACGGAATAAGTAGACTTTTTTTTAAACATTATAATTTGCATATAAACAATAATTTTACTAATTTATGAAACTAAAATAAAAATATTTAATTAAACTAAAACTTTAAACAATATTTTTACCAAATGAACATAAATCTGAGCAAGACTTTTATATAGTTCACTGAATATGAACAGAAATGAAATAAAAATTTTGCACCCTTAATTTATATAACTGCGGCAAGAAATATATAACCGGAAAAATTATCTCACACCAAATGATTTACAACCTTGAAAAAATTGCAGATGAAAAAATAAGATAAATTACGTCATCCCCTGCAATCCATTTAGAAAATGAAAACATTTATTTTCATTTTCATTTCAATGAGTAATCTTAATATTAAATCAACTCAAGCTCCATAAAACTATTCCTAATTAACTAAATAACTAACTCACCAAACCCACAATTTATTATATATGTATGTACACACGTATTTAATTTGACACGTCAAGCTTAACTAAAACGAAAATGGAAAAACTAAAGCACACACAATACAAAAACCAAAATGATATTATATTGAGATAGCAACCGAGAAAAGAAAATACAGAACTTAATAAAAGCGTCAGAGCAACAACAAAACTTTAAGTTTTAGCTTTCACTCTCGAATCGGTACTCTCAACTCGCATACAAATAACACACATACGAATGTAGAACACAAAGTTCCATTGATTCGGGTGAAAATTGGTAGTCAGAGTAACTAACAACAACCAAAACTCGGCTCCCCTTCCGCCTTATCCTGTATATACTTAAAACAATTTATTCAAAATTGATTATTTATTAATTTTTGTATTATTAATCAAATTCAAAATCGAAATTAGAACATTGAACTTGATTACATGTATCGTAACATGGTGTATGGGTCTACAATCTATGTATATACAATGCACTGTACAAAGATATTTGGTAAATAATTTGATTACAACACAAACGCACGTACACACATATGATTGACGAGGGGGAGAAATACTTTTTTGGAGGCACTAATATGTACAAAACATATGTATATCTTTTCTAATATCGATTTTATAGAATATATGTTTCAACAAAACAAAAAAAAAAAAAAAAACTTTAATTTCCTAGTGCTCATGTTCATAAATCACAAAAACAACACCATCGAGATGCGTAATTTTCAATCTTGCCTATATAGGTACTTGCGATTCTGCACACGATGTAAGAAAATCTTACCCGCGTTTATGTTTTTTTCGTTTGTTTCGCATGCCGCACAATTTAAATTTTTTGACGAAAAATTCCATACGCGGAAAACACGAACAAAAAAAAAATAAAAAATAAATAAATTTACAATACAAAACGATATTTCGATTTAATATCCTTTTTGTAATTAATTTATGCACATATACAAACACACGCGCACCAAATAAATGTTCAAAAATTACCTTTTCCGATTGTAGATGGTTATCCTCTTGGGTGAGACAAATTAGAACTTTGTTATACACTTATAAGCTAATGAACTTATACAAAACAAAAGTATTTTAAACTTTTGCGTGTATCCTAACCAAACAACTTCGCTTAACTGAATGGAATTATAATCTAGAATTAGATTTTTTTTTTTCTTCTCCATTGCCACAATTTTGGGTTGGGTTGAGAATTTTTTTGTTTTTATTTTTTTTTATTTTTTTTTTCATTTCGTCGTTTACATTCTGAAATGGAAATTACTTTGAAGGTTTTTTCTCATTTGGTTTGGGGTGGGGCGTGCCTGCGGGTGGTGGTTTTCACTATTAATATGAAAATGTATTTTTATGACCGATTGGAACAGATTTTGAGTTTTTAAGATATGTCAAGTTCTTTATTAAATATGTACACCAACATTTATAGAATTTCAGGTCAAGGGCGTTTCAATATTGTAAATTTTAAACGGTATCGGTGAACTTGTACTTTTTGAAGAAAATATTCTATGTTAAAATAGAAATTATTTTTTTATTTTA
Source organism: Tipula vernalis (assembly GCA_958295665.1). NCBI lineage: Eukaryota > Metazoa > Arthropoda > Insecta > Diptera > Tipulidae > Tipula > Tipula vernalis. The sequence continues at coordinate 210,249,579 of OY282560.1, forward strand.
CATAATTTTGCCGCATAAATGTTAATTTTATCAGTTGTATGGTGGAAGTTATTATTACATAATTTTGACATGCGGAAGACAAATTGCTTATATGTGTACAATAGCACAGTTGGAGATTAATTTTTGTATTTTATAATACATACATACATTAATTTATAAAATTATCACAAAAATTAAGCCCAACACATTTAATATTGTTGTGCGGGTGTCACATCAAATTATTTTATAAATTCATACATATCCTTATCATTTGGAACAGTTATTTACAAACTGACGTATCTGATATGCGAATTTATATTGCTATTATATGAGTCAAGGTTACACCAATAAAGATGGCGATCCGCAAGGTTATTTGATTATAGGAATAACTCTAAAATTACGGTTCATTAGTGATGTGAGCCGAAGTGGCGTAAAACTTTTATATTAAATTATGTAAGCATCAACCATCAATATGCAAAATCCGAAATATCTGAAATATAAAATCCCCCCAAAAATACGAATAAAATGCAAAGTAAAGTGCCCCAAAAACGGAAGACCCCATTAAATTTTAAATAACTACAATATGAAAATAAAATGCTACATAATTTCATGTCGTTGGAAATTTCTATTCAGCTGCTTGGAGAAGTTATATTCCCTCCCAGGAGGGAATATAACTCCTCCCCAGAGGAGAAAGCGCGTTATCGTCCTTCTGTTTAATTCCAAATTTTTCTAGTAAGTTTGAATATGAAGCCCTCTGTTGATTACTCGGTGCTGTTGCCCTTAGTGTATTTGATCTCAAGGGGCCTACGAGAATTATCAGGCATTCAAATATTAGTTCAAATTCAAGATCAGATAGATGGTAGCTCAGATTAAGCTTAAAGTAGATCACCCTTTCAAATTTGCAAAACTGGACATTTCTAGGAAAATTTGAACAAAATCCGGTGGCCTAGTTTTTAGGGAAAGAATAGATCATTCCTGTTGCCATTAAATATTATCTTAAGAGAGGCCCAACAATTTCTTCTCGGTTGCTGAAGGTTAATCTCAGAGTAATTACATGCGTAAAATTTTTCAAATTCGTTTGAAATCAAAGCTTTTGACATCAAACGATAACGATTTTAGTGTTTGCTGGGTTCATTTATTTTTAATATACTGTTACGTTTTTGCCTTGTCAATTAAGGTTCATATCACTGGATTGTGAATAATACAAACTCAATTCAATTTATCACCAACGAATTTATTTATGTCACAAAATTTATTAAAACACAGTTTATCAATAAAAATTCATAAAATCACTTTATATAAATTATTCTCAAATTTTACTGATCACTTTTACTTTTTTATTTTACACTAAAACACTTTTTAAATCACTTTTTAATTCCTTTTAATCTTTAGACTATCGCTTACCAAATATTACTCATCCAATTCGATCTCCTTAGCCTTTTTATATACACAAACCAAACTTCTCGAAAGTTCATGACTTTTCCAGTTAGAATAGCGTAGAACAATTTTATCATGGAAAATTCCGTTTTAGTACAGTTTAACATTGAGCTATTAATTTAACTTATTCTATCACACGCTAGGTGTCACCATCACACTACCCCTCACCTAAGCCTGTTCGTCCCGAGCAGGACCGAAATCACCTCGTCTGTAGAGGGCCAGCCTCTCTAAATGTACCACCATTGGTTTACCTCCTTGTCCTTTTCTTGTCCTAGAGGGTGCCGTCCATGTAGGCTACAATTTCGATGACAAATCCTTCTTCCATTTTGGAACGCGATTCCGCTTGAGCCGCTTTTTCGTCAAAATCTTCCGCCGTTGGAGTTTTTCCCTTTAATCATTGCACTCTCTCCATTTGCCATTCTTAACTTTAGCCCATCGGCCAGCTGCACAGCTCCTTCGGTCAAGTCTTTCCGGACAATTGTGTGAGTTGCTCCTGTATCCAGCGTAATGATACACTTCCTTCCATCAACAGTGCCCTTGATTGTTAAGCTGCTTCCGCCTCGTGCTACACTCATAACAGGGATGAATGTTATGGAGCAATCAGACGGCGAAGCCAGCTTCAGTTCCTTCAAACTGACTTCTAACTTTTCCACTTTACGGACTGTTGCCATCCGTTCATCCAATTCCTGCTTTCCTCTTAGTGCTCTTTCCATAGAAGTTGATAATATGTGCCGTTCTCCTCTTGCTTCCAAACAATCCCGCGAGATGTGGCCAATCTTGTTACATACCCAACATCTCAGCTCGCTGCCTCTGGACCTTTGTCCCGACCGTTCGGCGTTTGCCAGCATAAAAGGTGGCGATCTTCTCTCTCCATGTATCATTTTCCGACAGTCCATTGAGATGTGACCCAACTTGTCACATTTCCAACACCTAAGCCTGCCGCTTCTAAATTTTGGTACTGTCCGCTCGATGTACCCTTTAGCGTCTAAATCTATTTGGCGTAGGTGACAGCATCACTGCCTCGCGTGCCTCTGGATCTCGAATGCCGTCAACGAATGCATCAATTTTTAGCCTTTCCATATAATCGGCCGATGTACTGGTATGTGCTAGATGTCGCTCGATTGCCGATGAATATTCCTGCAGCGATTCTCCTCCCTTTTGATAGCGGCTTTTCAGTTCCATGCGATAATATTCCCGCTTGTGGTCACTGCCGTACTTCCTATCCAGCACCTTCTAATTTCGAGATAGCTGCTGCGCTCTTGCTCCGGGATGGTCTGTAAAGCCTCTGCTGCTTCGCCTTTGAGGGCCACTATTAATGCCGCGATAAGATGTTCGTCGTTCTAATGATTTTGATTGGCTGCCCTCTCAAATTGAAATATGAAAATGACGAAAGATGTTGTTCCGTCGAATGTTGGTGGCTTTAACTTAATTGATTGAACGGTCTGTACCACTTGCGTCGTTGTTCCACTTGCCTTGATGCCATTTAGTTCTTTCCCGAGACGTTGAACTAACGCTTGTAATTTTTCTTCAACCTGCTGAACTCCGTTTTGACAAGTTGGACTTCCGTTTCTAATTTTTGGTCAACCTGTTGCATCTCCATTTGCAGCTTCTCCACTTCGCCGTGTATGTTAGTAGATAATTCGAGAATTTTCTCGTCCATTCTCTTTTGACCATCTATAATTTGGCCATCAATTTCCTCTCCTTGTTGTTTCATTTCTTGGTTTGACTGATTTTGTTGTTCCATCTGGTGTTTCATTTCTAGGTTTGACTGGTTTATAGTCTCCATTTGTTGTTTCATTTCATTTTTAATTTCTTGGTTTGACTGCACTGCTTGTTGCGCCATTTGATTTTTAATTTCTCCTAGCTGTCGTTCGTTTTGTTGTTTCATTAGACTAATCTGTCCCGTCATCTGGTTCATAGCAGCATAATAAAATTAAAATATTAAATTAAAATCAAATTGGATTGCTGTTTTTAAAGTGGATTTACAAAGGCCTACTCCAATAATAAAATTAAAATATTAAATTAAAATCAAATTGGATTGCTAAAGTGGATTTACAAAGGCCTACTCCAATAATAAAATTAAAATATTAAATTAAAATCAAATTGGATTGCTAAAGTGGATTTACAAAGGCCTACTCCAATAATAAAATTAAAATATTAAATTAAAATCAAATTGGATTGCTAAAGTGGATTTACAAAGGCCTACTCCAATAATAAAATTAAAATATTAAATTAAAATCAAATTGAATTGCTAAAGTGGATTTACAAAGGCCTACTCCAATAATAAAATTAAAATATTAAATTAAAATCAAATTGGATTGCTAAAGTGGATTTACAAAGGCCTACTCCAATAATAAAATTAAAATATTAAATTAAAATCAAATTGGATTGCTGTTTTTAAAGTGGATTTACAAAGGCCTACTGCAATAATAAAATTAACCGTGTATGTTAGTAGATAATTCGAGAAGTTTCTCATCCATTCTCTTTTGACCATCTATAATTTGGTCATTAATTTCCTCTCCATGTTGTTTCATTTCTTGGTTTGACTGATTTTGTTGTTCCATCTGGTGTTTTATTTCTTGGTTCGACTGGTTTATAGTCTCCATTTGTTGTTTCATTTCATTTTTAATTTCTTGGTTTGACTGCACTGCTTGTTGCGCCATTTGATGTTTAATTTCTCCTAGCTGTCGTTCGTTTTGTTGTTTCATTAGACTCATCTGTCCCGTCATCTGGTTCATAGCAGCTGTTAACTGCGACAAATCGAAACTTCCAGATGGTAGTTGTGTTGTTTCGACTGACGGCTGTTTATCTCCTGTCTTCTCTACCGTTGCCGCATCCGTTACTTCCACGCCAAAATCATGTTGATCTGCGTCTAACCCTTCTTGCTCCATGGCACCACGTAGTCGCGCTTGTAAAGCTGCTTTACTACCATCAGTGGCCAAACCCCGTTTCTCTAGTTCTCTTTTTAATTCTGGAACTTTTAATTCGTTGAGAATCATTTTCTTTATCTTTTTATTCACAATCTTACCGCTGTCACCAATTGTTACGTTTTTGCCTTGTCAATTAAGGTTCGTATCACTGGATTGTGAATAATACAAACTCAATTCAATTTATCACCAACGAATTTATTTATGTCACAAAATTTATTACAACATAGTTTATCATTAAAAATCACTTTTACTTTTTTATTTTACACTAAAACACTTTTTAAATCACTTTTTAATTCCTTTTAATCTTTACACTATCGCTTACCAAATATTACTCATACAATTCGATCTCCTTCGCCTTTTTATATACCCAAACCAAACTTTTCGAAAGTTCATGACTTTTCCAGTTAGAATAGTGTAGAACAATTTTATCATGGAAAATTCCAATTTAGTACAGTTTAACATTGAGCTATTAATTTAACTTATTCTATCACACGCTAGGTTTCACCGTCACAATACGTTTTGCACTTCAAATTTACTTCTTTTGTACTTCAAATTCAACCTTTTAAAAATCAAGTTTTTATTAAAAGTTGAATTTGATTTGCAAAAGATTGAATGTGATTGATATAATTTCTCGTTTACCGAATCATTTTTATTACCGGTAAACGGTAAATTAAAACTTAATTTACCGGTTTTATTTTGAAAAACTATTTTAAATAAGAAAATTGCAAATTCTCCTGTTTCATATACCACTTTTACAAATTTTTAGGGATTATTGGAGTATAGCATGGAAATGGGATGCGTGATTGGTCGTCAGGTTATTCAAGATTTTCAAGATTATTCGAGTATGTCTAAAATTGTCGGGCGTATGTGATAGTTCGATGCTACTCGAGAATCTTTGAGCCTATTCGAAGAATATGATTGTTCGATATTTACGAAATTATCCGATCTATTTGAGGGTTCCATTATTATTCATAAAGTTGGTTTTCCGAACTTAGCCTTAACTTGCTTGCTTCACGAATTTTTCGAAATTTTCGTGGGATTTCTAGATTTTTTCAGGCCTCCAGTATTATTGAAATTGTTCGAGATCAATTGAGATAATCTAGAGATTAATCGAATTTTTCTGGGGTAATCGAGATTGTTTCGCGGTTTATTCTAGATTTCTTATATTTTCGACATTTCTAGGATTTTCAAATTTATTCAAATTTTATAAGGCAATGCTCTGATATTGGCTCTTTAAGTTGTGGGAACTTTACACATATAACTACATTTTTTTAGTTTTTAGGTTATTCGAAATTATTCAAGAATGTAGAGATTATTTACATTTTACTAGCGCGAATAGGATTTCCTTTGGTTTTACATAATATGGATAATTCGATATTTTAGAACTTTGAAAGACTACTACTAATTTGAAAATTCGACATTTTTGAGATTATTTCGAAATTCTTGGTAGTTTTCAAATTATAATCGAAATTTGTGATGTTTTATCGATATATTTAGAAATCGCCATTCGTTTTGTTTGAGGTCATTGAACTCTCGAAATCAGACACTTTTATTTAATGCGAGGCTATAGATAGACAATAGGAAAAATAAGTTTTTAACTAAAACTTTACTTGCTCATAGGTATAAGAAGTATTTTTTGGGGCCCAAAAAAATGTTGCGGGGGTGGCCCGAAATTTGTAGTTACGCCACTGGTTTTCTAGATCAACTTTTACTGTTGTTCCTCATTTACGCATGCCAATACATAGGAATCCTATTATTATGGAAATTGATGACAATGATACTCCGCCCGCAAGTGACCACATCTAATTTTGATGTTCTTGATTGCTTTAGATTCATGTGTTGTATTTGCTTCCTGTTTTGGATGTTTTGTTCTTTTATTGACTGTTATTTACTCGACGTCGATTGTTTTGATTAGTTGCCAATTTGTTTGCAGATTGTGCAGTGCTCCTTCTATTTTTTGTGTTTCGGTTTTGAATTCGTATGGCTCGAATTTCTTATTAGCTGCATTTCTTGACGCATTGTGATCTGGATCAGATCAAAATTTACATGTGAAGCAACAACAACATTTGATCCAATATTCGTTTTGGATCACAAATGGTGATCTAACAATAGTTGAACATATTTTGTAGTTGAACAATAGCCGCATTTCTTGACGTTTGATCTGATCCAGATCAGATCATGTATCATGAAACGATACAAAAATGCGTAAAACAAACAAACACCAAAATTTAATTGTTTTGTCTCGTTTCGTTTTGAATCTGCCTCTTCATACTCATACTGTATTCATTATATTCTTTGTCGCTTTACAAAATATTGTTCAACTATTTTTAGATCACCATTTGTGATCCAAAATGAATGTTGGATCGAATGTTGTTGTTGCTTCACATGTAAATTTTGATCTGATCCGGATCACTATGCGTCAAGAAATGCAGCTATATTTTGTAAAGCGACAAAGAATATAATGAATACAGTACGAGTATGAAGAGGCAGATTCAAAACGAAACGAGACAAAACAATTGAATTTTGGTGTTTGTTTGTTTCACGCATTTTTGTGTCGTTTCATGAGACATGATCTGATCTGGATTAGATCAAACGCCAAGGAATGAGGCTATTATTGAATAGAATTTCGCAATTCCAAAACGTTATAAGGAAATTGCCTCTGATGACGAATCTGATGACAATATCTCCCCTTTGAAATTTTCTATTAGAATTTTATCTTCTGCAATAAGGTGTATTGTTGTTTCGATTTTTGATGTAACATTGCAATTACTTTAAGTCCCCATTAATAATGGTTTAATGCAATCATCCTGAAACTCCTTTATTTCCGGGTATTTCTACACGAAACTTTTGTGATTGGAGGTTGTAAATAGTTTTTATTTTGCTTTGGCTGGATATTGAGGGTAGTTTCTTATTATTGTGTTGATGATAGTTAGTGGTATACAATCATCATTGTTGCAGAATCGTTCTCTTCTAGTTTTGGCACTTGTAAGATGTACAGGAGTGTGTCGTCATTCATTTTGAAATGCTTCATCTGATAATGATATGGTTACACCTTGGCTGACTAATAGATCTTTGATTGACATGATCTCTTTAAGTGAAAGGATTTTGTTGCTTGCTAATTCGACTTTTGTTCTAAGTATTGCATCCTGAATATCTTCCAAAATGTTGTTTATGGTATCCATATTGATGATTATGGTTATCATGTCTCTTTCGGTTCGTATTATTCTATTGACCATTGTAGTATTTGTTAACATCCTGTTTACTGTCTCTGTTATATGGCGTATCCTCTCGTTGACTTGTCTGTTTACGCGAAATTGTTGGTTGTTGCTATCTATCAGTTCGTTGGTTGTCGTGTTTATCATTCTCAAGTCTTCTGCATCTGGACTACCTGCATCCTGCCAGCCATTGCCAGACTGACCCTATCGTTGAATATCGTTGTGGTTTTATTTGGCGAAAATTATTAAACAGTTTTCTATACTTTTGTTCTACATTATATTATACCATAAAGTTCTAATTTATTATTTAGTTTACTAATAACTAATTTGTTAAACGATTCTATTGTTAATTTTAAATTAGTTAGATTAATATAGGATGAACAATTTTTATATTTCCTACTGGAACTTTACATTTATTGTTTTCATAAGAAATATGGGGTCATTGTTTAAATTCCTAATTAAAGTCCTCTTGGTTGCGTTGCGTTTTGGTTCTAATATTTGGTTTCAGAAACACCAGCTGTTTTTCTGTTAAATTTGGTGGATCTTCTTTCTTAAGGTCGAGTTACAATGAATCCATCTCGTTTCGTTCCGTCGTTCTCCGCCTCGTCTTTTTCATTTGTTGGTTACATTGCATCCGTTCCGTCTGTTTAAACTGACATTTGAAAAAGAAAAAAAAAATGGAGGTGTGGCCAACACACGACTTTCTTTTACGAACAGAGAATTTTGAGAAATTTTATTTTTTTTTATAATTTTTTTTTTAAATTTTTTTTTTTTAATTTTTAAATTTTTAAATTTTTTTTTTAATTTTTTATTTTTTATTTTAATTTGTTTTTAATTTTTGGAAACATTTTGTTTTTTGTAGTTTTTTGTAAACCTTATACTTTTTAAGATATTTGCAAAATAAATTTTCTGGACCAAGGGAGTGGCCACTTCCGGTTAGCCGATTTGGAGTAAAATTCACTGGGACCTCCCAATTTATTAAAAAAGCTTAAATCTGAAGTTTCAGTTCGATTGGTTAAACCATCTGGACTATAGAGAGGACACAGACAGACTGACAGACTGACAGACTGACAGACTGACAGACTGACAGACTGACAGACTGACAGACTGACAGACTGACAGACTGACAGACTGACAGACTGACAGACAGACACCATTTCGAAACCCACTTTTTCGGACTCAGGGGACCTCAAAACAACTAAATCTCTAAAAATCTCAAGGTCCAAAATTTTCATGATTACTATACTTTATTTTACTAGAGTAAAAGAAAGTAAAAGAAAATCGAAGACTACGAGACTCTAAAATCTTTAGAAATTCTCTCTGATTTATACGTTTTGTAGACACAATATTATAGAATTTATAAGAAAAAAAGAAGATGGTGGGTGCGTCCATTAAATCTGGATAGGGACGAATCCGGGTATTTTAAGACTAGCTTTCTCCAAATGAAAGAATTAGATAGTGAAAAATTCTTCATCCAAACTAGAATGATCAGTAATTTAATTTCTAACAATTTTTTTTTTTAATGTTTTCAAATAATCGAAAATCCCTATGTAGTTACAGCCTACCTTCACGTTATGTCAAAAAAAAAAAAAATTTGATTTGTTTGGTTAAGATGTTCCGTCTTTCCGTAAATTCTAAACTTTTTAAAAAAACGGATGAGCTCGTCCGTCTCTTTCCATTTTATTATAACTAACCATTCCGTTTCTTCATACAAAATGTACAGAAAATGTCTAAAATTAATTTGGACGGAGAAGCGGAACGGAACGGGACGGATCCATTGTAACTCGACCTTAATTATTTTAACATTTTATTTTTGGTTTTTTCCAGCTTTCTATTTACACTTTGGAATATTTTGTGGGCATGTTCTTGAATTTACTGTAAGTTCATGATATTATTTTGATTAAATATGACCTTGTTGGGCGTGAAGCCTTTAGTTGTTGTGTATATAGAGTTATTATACAATGCAACGCATAATTCTATGACAGTATTCATATCGGAATTTGGGAATTTGAGTTTATTTGTATTAAATATTTCTGAGATGGCTGCATGAGATTTTCCTACTTGTCCGTTTTATAATACCTCTATGAGCTCTATCATGTTCTTTTTTTATTATGGCCATTTGCCTATCTTGATTTGTAACGCCTTCGATCATTTTTGTCACGAAAACGAAATGTCCGGTTTGATGTAGCGTTTCGGATGATAGGAGCGCTGATTGTTTACCATTGTGGTAAAGTTTTATGTAGTTCCTTATCTCTTCTTTTTCAAATGACTCTTTAGAGATTATTATTCTTTTAAAATTTGAAAAAAATGTCTTCAGAAATTATTGTCTCTAGACGGGAAATTTTGAAAATGATTTGACTTTTGAAATAATTAATTGGTCGTCTAATGTATCTGCCGAGTGCACTGTTTCACCGTTGCTTGACTCCGTGTCGATAATTTGCTGTCCATTCTCTGAACTTTAGTTCGTTTCTACACGCGAAGAAGTGTCATTACTTGCTTCATTGAGATTTATTTCTTTTGCGTCACTAGTTGTCGGAAATGTACTCAATCCGTCTGCTTCTACATTTGACTTACCTTCCTGATAAATGACATCGTATAGTCAAAATTTTCTAATTCCTATCGCCATCTTAGGATATTGGAATCTTTTTCCGATGATTTAATGAAGGCTTATAATCCGTTACAAGTATAAATTTTTTTCCGTAAATCTAGGGTTGGTATTTTTTTTATTTATCATATGATGGCCAATGCTTCCATCTCGTTTGTCGCGTAGTTAGCTTCGGTTGCATTTAATGTTCGAAACGCAAAGGCTATTGATCTTTCTACCCTGTCTTGGACTATGAAAAAACTGCACTTAGTGCGTGGTCCTATGCATCTATGGTCGGTATGAATAGTTTGGGCTAAAATTGTTTTCAGAGTCTCGAACAATTTTATACATATTCGGTGTCTCCTATGTTCAAAGTATTCTCTTTTTTAGGTATTTTGTCATTGGCTTTGTTGGTTTTTTGAATAGTATTTTATGAAACGCCTATAATACTCTGAGAGACCGAAGAATTGTTTTATTTACTTCTTTGTTTTAGGTATTGGCCATTCTGTGATTTTCTAGATCTTGTCAGTATTTGGTTTGACACCGTCCTGAGATATCACGTGGCCGAAGAACTCAGTCTCTTTTTTGAGAAATTCACATTTCTCTATCTGAATTTTAAGGTTGAAAAGCGACAAACGTTTTAGCGCTTTACCTAGATTCTCTATTTGTTGATTTTTGATTAGGTCTGTTGTATTATCTTCTATGTTAGGCTCAATTATAGACCTATTTACTGTATTTTAATAAATTTTTTCTACAACATTTTCTTTCTAAAAATAATAATTGAGGATTCTCAATATTATTTAGTAATTTTTTGGTTGCCTTGAAAATGGTTTAAATAACCGAAATTTTGGCAGAATTTGTATGTAGAAAGGAGAAATTTTAATAAAGAAATTTATTAAAATACAGTAAATAGATCTATAATTGAGTTAGATTCTCTATGTGATTCTTTAAATTCATTCCTATTACAATTATATCGTCTAGATATACATAACATACTTTCCCTATTAGGTTCTGAAAGACGCTGTTCATAGCCAGTTTGAATGTGGCGAGGCCGTTTTTTAGCCCAAAATGCGTCCTTGAAAACTCAAAGTGCCTCTTGTCTGTTGAAAAGGCCGTCTTTTCCTTGGACTTTTCTTTTATCTATATTTGATGGAATCTTGATTTAAGGTCTAGTTTTGAGAAATATACTGATTTCCCATGATTGACTAAAATTTCCTCGATTTGTGGCATGGGGAACAAACATATCATTTACCGTCTTTTCATTTAGTTTTTTATAATCTAACATTACCCTGATTTTTCGTTTTCGCTGAGGCGTCTAAGTTTTTCGGTACGGCCCAAATGGGCGAAGGGTAGGGACTGTTCGAATGTCTTGTCGACGATGCGGTATTCTATTATTGTTGTTGACGACAGTTTTTGTCCTGCCTCAACAATACCTCCTAATTCTCAAATACAGTGTTAATTATTGCTGTTTTCTCGTTTTCGTTCAAGTGTTCTGTCTTCATGAGCTGCCCAATGGCCGCTTTTCCGATTTTCATAGTACCGTATACTGAGATCGGTTTTATGGTTTTGAAATTGTTTACTTTTAATTTTAATTTCGGTAGTGCTATTGGAGATTCAGGATCATTTGAGAGAATTTTTACTGTGGTTTTTTAAATTTTTTGCCTTGTATAAGCCAGGCTGAACAGTAATGTTATTGTATTTTAATTCAAAATATGTTTGGGCTGGTAAATTATGCCCTAGAAAATTGGTTTTACCTTCTTTTCTTAATCGGTGAACACCTAAGATGTTTTTTACTAATGTCTCATTTTCTTCTAAAATGAGGTTTTATGGGATGATATCTGGCTTGATGATATTTTTGTTTGCGCCAGTATCTATTAGCAGCATTATTGTGCTCTTTGTATATTCACAATAAGACCGCAAGTACGGAAGGAAGTTTAGTCTTCCGTATCTGAACTTGTGTTCTCTTCAAAATTTTATGATATTTCTTCCTCTTACTGTGAGTACTCAAAATTCAGGCTAGTATCATCATTCTGTTCGATTTCTTTGGCGAAATCGTGATTATTAAACTTGATTTCCATTGGTACTTTGGGTTCTTTGACCGAATTCGTTGCTCTCCTATAAACATTGGGTCTTATATATATATATATATATATATATATATATATATATATATATATATATATATATATATATATATATATATATATATATATATATATATATATATATATATATATATATATATACTGATGTCTCTCGAGTTATGCGGTAGTTTGGTTTCGCAAAAACAGCGCATTAGTCAAAACCGCATAACTCAAGAAAAGTTAGAAATGAAAATTCGGAAAGTAACGTTTCAAAATTATTTAATTCAGTTTTATTTTAAATATAAAATAAATTACATACTGGTATATATTCAATATCACAACAAAATCCATTATTCGTAAGGAATGAAAAAAAAAACAAATCTAAATACTAGTATGTATTTAGATATTCGGTCTGACTCCGAATCAATGAGCATTCGACGATTTGAGCTTGGTTTTGTTATTACACTTTCATCACTTGAATAATCAGTTTCCGCGGATAAGCGAGGTAACTAAGTCTGCTTCATAAATGAAGAAAGCAATGGCTGTTTCTTAGCCCGACACAATTCGTTTTGAATATTTACCGCACCCAGCCATTAGGTATTTTAAAGAACATTGAAATTTTAGGCTTCGGTCTATATCGGCATCGTTTTGAGTTATAAGAGACTCCAGTTTATGCGCTAATTCGATTGCTCTCCTATTGTTTTTCATGTAAAATGAGGAGGTTCTATCTCAATGTCATCCTCTGAGACAGTTTCTTCGGTGTTGTCATTTAATAAATCTACTAAATCTTCTTCACTTAGATCTTCGTCAATATCAAGCAATGTGTTGACTTCATCCATACCCATATCATTAAAGCCTTCCTCACCAACCGAATGCGCCATTTGCAACACACGTTCCAATTTCAATATCTCTTGTATTATGTTGAGAATCAATCCCTTCAGGTCATAATTTTTTCCAGGAACCTTGAAGAGTTGACTTTTGTAGCTCTTTAATTGCTTGCCCGATAAAATTGAAGCAGTGTAGAATTGTGTACTTTTTCCAGATTTGACTTACTAATAAAGTTGAGTCCTCTTCCATCTTATCAAGAAGAAACTCGAACACCAGTCGCAAGAATTTAGCCTTAAAAGTTGAAAAAATTCCTTGATCTTGAGGCTGAATGAGGGATGTTGTGTTTGGAGGCAGAAAAATTACTTGAATGTTGGGGTGGCTTAAATCAGCTGGATGGCATGGAGCATTGTCGATAATTAATAAAATTTTGAAACTTAAGTTCTTTTTTTTAACGTAATGTTCTACTTCAGGAACAAACATTTTCATAAACCACTCCCGAAATAACATGGAAGTCATCCATGCTTTTTTGTTCGCTCTCCAAAATACAGGAAGCTAATTTTTAGTAGTGCTTTTAAACGCACAAGGGTTTAATGCGCGATGGATGGCTAATGGTTTGGTTACCAAATCACCTAAAGCATTACTACTAGCATTACTTAAAACCTTACGCAGTTTTTTCTTGCTTGGAAATGTATGTGCGATTTGGCATTTTCTTCCAAAAAAGACCAGTCTCATCGGCATTAAAAATTTGATCCGCCACATATCCGCCTTCTTCGATAATCTGTTTAAGCTCGGACGGATATAATTTCGCTGCTTCTTTATCAGCTGATGCTGTTTCACTCAATAGCTTGACGTTATGTATAGGGAAAATCTTTTTATAAAATTCTCAAGCCATCATTTGCTTCCAAAAAATTCTGGTATTTGGCTAATAGAACTGGATGGTTCATTTATTTTAATGTGGTTGTAAATACGCACTGCTTTTAGACGGATTGCTGTGCCATCCAAAGGCATATTCTTCTGGTTTTTATCGCTTATCCATATCATCAAAAGCTTCTCCATTTTATCCATGCTGATTGTTGAACCAGCCTCGACCGATTGTCTTATTTTATTTTCGTTCATCTTAATTGCATGTACTGTTGATTCACCCATTCCAAAATCGCGCCCTATAGCCGCAGGTCCATCCCATTTTTTGAATCTTTCTAGAATCTTGATTTTGATTTCCATTGAGATTTTTTTTCGTTTCATTATTTTATTCGGCATCTCTCTGATAAAATGCTTTGTGCGTAATTACATACACACATATGTAGTTAAATACAACTCTAACAATATTCCAAGTACCGTTAAACAAAAACACCTTTAATCAACAAAAACAAATTTAAATTCTACAATGAAATATATTAAATATTACTATTAATATTAAAAATACATATGTACTCATTGACTTAGCGAAGTACTAATTATAGTTAGTAAAAATTTTTTTTTATTTAAAAATATAATGAACGCATAACTCAAAATCGAAGGCGGATAACTCAATATTTTCAGACAAAATTTCAAGCCGCATTTCACTGACACCCGTAATTCTAAACTAATATTAAAGTTCCTAACAATATGTTATAAAATAAAACGAATATCATAAATAAAATAAATAAGTGATTGCTACAACCAGTCAGCACTGATATGCGCAAAACACGAATCATCTGGCCAACCCTGCCATGGTTAAAACAAAAATAAAAATAGGGCTTCTTGTCGCAATTCCACTTTCCTAACCCAAAATTTAACTTAACTTAGCTAACAAAATCAAACGTCTACGACATTATTTTGAGGTGGCACACTGTGAAGCTAGTTTATTAAAAACTTACATTTTTACTTCTAAGTTGTACCCACAAATTGAAGTCATTTCGTTAATTTTTTGCCATAAACCTTTTAGTTCAACGTTCATCGAACTCTTATCTCGCATGTGAACGAATTGTTTATAAGTAAAATCCAGGGGGCCTATTCTCGAATTTTACATCCATTTTCCACATGTGGACATCTGTCAAAGTTGTCAAAAAATGGTTCGAAAATTGTAATTTGTATATAAAACACATGCGGCATTGACATTTTCCTATATGGGGAATTTTTCCACATGCTTATACCCATTCGGAAATATTCCCTTAGTACCGAAAAAATTCAATTTTTATGAGTTTTGATAGATGTCCACATGTGGAAAATGGATGTGAAATTCGAGAATAGGCCCCCTGTTGTTTAAATTCATTTTTCGTTCTCTTCTTTAATCTCTCTCTCTGCGGAAAGATTGAAATTTTTTTTTTATTTCTTTCCCCGGGAACGAAATTCAAAAAAATAAAATATCTCTCCTCGTATAAAAAACAAAGGGAAGCTAGTAGAGATGGTTCTATTCGTACCAGGATAAAAGCCAGACAAGACGTACCACATTTCGATACCAAATCATAGTATTTCCGTCAACAAGAAAGTGACGTAGGTTATTAAAACGTTATTTAAATGGTGATTTAATAAAAGTTATATGTACATAGTCATCGTATCTTCTTAAATAAAGCTATATTTGAAAAACTTCAAACCGAATGCTCCACCTTAAGATATTGATGAATACATCTTAAAATATAGGTCATTGATCAGTGGCGTAACTACAAATTTCGGGCTCCCGCAAAATTTTTCTTGGACCCCTAAAAATCCTTCTTATGAACAAGCTTTTAGTTAAAAACTTATTTTTTCCTATTGTCCAGCGTCGCATTAATTAAAAGTGTTTGATTTCGAGAGTACGAAATAGCACCTTATTCAGTTTAATGGTCTCAACAAAACGAAATTTCTCGCAATCAACTCAATGCTAAGACGATTTCTAAATACAATATCGATAAAGCATCACAAAATTTCGATTCGAAATTTCATTTCAAACCAAAGGAAATCATACAGCCGTGTAAAACGTAAATAACCTGCCAATTCTTGAATAATTTCTCGAATAACCTAGGAAATTGGAAAAATATCGAAATCTCGAAAAATCTATTGAATATCACGGTTCAGATTTATGTATATGTGTAACACCGCATCCCCAATGAAATACTTTTTACTTTTGCCTTACAAGGGGTCAATTCTCTTTCTATGAAAAAACCTAATGAAAAAAATGCTTCCAAGCGATTCTCGATATCCAAATGAAAAAAAATTGTGAATAAACGCTGAATAAGTTGTTTTTTTTAGTAAGCTACACTTTAAACAAACATTTTATCGAGTTTCATATAGATTTCCGCTAGATGATACAGGAATTGGTTTAAATATTAGCTAAATAAATCATAAAGTAGATTTAATTAATAAGTTTTCATCATTCGCTGTCAAAATATAAAATAAATTATAAAAATTACCAAATTCTGCACTCTGCAAGTTCCCACAACTCACACCTAAGTAGTCGCAGAACAAAGCCATACAAAATTCGAATAAATTTGAAAATCTTTCAAAATCTCGAATAACCCTAGAACTGTCGAAAATCTTAAGAAATCTAGAAGAAATCGCGGATCAATCTCGATTACCACAGAAAAATTCGAATAATTTCTATATTAAGTGAATCTCGATGGATCTCTAGATATTAGTGAATAATTTCGGAAAGCCTGTAAAAATCTAGTGTAAATATCGATTTATTTGTCAAGTAATTTAATGTTACTATAATACTACTAAGCAATATGCTACTAAACAACTTAAGGCTAAGTTCAACAAAATGATATGCAATAATAATGGAACCCTCAAATAGATCGGATAATTTCGTAAATATCGAAAAATTATATTCTTCGAATAGGCTCTAAGATTCTCGAGCAACATCGAACTATCAAATACACCCGACAATTTCAAACATACTCGAATAATCTCGAAAATCTCGAATAATCCGACGGTTTCGAAATACTGAATCACCAATTAAGTTTCGCACCAATCACGCATCCCGTTTCCATACTATACTCCAATAATCCTCGAATAATCTCCGAGACAAGGGTAAATGAAACAGGTGGATTTGAAATTTCCTTATTTAAAATAGTTTTTCAAAATAAACTGGTTTTACCGGTAAATTAAGTTTTTATTTACCGTTTACCGGTAATAAAAAATATTCAGTAAACGAGAAACTAGATCAATCACATTTAATTTTTTGCAAATCAAATTCAAACTTTTCTATTTGATATCAAAAGCTTTGATTTCAAACAAGTTTGGCAAATTTTCTTCTAACTCTAAATATTTGCCTGAACCTAAAGCCATTTTTATTTCTATGGAGTCAGATTACGTGTAATTACTCTGACATTGACCTTTGCCATCCGACAAGAAATTTTTGGGCCTGTCTTAAGAAAATATTTAAAAGCAACAGGAACGATTTTTTTCTTTTTCTTTTTCTTGAGAGGGTGGTGTTCTTTAAGCTTAATCTGAGCTACCATCTATCTGTTCTTGACTTTGAACTTGAGCCCCATTAACCGTGAGTCCCCCGCGACTGCGAGTCCTGCGGGTACCTAGCTATGTTACTGTCATTGATTAATTATACAGGAATACTAGAAAAAAAAACCTAATGTATATATAACATTTAAACTAACCAGCAATATCCAATGCCTATGTACATATAAAGGAATCCGTTCAATATGGCATATTTCAAAACGACGTACTATGACATATGGTACCAAAAACTATAGAAATAATACAAGACTTCCTAAGTCATACAATAAATATACGCAGCTGGGCTACAGAAATAGTACACAAAACGAAATAAACACAAAAAAAAACTATTACAGTACCCCAAGCTGCGGACATTTGTTTTATATGACATAGGAAGTCTATATTCTTTCTATAGTTTTTGATGGTACGTTACGGAATATTTCAAAACGGCATATTTCACTATGGCATATGGCATAGTACACGACGGCATATTTTAAAATGGCATAAACTTGGTTATTTCTTAGCCGGATTATGATGAAGTTTGACAGGTACAATGAAAATGGAATAGCAAAATGGATTTTAGACGAAGTTCTGAAATATGGCCAATTAGGGTGGAACTTGCCGAATATGATGAAATTCAACATATGTATTCGATGATATCAATTTGATAGAATTTGGCTATTTATTAGCCGATTTTGATGAAATTCGGCGGGAGTGATGGAAATGGGATTCTAAAATAATTTTTATGGAACTAAAATGAGTTTTAGATGAAATTCTGAAATGATGAAATTTAACAAGTGCCAAGGAAATGGGATTCTAAAATGGATTTTAATAAAGTTACCTTATACCTACTAAAATTACTCTTTACCTATTGGAGTTTTATTTCGATTAATATAATTTTCCTTCAGTTAATGAAATTAAATTTATTCTCCTAACGGAAATAAAAATATTGGTAATGAAGATATAATCGGAAAGTGCTTAATATCTATAATTTTTAATTTTTAATTAGAAGTTGGGATTATCGAACTTTTTTTAGCATAGCGCAATGCCACTAAATAAATAGCCATGATATCATTCTAAAAAAGTTAAATCTCTAATATAAAGAGGGGAATAATAGTTAATTATTCAACGAGCATATAATGATAGCTGTTATTCACGAAGATGAAGTTTACCGACACGAGCCGATAGGCGAGAGATCCGTATCTGTTAAAAAACCGACACGCTGTTTTCCATCGGAAAATCAAGAGAAAAATAAGAAATTTGTCTTGAGAAAATTCTTGAGGAAAAACTTGTTACAGATCTTCCAGATTAAAATTGTTCATTGTCGTTTTATGGCTCTAGTAAATTTTGATAGATATCTAGAAAAGAAAAGAATTAGGGAGAAGCTTTAGAGTGTTTCAGAGAAGTTGTCGTCATTTTTTAAATTGGTTGTATTTGGATCTTGGAGAGTGCTATTAAACGAAATCTGGTTCACGAAGCTCGGATAATGTTTGAAGACAACTATTAATGTTTCCAGCAGGATTTACGCAAAGCTAAGAATGACTATTTGTCAGATTCCATGTCTATTGCTGAATAACCAGCAGCTTGATTAAATATTAATCCCCTGGATTATACCATAAGATGGTGTATGCTATATGTTTGCAAGAATGAGTATGGCTAATATAAAAAATATAAATTTGAAAAATTTTAAGCGGCGCATAGAAAACAGAATGAAATGAAAAATCGGTGGTAAGTCCGGAAGAGGCGTTAAACGATTCGACGAGAGTACGCATTTTCGGCATATATGTATGTGGCAACAAACAAAACACTATAGTGGTGTTCCAGCCACTGTAACTAGTCGAGTTAACGTAAACAAAGTAAATAATCGATTGTCTCGCAATCCACAGCGAACTTCAGCAACAAAAGCAAATAAACTTATAGATTCGGCGAATTATGAAAAATAAGCTAAAAGTAAAGCCTTTGAAGAAACAAAAGTATCGAGAACTAACCGATACACAAAAAAAATCGATTCTAAAGATCAAAAGCATTTCTTCGTTTGCTCGATCGTAGAGATTTATCAAATTTGGTATTTTCGGACGAGAAAACATTCTGGTTTGGGTATTGTTGGTATTCTGGACAGTTTTGATATATTTTTTAGGAATAAACCCACTTTAGATCTCTAAATGACGTTTTTCAGAAATCGTCCAACTAAAGGCTTAAAACATCTTTCTCGCTGTTAAAATTTCGATTTATTTACAAGTTTCATTCTATTATACTTTTTATAAAATACCGTCCAAAATCAAAAGCCCTAGGACTAAACAAATACAAGTTTTAATATTAACTCAATGTCAAAAATAGAATCCTTAAAGATTGAACAGCGTGCAAAGACACTTACAGCGTTCCTAAACTACTCAATATTTACAAGTTTTAAAAGCCAATTCAAACCCTTTCAATCAACAAATCATCACTAATTTACTCGTATGATAACCAAAATAGATAAAGTTAATCGATACATAAGTACATTGAACAAAGAAATCGATATTGAATTAATTATATCTTATGGAGAGTGGGTACCTCGGACACAACAAACACATAAAACTACTATGTAAGTTTAATGACTCCGAAAATGATGTCACTGCTATCAATTCAGATCAATTTACAACGTATCATCTTATATTATAAGTTAATCGATTATGCTTGTTATACTTATATGTATCTTTAAAGCTAATCAGCAAGCAATAACCTTACCTAGATTTTTATTAATCTATTTATGTACCTTCTTGTATACTGAAAAAACTATATCGGTTATTATTTTCAATATCATCAAAATAAATCAATCATTCTCAACAACAACAAAAAATCGTCGAAATATATTAAATTTAATTAACCGTAAAATTAATTTTTTTTTTTTAATCGAAGCATTTTATGAATAATCACAAAAAAAATTAACAATAGTACGTAAGCATAGTTTGAAATTTATCAAGCAAATAACTATGATTTGATATTAATGGTAAGACGTTATGTACTGCAAATTTAAAAATTTGCGAATAAAGTTACCATATACACTGTCGCGCTATTTATTATAATATCGATTCTCTACAAATACTCTTAGGTAACCCTATTGTTGCTTCTTTAAATAATTCCGGGCGGTAGCTGCATTCATAAAACATTCATTAAAATGTTATTTTAGTGTTTTTCAACATTCAACAAATCGGACTGTCTTTTTAAATATAATATAATCAATTGTGATTAATTGCCTTCTTGTGACAAGCTTATGCGGGTCAATAATCTGATATTATTCTAACCAGTTAATGTAATTAGCACCTAAAGGATAAATAAAGGATAAGCTTTGGTTGGATACGCATCAATATTGACAGGTATAGAAGAAGAAAATATAACCTCGTAACCTTGACTCTCTGGAAGTTTTCAGTTCTGGCGAACGATTTTTCAAAATATTACTTTGATTGCTCAATCGATCCGGTAAAAAACTAAATTGGAAAACTCCTAACTGACATTTAGACAATACATAGGTCCTCTTCAAAAACAGTAAGTGAATAATCTTAATTTTCCAAGAGCTTCCCTTCGAGGATGTATCATACGTGTAAACAAACATAAACCCAAGCAATTCCCAAAGTAGTGTTACTTCAGGCGACGACACGTGTCACGTTGCAAACAAATTGATTTTCAAGTGAAACGATTGCCGCATAAATTATTGAATAAAATTGTTTTAGAACAGCAAAATTATTAATCTAAACAACACATATTTAAAATAAACTAAATTGCTCAAACATTTAAAAAATATACAATAAAATTGCGTCTTTCCACTTTGTTGCAGTCACCTGTCACTTGAAAAAATCAACATGACATGCGTCGTATAAAATAACGTGGCTATAGACATAACAAACGACTGAAGCTTGCCACATAGCAGAAACTATGAAAAATTTTTGGTAACGAATTTCTCGTTGGTCATTAAATGGGAAGAATTTTTAAAGTAAAATTAAAGAGAAATGATAGAAAATTACGTCGTTTAGTAATTAAACTACAAAAAATTTAATGATTTGACTAATTTAATTGAAAAATGTATATTTTTCAATTCTACCAGAAAAGTTCTGATTTTTCTGCTATGTCATTGCAATGAAGAAAATATAAAAACTGATGTGACATGACTATAGTTATGAAAGTGGCGTCTATCATAATTGGGGGGAAAATCTTAATTATTTTTATTTCATTAATAAATCGTTAGAATGTTCCATCTGCATTTCTAAGAAAAAATGCCTTCGACATTCTACTTATGGACCAAAATAATGATGTCAAAAGTAAGATAATTATGCTAAATTTTGCACATGCTGAAAAGAAAGAAGAGTTTCTCGTGACCAGACAACTGGTCTCGCAGAATAGTCATACCTTAGAACTTTTGAAACTTCTTAAGCAAAGATTCATATGGAACTTCAATAGTAGGAACGACACTTCTGGCAATGACAAGCGAATGGATACCATTGTTCCTATATAATCACGATCATAAAGAAGTAACGAAGATAAGTAGTTTGATAGTTGATTACCGCGGTTCCAGAATGATTTAGTATTTTTTATTAATTTCCCAAATCCTACCAACCAGTATGAAACGGCTACCTAGCTATTTGTGAATACGATACAGAGTACTTCGATAAATAAAAGTGAACTAATCTGATAATTCTGAAAGAATCGAATACTATCATATTCTGAAACAGCCCCGCTGGTTTTCTAACGAACATTGTACCGATCAGGTGGATATTCCAGTTTTTTTAAGTAAATCTCGAGCTGCCTACTGCATAGCATACTCAGATTAATTGCCTGTTAAAGCTCAAAGAATGGTTCCGATTTCCACTGCATGACAACACATAATTTGCATATCATAATAACTGCATCGCTACAATTGCATTCAGCAATAAAACACAAATTATTCTTATAATTCTTTTATTAATTTAAAAAAAAATATATAGATACACTTCCACAACAAATCTTTTAACGACGGTCTGTTTTACCGCTACCACGTTTTCCGGAGAACAAGTGTTTTGGCATTTTATTTCCAATAAATCTATCACCCTCTCCTTTCATTGCGAATTTCTTGAATTTCTGTGCAAGGTCTTTACGTGCCATTACTTGAAGCTTCTTCTTCATTACAACATTCTTGATTCCACCTTCATGGCGTGGTAAAGCTCGTTTTAATTTCTCACCAGTGCTTCGAACAACCGCCGATGATTCCTTATCTAACAATTGCTTGACACCAGTTGACGTGAAAGTGCGACGTTTATCAACCACTTTCTTTGTGAAATTGGCATTTTCTGTTCCAGACATATCAACTCCAAGATTCTCTAATGATTTTTTCAATTTGCTTACGCTACGGTCACGAACACGAGGTATTTTATTACGTGGAATAACGGATTTATTTTTCTTACTATCTAGTCTTCGATCATCGCGCAATTCAAAACGTCTCAATCGGATTTGTTTAGCCATTTCACGAATTTCTTTAACAGTATCATCAAGTGTATAATCGGGAGCCTTATATACCCCAGACTCTTCACGTAAACCTTCCTCGCGTTCTAGTTCTTCTAGTTTATCGAATATATCGGCATCAATATAATCAGCCAAATTGTGGCCCTCCAAGAATTCGGGAATAGGATCGTAACGTTCTTCTTCTGGTATCGTGACGTAATGTTTCTTTAAATCGAGCGAATAATCATCACCCAATTCTTCGGCAATTTCCTTTTCTAATTTACGCTTACGTTTATGTTCGTGTTCTGCCATAGCAGTCTTACGTTCTAGGACAGCTTCGGGTATACAAGGTGGACGTACCTTATCATCGCGTTCCTGAGGCATTGCAACATGTAATCGATTCAATATTCCCTCAACCTTTTTAGTACGCATTTTTTGATCAACACGGAAACATAGCAAACGTTCGCAAGCTTCATTCTTAACTTCAGATACACCAATTTCAGTAGCAGTTGACATTTGCATTAAAGTGACTGAACTATCCTCTTCTAATTTTGCAATCAATTGACGCCTTTCCTGTGATAAACTTTCCAAATCAATTATATCAATTTTATTCAAAACAACGATTAACGGTTTGTTGGAGAAAAGAGGCTTGATACTTTCGAATAATTGAATTTGCTGTTCAATAGTATTGCCACACTGCTCAGATATATCCATTACGTAGAGAACGCAAGCACGAAGATGAGCCAATGCAGTGATAGCCTGCATTTCAATAACATTACGTTCTTCTAATGGATGATCTAATATACCGGGTGTATCAATCACCTGCCATCTCAAATATTTATAATCTGTGTGCCCAACATATAAACTTTTTGTAGTAAATGCGTATGGTTGAACTTCTACATCGGCCCTTGTAATTTTATTAATGAAGCTTGATTTTCCAACATTTGGGAATCCACAAATGATAATAGTTCTCGTGTACGGATCAATCGATGGTAAACGAGATAAATGTTGCCGAACTTGTTCCAAATATGTTAAATTCGATGCTTGTCTTTTCATAATTGTTGCCATACGACCTAGGGCGGCTTTCTTAAGTTGTTTACATCTATACAACGAGTCTCCATATTTCAATAGACGAAGATAATCCTTAGACACGCTGAACAGAACAAAAAAAAATGTTAATTAGATAACATTATGAAATTTGCGTTATTACAATAATATGTATTTATCTTACTTATCAACTAAATGACGCGCTGTATTTAGCTGGCCCAAAGCTAATTTGTAATGATCTTTGTCGTACAAAACATTCATTAAATCGGCATAGAAAGGATGAACGTCATCGAGTTTTGGGAAATCTTGGATGATTTGCGACAAACGGTCGTGGAACGACTGCTGTGAGAATTTAACTTTTCTCATATAAAAGGCACGAATACGTGATATTTTGTAGCCCTTGTGTACAACTGTAGGTGTTTTTCGTTGTGTTTTAGATAACATAATATCTATAAAATCCTATATTTGGAAAATACAATTTTGAGGTTAGATTTGTCCAAAACAATAATATTTAGTTATGAAACTGGTACAAAATGTTGGGGAAACATACCTTGGCTGGTGGAACCACCATAATTTTCTTGAAATTATATAAACTCATTTTGAATGTGTTCTTCGATTGGATACCACAAAAAAATAAATAATTTTTGACACAGCACTATTACCACGTTAACACGAGGTTACGGGTAGAGAAAAAGAATTTAATGTAGGTTTTGACATTTCGATTTCGTTTTGTAATTGATTAGCCACCTTGTGGCCAGTAGCACAACCATTTTATTTTACTCTTCCTTATTCTATTTAAGTTCTATTATTTGAAATTACTTCACAGTGGGTAAATTCAAAAATTCAGTCAAATGCGTAGCACAATTGCATTCGAAAAAAACTAAACAGCAGTCAAACTGCATTAGCTGTCGTCTGCATTTTAATACGACCAATTGCGAAATTAAAAATTAACATAAAAACATGTCGGCACGGATTGGTTTTAGCTGTCTCACTTGACAGGCGACGATGGCAAATTTTGGAAAAGGAAGATTTAATGTTTTTTTAATTAAATAAACAGCGATTTTTAGTTATTAAAATTTCCACACCAAGAAATAAATGGCGCCACTTTGACTGAGACAGCTAAAACCAATGCTAGCCAAAATGTCTAACCAATAAATTATAATTACATTGTTTTCTGTGTTGTCATAAATATAATATAAAATTATAAAATTAATTAATGTGAATGAAAATAAAGTTTACTTACACATCACTCACTTCCATTTTGAAAATAATTGACTGATTGCATCTATGCATGAAAATAATTGACTGATTGCATCTATGCTGTTATTATAAAGTGACTGCAAAAACTGCATACGGCTGCATTTGTTAAATGTAATTTTTGAATGACCAACTGCGCTGCTTTTACTGCAAAACTAAATTTTTGAAGGAAGTACTGCACAAACTACGCAGTTGACTGAATTTTTGAATGCTACCAGTAAAAGCATTGCCACGTGCATGTGATGTCGACCAGCGTTCCAAACCGTCAAATTCAATTTTTGGCCGAATTGTTTCACCTGCAGTGTCAAAATTTTTAAAAAATAGTTCGACCGTACGAAAACTATCATATTCTTCAAAAATCTGGGGTGGGATGTTGTAACATCACTTTCGATTCGAATTCGATAGAGTTTATGTCTCTTGTTTCAAGAATAAAATTGTACTTTATTTCGTTTTTTAATTATGCTTATTGTTCTTGCTATCTCAGCTTGCTCGAATAAAACCACATTCTATTTCTACTTATTTTTATGATTATTTATCACTCAAATATTTGTTTAGTGATAGTTTATCGATATGAAGGAAAGGAAAAGTACGCAACAAAAAGAGATCGCAATTGATAAAGCGTAATCAAAAAGCGAAATAGAGTACAATTTTATTCTTGAAACAAGAGACATAAACTCTATTGAATTCAAATCGAAAGTTTGCCATATTGCTTTGGTAAAAAACATGTTTTAATTGTTTTAGAAATGTCCAAAGCAACAGCAAAAAGATTTGTTTGGTTATTTTATGTATCGTACTAAAAATTAGTTCAGTTTTACGGAAAACTAACATTTTTTTTTGTTTTACCTAAAACACCTTTTGTTTTATAACAATGAAGATATTGTTGTAAATTTACTAAAGCAATACAGCAATTAATATCATTTCATTCCGCCAATTTACACTTGCTTTCTTGCATTACGTTTATTTCCTCGTCTCTTTCCTCTTTAAAGCCTGATTTCCATTATGAAATATTTACTGACAGTATAAACAAAATGGGATAAAAATATATATTCGGTTGCTGTGTGAGAGAAAAAAAAACTTTTTCAGTTTTACAGTACTGAAAAAATTATTATGGTATCGATATTTTTATAGTATACTCACAAAATTTACTGACATTTTTATAGTATACTCACAAAATTTACTGAAAAATATATGAAGCGAAGTATATTTTTTCAGTACTGGAAAAACATTTCAATTTTTCAAAAAAAAAAAACATAAAATGATCTGTGTCATTTCAATGAAATTTTCGACTTTTATGTTTTTTTTTTAATCTATGCAATCTTTTC
Organism: Tipula vernalis; assembly: GCA_958295665.1. Taxonomy (NCBI): domain Eukaryota; kingdom Metazoa; phylum Arthropoda; class Insecta; order Diptera; family Tipulidae; genus Tipula; species Tipula vernalis. The sequence continues at coordinate 210,276,123 of OY282560.1, forward strand.
TGGGGCTCAAGGCTCAAGGCACTCCCAACTCTTTCGCAGTTAATTTTACCGTCCTACACGCAGTAGTAGCCAAATCGAGGACGTACGGCTATAGACCCGCTTTGTATAAACCACCTGCATTGCTTCATGACAACCTATAGTGCTGACATGAAAAAGGTGGGTCGTCCCATGGATTCTGCACTCTCAACAGGGGTCAAGTTGTGTTCATCGTCAGTCATCACCGATCGTAATCAGATGATGAAAAATCCCTTTTGCATCCCCCGCCCCTAACGGGATTCGAACCCGGTACCTCCCGATCCAAACGCCGCAGCTTTAACCACTGCGCCGTTTGCTCGGTGACTTTTATGTTTTTATTCAGTAAAAAATAATGTCAGTAAATGTTTCATAATGGAAAGCAAGCTTAAGCTAGTGGAATAATTTTATACATTCATAGAAAATGAATTCAAAAGAAACCCGTTTCAAGAAACCACAGAGGTTTTTCAAAGCAGAGAAACGTAATGCAAGAAAGCACTTGTAAATATACCTAGTGTTCAGTCGGGCAAAAGTGATAACATTTATCCTGATATTTTTTATCACGTTTTGCCATAAAACACACTTATTTATCACCAAAAAAGCCAAGTTTTTTTTTGGTTATAGCTGTCAAAATAAATACATATTTGAAAACAAAATATTTAGCTTTTGATTATGGTGTGATGTTTTTCATATAATTCAGGAAGGGTATTGTTTATTATTTTATCGGCAGGAAATCAGAATTCCAAAACTGACCGACTGGGACTCTTATAGAGTCTCACTCGAATCAGAAATGCCCTCGGTTGTGGGAACATAGAGTCTCCAGAGGGTTTGGAGATCTGTTCAAACCAGCTGCATAATTCTATACACTTGGCTTACGAGAACAGCTGCCCAGTTAAGCGAAGAGAGTCCACAAAGATGGTCCCTTGGTGGAACGGGACGCTGGGTAAACTGAGGAAAAAATCGAGAAGATTATTTAACAAGGCTAAACGCACCGGTGAATGGGGCGAGTATAAGATGGCCTTGACGGAATATAATCTCGAACTAAGGAGATCCAAAAGGGCTACCTGGAGGAATTTCTGTGAGGGAATCAATGAATTGCCCTCTGCAGCTCGTCTCCAGAAAGTCCTTTCCAGGGATCATTCAAATGGTTTAGGACTTCTCCAGAAGCAAGATGGGGGGTTCACTGAAAACCGGAAGGAAACCTTAGAGGTACTGTTAGAGACCCACTTTCCGGATTCAGTAGTGGTAGGAGCCCAAGAGGACTCATATGATCCTTCGAGTGAGGTGGCCTATTCGCCTCACAGTAGGATCTGGAGTCTCTCTGGGAAAATTTTCACACCCAGCAAGGTTCGATGGGCTATTGGGTCTTTCAAACCTTTGAAATCCGCTGGAGGGGATGGTATCTTTCCAGCTTTACTTCAAAAAGGTATTGAGGAAATACTCCCCAGCTTGATCCAGATGTTTCGGGCAAGTTATGCTTTTAACTATATTCCGAAACTGTGGAGGAAAGTAAATGTGGTCTTTATACCAAAGGGCGGGGGTCGTCCAGACACCCAGGCCAGGGCATATCGGCCAATTAGCCTCACATCGTTTCTTTTGAAGACGATGGAAAAAATCCTGGACTATCAAATAAGAAGTGAGGTCCTTGGAAAGAATCCGCTGTATCGGGACCAGTTTGCGTATCAAACTGGTAAATCCACGGTTATGGCCCTTAGCGGGCTAGTCACGAGGATTGAAAAAGCAGTGACATATAAAGAAATTGCCCTTTGTGCCTTTGTGGACATTGAGGGGGCGTTTGATAATACCTCTTATGGATCTATAGAGAGGGCAGCAATGGGAAAAAGGGTTCCACTTTCCACAATTAGGTGGATCCGTTCCATGCTGGAACATCGTGAGATTACTGCCAGACTAGGTGGCGAATCAGTAACCATCAAGGCCGTAAAGGGCTGTCCCCAAGGAGGCGTATTATCTCCTCTTTTGTGGTCATTGGTTATTGACAGACTACTGGTCCTTCTGAGTAGCCATGGGTTTGATGTCCAGGGCTATGCGGATGATGTGGCTATCATAATCAGAGGCAAGTTTGATGAGGTCATTTCTGATCGCATGCAAAATGCACTCAATATAATATGGCAGTGGTGTTACCAGGAAGGACTCAGTGTCAATCCAAGCAAAACTGTCATTGTTCCTTTTACGAGGAGGACAAAGCTTGCGCTTACAGCTCCCTCGTTAAACGGTACTACTGTTCCTTTTTCCAGCGAGGTTAAATATCTAGGGGTTATCCTAGATCAAAGACTGAACTGGAACCAACATTTGTTGAAAGTTCAAAATAGAGCCATCAAGGCTCTCTGGGCCTGTCAAAGACTCTATGGGCGTACTTGGGGACTACAACCAAAAATGATCTACTGGTCATTTCTTACAATCATTAGGCCTATGGTCACCTACGCATCGGTTGTATGGTGGCCTAAAACTGAGCAGAAGACAACGCAAACCTTATTGAATAAGGTTCAGCGTGTAGCCTGCATCGGTGTTACGGGCTCAATGAAGTCATGTCCAACCGCGGGGGTGGAGACACTTCTAGGACTGACACCGTTACACCTGCATATTAAAAAGGACGCTGCAAGTATGGCCCTGAAAATGCAGGCGGAAGGAAATATCAAGCCAGGCAATATGGTGGGTCATATGGAAATCCTTAAGGAATTTCAGACAGACCCTACCATAGGAATGCCTTCCGACTGTATGCCAGCTAAACTGGACTTCCACAAACCATTCTGTGTTAGGTTACCTGACCGGGATGTGTGGAGGGCAGGTGGACCATCATTTGAGCTAGGGTCCATGGTATGGTTTACAGATGGATCAAAAACGGAAGATGGGGCGGGGATAGGAATACACGGGAGTGGCACTACCCTCTCGAAGTCCTTGGGTACCAATGCTACCGTTTTTCAAGCAGAAGTACATGCTATAGAACTTTGCGCTAGGATAGGCATAGCAAAAGGCCTAAACGATGCAAAGATTTATATTGTATCAGACAGCCAATCAGCATTAAAAGCTCTTAGGTCTTGTACCGTTGAGTCAAGGCTGGTATGGGATTGTCTGAAGGTTATTAAACATCTGGCAGGCTCAAATAAGGTAACACTTATGTGTGTGCCAGGTCATACTGGAATCGAAGGAAACGAGGCAGCTGATGGCCTCGCCCGTGAGGGTTCTGCCTCTTCATTTTTTGGACCAGAACCCTTCTGCGGTGTCACTAAGGGACACCTTAGAGCAGCGGTAAAACGCTGGGAGGATGTTCAAAAGTCCTCCTACTGGCGCAGAATTCCAGGTTTACGGCAGGCGAAGAAATTTATATCACCTTCGTCTGTCAGGGTTAAGGAGTGTCTTGAACTTAGGAAACCTGAGTTGAGGCTGCTTACTGGCTTCCTCACAGGCCATGTCCCCTTAAGGTATCACCTTAAGAAGATGGGCCTAAGTACGACAGATGGATGCCGCTTCTGCGGTCTGGAAGCGGAATCAGCGGAACATGTTCTGTGCCATTGCCCAGCCATTTTCCAGCAAAGACTGCAACATCTAGGAGGGAGAATAATGAGCCCGGATAGTATGTATCTTGTACCGGCCAGTAGTATTGTCAGATTCATTAAGAGCCTGAATATTGACTGGACGGATAATTAAGTAGGGTCCAGCACAATAGATCTTTTAGGTCGCGGTGCGAGGTGGCTTATCGCCCACATGGCTCTCCAGTAAATAATAAAATAATAATAATAATCACCAAAAAAAAGCCAACTTTTTTTTTGGTTATAGCTGTCAAAATAAATACATATTTGAAAATAAAATATTTGGCTTTTGATTATAGTGTGATGTTTTTCATATAATTCAGGAAGGGTATTGTTTATTATTTTATAAAAATCGCGATAAATTGGTTTTGATGTTGCCCAAATAAAGATGCTCTACAGAAGTTTGACGTGTAAAATCACTTTTTTCATTTTGGTTGTTTTGTGGCGGGGCATGACATAAAATACAACGAAGTGAAGTTAGAGTAATAAAAAATATCATGATAGCAATCACTATGGTCGTGTTCAGTCGGGTAAAAGTGATAAAACTAGTTTTATCACTTTTACCCGACTGAACACGACCATAGTGATTTAAACAACCCCAATTTTGTTTGATAGCCGTTCGTCAAACTGAAATCCGTCCGTCAAATTGTAAAATCGCAGTTTTTTGAATGAAATTATCATTTTAACAAAATTTTCGAAGAATATTGTAGTTTTTGTAGAGTCGAACTATTTTTTAATAATTTTGATATTGTAGGTGAAACAATTCGGTCAATAATTTCATTTGACCTTATGCAATGCCTATTGATCTCACTTACATGTGGCAAATTTGCACGTTTAAGGTTAATTCACCAGATTTGTCCATTGAGCTCGTCAAGAAAATGACAACTTAACGGAGTTAAAAAACGAGTTAAAAATATGTTATCTCTCTTTTGTGTCCAGCGAGATAACATATTTTTATCTCGGTTTTTAACTCCGTCAAGTTGTAATTTTCTTGACGAGCTCAATGGACAAATCTGGTGAATCAACCTTTAGAAACAAATAAATAATCATGAATATAAGTAGACATAGAATGTTGGTTTATTCGAGCAAGCTGAGATAGCAAGAAAAAAGCATAATTAAAAAACGAAATAGAGTACAATTTTATTCTTGAAACAAGAGACATAAACTCTATCGAATTCAATTAGCAGCGCCGCCGGTAAAAATTTGGGTGAACTACATGAGCGTCTTTTTTGACTTTTTTTTTTTGGTATTTATTTAATACAATCCATTTTGGCACTTGTCACACAAAATGTATTTTTTATAAACAAATTAAAAAAATTGTATGAAAAAAATAAAAAGCATTCAAATTGTACTAGATTTGTTTTCTTTTATGTAATGTAGCCTACTGATTCGCAGCAAAATTAGAAATAGAGCATGGGGAGGATACAAACTTCGTTTCCAAGGCAGCTTTCGGACAAATTGTCGATGAGCTTAACCCGACCTTGACTCAGACTGAGTTAAAAATATGTGATCACGAATTTTTATTTTGCTCTCTCGCATTGTCCTCATCTTAAAGGCGGTATAAATGTCTAATAACCTGCAAAATAAATCAAGTGTCTCTTGCAAAAATTATCTCTCTTTTAAAACGACTTGAACAATTCAAACCATTTAGTGTAGATTGAGAAAGTTACAAAGCATTTACACTGAAAAACTTTTTACTTTTGACTTACTGGTTGGCTTGAAATTCAAACATAAAGACCAACAATTTTTTTCGTTATGTATGTTGGAAATTAAAAAGTTTTTTTTTGTCAATGTCTTGTTACTTTAGAGAAAGAGCTTTACGGGAATATTATGGTGGGTTTTAATAAAATGCCTTTGGAGCAAAATCGTACAATTTCATTCAAAAATAATAATTGGTGAACGTCAGCAATGCAACTTATAAAGGTAAGGCATAGTGTTATTCTTTATCATCGATGTCATTGAAATATTTCTAAAAAATTATCTAGGTTTTGTATCTTTACAAATTATTGTCTGGGATTTGACCACAATCAATTATTTATGGTCTTAGCAATAAACAAATCATTTTGGAAGAAAGGCTTGTCCACATAATCAGTATGAAATACATACCTACAACACTGATAAGAAAATTAGAAAGTCATTTAACTCAACTTACGATATCAGTTTGTAACCTTGCGTCAGTCTATATAAAAACAATTTTATCTATCTACTGCGCTAACAATAATAATCATTATTTTTAAACAAACAATTTGCAATCAAAACAAATTAAATTTAAAGAGTGTTGTCATTTAATCATTATGGATATTCTGGACGTTCTGAAAGTTGTTTTATTCATTCCATTGCTTCTATTCCGTTTCTAGTCTAATCCCAAGTATTTTTATATCCGAAAATTTTTGTATTTTTCTGACATTTCGCTGATTTCATCTCCGATTCTTTTCCGAATTATTGTCCGACTTATTATAAGATTTCCTATGAAAGTTGGCCAAAAAACTCGGAAAATGATGAAAAGAAAAGTTAGGTTATGGTACGACAAATTTGTGGGCGGGGCTTATAATATAAATGTTGGCGCCAAAATTTCACTTTTGAATTTAAATCTAGCTTTAATTAAAAATATATTTTTTTTAAGAATACTTTTTATTTTTATTACATGTATAAATTACAATATTACATTTATTATAATATATAAATTTTAACTCCACCTGAGTAAATACATTTTTCTATCTTCATTTACTGCGTGCATCGCATGTTCAACTTCCTGAGGTGTTTCACGTTGGAGAGCTGCAGTAATTTTAAACTTAGTCCTTTTGTTTGAATAGTCAATAATTTCGGTTGAATCTTCTAATTTCTGTAAAGAAAAAAAGCGTTACAATATTATATTGTATTCAAGGTACAAGACCTAGTAAAACAAAAAAACCAACCTCTGTCCCACACAGCAACAATTTTGATTCAATTAAACTTTGAATATGCTTTTGTAACATTTCATTATTTAACTGTAGCGTTTCTTGTATATCCTTACGTCATCACATCACATGTCTCAAACAACAATAGGACAGCCATTTGAAAAGTTTGCATCGTAATGATACAGGGTTTCTTGAGGTATGAGACTTTGAGTTCATCATGACAAAAACGGTGTAGCCACGTAAGTTTTCGTCCACAAAAATTTATATGATATGAGGTATCGGAAATGTAATTGATATCGTTGTCGAACCAAGTAGTGGCCAGGCGTCTGCTTGTAACACTTTTATTGATAAATTTATTCCTATTTCATAATTATTATCTTTTACACACTATCAGTTTCAGTCGATTTCGATTTTTTTAATAAACAAACACATGAACTATTTACGTATAACGCAATCGTAATGGCGTCTACAGAAAACAAAAATACATTTGTACTTCAACGCTACATGTGTTAAAAATTTGAAACACCATCTTTTCAGCATTTTCAATTTTTTCGAACGAAAACCGGAAAAGATTTTATAACCGATTCAAGTTTTCAGTTTTGTTATACTTGGGATATACCATGTTTCCATATAAGATACAAAGGCTTGGATTGGAGCTAGGGTTCATGGAAATTTCTTGGAAACGGTTAACACCATTTTGAAATTAACAAAATTCTAATTTCAACTCAACCACTTCATTGATGTCTCATGAAATCAGGCGGTGAGCGCGTCTTAACATGGAGTTAAAAATTCGTGATCTCGAAATCTACTACTTTTCTTATTTTTAGTTTTTTGCAAAACTAATGTCGAATTCTTTTCGTTTTTTTAAGTCAATGTGAATTTTGATGCATTTTTGTTTCTGTATTGATTTGAAGAGTTCTCGTAATTGCGAACTTTTGTTGTTGTTTTACTCGTACAACTTTTTAAGTACGACAGACAACTCGTAAAGCCTACTTAGTATGCTGCAAGTGAAAAAAAAAAATGTTCACTGGGGCCCTATTCTCGAATTTCACATACATTTTCCACATGTGGACATCTGTCAAAATTCATAAAAATTGATTTTTTTCGGTACTAAGGGAATATTTCCGAATGGGTATAACTCGGCTACTCCACCTGACATAAATTTTACCATTACAATTACCATATCTTGTAACAAAAATATAAAAAATGGCGTCGGGTGAGGAAAACACAATAAATTTGACGGTTAAAAATAATTTGCGCTTTGATATTTTAAAGAAATTGTGCAAAAATTTTTGCAAAAAAGATCGTCACACGTATATGTATTTTAAGGATTCTTTTTTGGCTGCCACATTTTTAAGTATGTATTTAAAAATATCTCAACAAAAATTTATTTTTTTTCGTGCCACAACAAATTTTTGTAAAAAAAGTTTCTAGCGTCAAATTAGAAAACTTCCATTCGAAACTGGTAACCATGTTTTTTAATCCAGCAAAAACTCAAATGAAATTGTCAAAATTTATCTTCACATTTATCGTCCGGGGCCCTATTATCGAATTCCACAATCATTTTCCACATGTGGACATCCGTCAAAATCTACGTAATTATTGACGTTTTCGTATATGGGGAATTTTTTTCACCTGCTTACACCCATTCGGAAATAATCCCTTAGTACCGAAAAAATTCCATAGCGAAGTAGTACCGAAAAAATTCCATAGTTTTCATGAATTTTTACAGATGTCCACATGTGGAAAATGGTTGTGGAATTCGGGCCCCTGGGGGCCTATTCTCGAATTCCACATCCATTTTCCACATGTGGACATCTGTCAAAATTCATAAAAATTGAATTTTTTCGGTACTAAGGGAATATTTCCGAATGGGTATAAGCAGGTGGAAAAATTCCCCATATAGGAGAATGTCCATGCTGCATGTGTTTTATATATGAATTACAATTTTCGAACGATTTTGTGTGAACTAGGGATGTCCACATGTGGAAAAGGATGTGGAATTCGAGAATAGGGCCCCGGTACGCTATTTAAGTAAAGAAAAGTAAAAGGCTAATGATTAAAAAAGATTCTTTTTTAAAAAAAAATTGTCAACATATTTTGAGTTGATATGTATGTACCTTCTTTTATTTATTCGTATTATTCAGAACATATTCAGATGGAATAAAAAGAAATCCTTTGACGTTTTGTAATTGCGACGCTTGCAATTTAAATAAAAAAATTGAAGTAAGTATAGTAATTATGCATAGACACAACATTACAAATAGAGCTGAAATAAGCAAACTTCAAGCATCGACAATTCTGTGCGAAAAAGAGAAAGACTAATACCGATTTTCCATCGTCAATAGTATAATAGCATAATAGTATAATAGCTGTATTTTGTTGAGAAAAATAATTCGAATTATTTTGGAGTTATTTTTTTCTTAAAGAATAAGTCGCGAAATATTTTTTCGATTTAATTTTTATATTCTAGGTTGGTATTTTTTCTGTTTTTCATTCAAGCAGTTACGTATTTTATTTGTTCGAGCTCGAATTAAATAACTCAAATATTTTGTTCGAATTATTTAATTCCTGTCACGTGCAATTGTTGTTGTAAATTTCTCAACAAAATATAGCTAATATTATTATACTATTATTCCTTGTCGGTTTTCCATCGCACGCGATGAAGTTAGCACCAATTATAGTTTTTTTTATGTGAACGTAGGTATAATTCTTATTTTGAAAATTTTAACGTCTATTCATAATAAAAAAACAATCAAAAATAACCAAGCATACGCATTAGTTGTGTTTTTAAAAAATTAATAAAATGTATGGACTATGCAGATACCACCAAAAAAAAAACAAAACAAAAAATCGAATGGTAATTTAGTGAATTGTCAAAATAATACACTGTCAGATAAATTTATAATGTTAAAAACACAATTTGCTACCTATTATATTTTTGATAGCTAGTATAACAAAATATTATAATTATACTATTATACTATCATCTTCGGTTTTCCATCGTCGTAGTATAATAGTTTAATACTATTATACTATGACGATGGAAAATCGGTATAAAATATATTAGGGCCGTATATAGAATTTTATTCAATGTTTTAGAATAAGGGTTGCTTAAAATAAAACAATTAAAGTTTAAAAAACATTTTTATTTTAGATGCAAATACACTTATAATTATTTTTAAATTCAATATTTTTAATAAAATTAATTTTAATATTAAAAATTACTTTTCTAAAAACGCTGCATTATTTTACACTTTTAGTGCGGACCTGGTAAAAATAATTGTAAACAAATCATAAGAATCCAACAACAACAACATCATTTGTTAATTAGGTAATAAATTTATGTTTCACTTGTGCCATTTTTATATGAGAAATTTCATTTCACTTCAGCAGTTTACCGGCCACAAAACAGGAATAAAAAAAAATACACCCAAAAGGAATACATTACGAGGATTTGGCACGGATTGGTTTTAGCTGTCTCACTTGACAGGCGACGGTGGCAAATTTTGGAAAAGGAAGATTTAATTTGTTTTTAAATTAAAATAGGAATTTACTAATATTTATTCAATTGTGTATAATGTTTGCAAATTTTGGAAAAGAAAGATTTAATGTTTTTATCATTAAATAAACAGCGATTTTTAGTTATTAATATTTCCACACCAAGAAATAAATGGCGCCACTTTGACTGAGACAGCTAAAACCAATGCTAGCCGAGGATTTTATTCCGAAGTCGTGTGATTAATATTCTATTTCTTCTATTCTTTCTGTGGAATGAATTTACTCAACGATTATTGCGTATCAATCAACGAATGTAAAAATTTAAATTGGCGAACCTTCAATGTAGTACTTTTCATACCAGGCGGCTCGCCTCCAAATATTTAGTTATCACAAATGCGAAGCTGAGACCCTTTCATACCGGTGGCGTTGGCTTTGAACATTCGGTTGCTATCAAATATTTTATTTAGGTCTATTTTACACGTGAATTATAGCAGGAACTGAGGTATTCTAAATTCGTAACGTACTCGTACATATGAGCTAGATTTTTTGATAAGCATGAAATATTTGTGCAAAAAATGTGATTTATAGTTTATGTTGAGAAAGCACTTAGCTTTATACTACATACTTTAAACTCTCGCAGTCGAGTGTGGAACGCATTGCCTTGGCTTTGTAGATAACTTCATTGTAATATATTTTATTTTTCTTTAAATTATCACTTAAAAATAAATTATTTTTTAACAAATTGAATTTATTACTATAAAATTCAACGGTATCAATCGAATAAAACTAATTTACATAGTTAAAAAACGAAATAAAAAATTTTTATTTACGAAGCTCAAAGCCGAGGCGCCTGGTATGAAAAGTACTTTATCTAATCAACGCCACTACATAAAAAGCCATGACACAAAAATGTGTGGTAGTATGTGTTAAGGGGATAAAGATTTTTATTTTCCTATGAAACGTAAACAAAATACTATGGGATTTTCAAACACATTTTTTTATATCGTCTCTATTTTCAATTTAAATAAATATTTTTATTTACAAATATAAATAATTTGATATCAAATATATTGAAATGTAAATTGTGAACAATTTTGATTGAAATTAATAATCATTTATTAAGTAATTTTGCATTTTTATAAAAATATTTGTTTCTCAAAACATCGTCGTGCTTCGTGTTCCTCTAAAAATTTCATTTTCATTAAGATTAGAGGAACACGAAGCATGCCGATGTTTTGAGAAACAAATATTTTTATATAAATGCAAAATTACTTAATAAATGATTATTAATTTCAATCAAAATTGTTCACAATTTACATTTCAATATATTTGATATCAAATTATTTATATTTGTAAATAAAAATATTTATTTAAATTGAAAATAGAGACGATATAAAAAAATGTGTTTGAAAATCCCATAGTATTTTGTTTACGTTTCATAGGAAAATAAAAATCTTTATTCCCCTCTTTACATTAGTGATTTGATTTTTTAGACTGATGTCACGGCTATTTATGTAGTGGCATTGATCTAATCAATATATTCAATCTAAAGTACTTTTCATACCAGGCGCCTCGGCTTTGAGCTTCGTAAATAAAAAATGTTTATTTCGTTTTTTAACCATGTAAATTAGTTTTATTCGATTGATACCGTTTAGTTTTATAGTAATAAATTCAATTTGTTGAAAAATAATTTATTTTTAAGTGATAATTTAAAAAAAAATAAAATAGATTACAATGAAGTTATCTACAAAGCCAAGGCAATGCGTTCCACACTCGACTGCGAAATTTCATAGTAGTGCAAAGCGAGGTGCTTTGTCAACATAACCTACAAATCATATTTTATGCACAATTGTTTCATACTTACCAAAAAATCTAGCTCATATGTACGTTACAAATTTAGTATATCTCAGTTCTTGCTATAATTCACGTGTAAAATAGACCTAAATAAAATATTTAATAGCAACGGAATGTTCAAAGCCAACGCCACCGGTATGAAAGGGTCTCAGCTTCGCATTTGTGGTAACTAAATATTTCGAGGCGAGGCGCCTGGTATGAAAAGTACTTAATAATTTTATCGACTCCCGGCGAAGTTAACTGTTCCCACAAAGTGAAACCGAAGAAAAATTTGAATTTCGTTTTACATTTTGGTCAAAGTAGTTGTGCTTTAAATAACATTACATAGCTATTTATCAAATAAATTATCTATTTATTAAAATTTTTGTAAACCATTTTTATGCTTATCATAGAATAATAAAAGCAGTTAAAAATCAAATAATCAAATTCTTTTTGACCATTTTGTAGTGGAACGTAATCCACACACACCCTCATTACATATATATATATATATATGTATGTACACATTTAATATATACTTCAGTGGTTTTTAAGTAAACGTCATAGATTAGTGGTATATATCACCAAATATCGTAAAGGTAAAATTAAATTTATGTAAAAAATTAGTTTTTGTGAAAATTATTTAATTTGATTTATATATAATATTAATTGTTATAATTACATATTATATAATTCCAGTTATTAAGATCAAAGTACTGCTAGAGGTGTGCTAATTTTGTTGTATTCCAAAAATTACAATAGAATTTGTTTCGATATAAAAATTGGTTACATAAAATTACAAATTCCGATTTTTATATTAATTATTTAAGGTAATTATGTTATAATTAATAATTTTACGTGTAACATAAGAAAATATTTAAATAAAATCGTTATTATAGTTACTTAGAATAATACAAGAGAATAATTACAGGTCTAATTATTAAATGCAAAAAATATATCTCCCATTAGAACATTTACAAAGGAAAATATTGATTAAATTCCTTTTTTTTTAATTAAATTATTTGAAATCATATTGATTCTTGCTTTAAATAATTGTTATCGATAATACTGTTATCTATCATTCGACTATGGAGTCGGAAACGAAATGCACTGTGGTTTATAAGTGGTTGGTGTTGGGTAGTTGGTTGAGAAACGGGAAGAATGAAAATGTGTAGTGTTATGAATGCCGTTCATGCAATGTTTTAGTTTCGGTTTTAAGGTTATGTAAACGACGATAAAAATAGAGATTTTGTTAATACTCGTGCTGTTATAAAAAAACACAATTCTCAGAAATATTAGTTTCGTGAATTGTGATTAAAAGAAATTTGATTACCAAATTTCGAATTTCTAGAAAATTTACAACCGCAAATGTCTTTGCCACGGTGCGCTATGTGAAAGGGAAAGTTTGTTTGCATAATAAATATTAGAAAATTGGAGGAATTTTATAGTCCAAACAGAAAAACTTAAAGGATAATTTTTGTTTATAAGTTTAAACACACCAAGAGCAGCGCGACATGTCCCACATATTCCATTTGTGATAGATTTTCTTTTAATCATCATTTATCTATTAAAATTATCAAATATTTAAATGTTTTTATAAAAATTGCTTATAATTTTGATTAATATACGACTATCTATGAATACGTGTTCACGCTTAAGACCGCAATTCCGTAGAGTTTATCACATATTAAAGGTAAAGAAATGGTTTACATTAAGAAGGTATTTCCTCCATCTGGCTAATTAACCTTAATTGTGTATAATGTCCAAATGGGACTGAGACTGGAGAGACTGACCCAGTCAAAATGACAAGGTATTCACAATGAAAAACTTTTTAGCAGCAAAGATTTTTGTTTGTTATGTTGGAAATTCTTACAAACCTGTAAGTCAAAAATTAAAATTTTTTGTATTGTGAAATGTACTGCAAGTCGAACTCAATTTTTAGCTCTGGCGTTGTGGAAATCGATCAATTACCACATAATAATATTAACAACCAAAATCGGCTTTGCGTGGACCACGAAATTTTTGCTCTCACATTTTATTTTACAAGTTAATTTTAAATTTCCAGCCACTTAACGGCAACAAAATACTGTCTTATCTCGCCAAACCAAGGTCAAAAAATGAGTGTGTTTTTACGTGTAAAAATTACCGATCAAATTCGAGCTTGTCGAAAATTTCTTAATAGATATTCGTTAGTTTTCAGCTGAGATCGAAAAAGAAAATGCTTAAATCAAAAATTGAAATAGGTAGTGCTTAATATTATTTTGGAAAATAGAGTCATTAACACTATCGAACATCGAAAATAGTGAAGCTCGTCTCTCCACAGAACTTAATTTGCGCAATGTTATATTAATAAATAAAAAAAATATAATAAATATAATATAATATTAATTAATAAAAAAAACTATGTAAAAATATAAATGTAATATATAAATGTAATGTATAAATATAATATAATATTAATTAATAAAAAAAACTATGTGACACTCTCGGAGATGATTCTGATAAGAAACATTAACCCTATAACTCATGACTGGGGTTCAGATATAAACCATAATTAAACTCGGACGGTCTATGAGTGGTGTCTGGTCGGTTGTAGCTTGGGTTGATCGTTGGCTGTCATGCAGTGTGTTACGAAATTATGCATGGGGTGTGAACGAACCCAGTCATGAGTTTACGTTTAACTTTTGTGGCAGTAAGTTAATTTTATATTTTATATTGAAATCAACATTTTATATATTATTACGTAATCTGAGGATAATACTCAAATACAGCGAACTCCCGGTATAACAAACCACAACGGACCGTCGCAATAGTTTGCTATAAGCAAACCCGAAGAGCACAAATTGCTATATGTACCGATTGTGCTGCAGTTGATTACATTTTTGTACAGTACTAGATCCTTTTAAGTCAGTTTAACTTTTTATACGAATTTATAATAAAAGAAACCTTTAAAGCAAATTTTTGGTTACTTTTTCAATGATTTTCCCACTTTAAAGGTTTAAGTTAAAGTGGAAGATATTCATGATCTAACAAGAACAAAAATTTGTAGCAGCGTGCCAAGACCGTGCCAACCGAGTGGGATAAGATTCTAGGTGATGTTAACAACAAATTTTTGAACCGCTTGCGAGATATTATAGGTACTAAACAAAAACTGACCATTTAGTTACAGAATATGAGTGACTATATCATTATTTAATTAGCCAAAAATAATCTTAAATTTAATTGATTTACTATAGTAAATTTGAGTGACAGTTGTTATTTGATGTAACAAACACCTTTTGAATTGGTATTCCCTTAAGCCTCGTTCGTATTAGTCAAATTTCTTGATTTCAAGTACTTCAATTCAAGTAATTTGAATTCAAGTTTACGTTCATATATATTCAAGTTAATTTATTATTATTATTATTATTATTGGAGGGCCATGTGGGCGATCAGCCACCTCACATTGCGACCTAAAAATCTATTGTGCTGGACCCTGCTTAATCATCCGTCCAGTCAATATTCAGGCTCTTTATGAACCTGATAATACTGCCCGCCGGTACGTGATACATACTATCTGGGCTTATTGCGCTTAACTTCGAGAGGGCTGTCCCACTCCCGTATATTCCTATCCCTGCCCCGTCTTCCGTTTGATTTTACTCTTACGAGTTGCTGGGAATTGCAAATCGCCTATAAGTCACCCAGCTTTACTACAGGAAGGCTAAATAAAACTGGAGGATGTCTGGTATCCATAGTCCGCATATTTTGGACTGATTAACCTATCAGCCATTCATCCATCGGCATATGCCGTTTCACCTTAGATTAGGGTTTTCTGTCAAGGTTTTCCCCTTTAGCGCCGTATTTTAGCCTGTGCCAAATGGCCAAAAATGTGCCAAATGGCCTTAGTTACAAGTGGTTGCCATGAGGAGCAGCACGTTTACTTGCGAATTGTTAACAGCTTACTCCTTACCCAATTGTACCCATCACGCAACTGCCTAATACATGACCAGAACAGGTCACTTAATGCGCACCCTACTGAAAGGTTACGGAGCTGGTACATTAATCTACTCAACTTTGCCCCCCCCCCTCCAGTAGACGCCAAACCACCCAAGTTAATTTAGTCAAGTAGTTATTTAAAATGTCGTCGAATGGTCCACAGAACTTCATAGGATTGGTAAATTTTCAAAAAAAAAAAAAAAAATTATGATTTCTACATTACTCCATTTCATTTTCGTAGATGTCAAAAATTCTACCTCCACTATTTTGATAAAGTACTTTTCACACTGGTAAATTTTATCAGGCGAGTCGACTTGAATACAAAAGTTGAAAGGTCCAATACTTTACTTGAAACTTGAAGTCAAGTAAAATTAACTTGAATTCAAGCAAAATAACACTCTCAGATTGTTGAAGTATGTTCAAGTTACTAGAATTCAAGTATTTGAAATCAAGTAACATGACTAATGGGAACGAGGCTTAATTCATTTGAAATGTGTCATGTTAATTGAAATGACAATTTCGTCGCCTAAAGTTTTCAAGTAACACAAAATGGATGAAGGCAAAAAACTACTGTTCTTGATTTTTAAAATATATTTTGTCTGTTTTTAATACGTTTTATAAATATATTAAACATTTTCTTTTAATAAATTGTATTATTGTATTTTTAAAAAAACTTTGATATTTATATGACAAAACATTTATCATGATGATGTAATAATCCCATCCTTTCCCCAAATTATGTCAATAAATTCAAACAAAAGATATTTAAATATGTGCATAAATTTTAATAACATATTTATATTATTTTTAATAATATTTTCGATGTTTAAAGACAACAAAGTTATTTTAGTACACAATTGACATTTCCTTCATTTTTACGTGTCAAAATTTGCTAAATGGTTCCGCTTTATGACATTACCCATGTCATATCACTTCGATCGACTTGCAGATGTAAGGGTGAAAATTCCGCCCGTGTCTCGAGGGTTTCCGTGATAGAGAAAGTCGTATGGCGTTTGTAAGCAAAGAAAAATATTGTTGTGAAATTTTCTGACTTCAATGGGATTTTGTAATAATGAATTTTCGTCTTCCAGGATTTTTACTGTAGACTGCTGTGCTAAGTATATTTTATACATACAACTATATTTTTGGCCAAATCGATAGCAAAGAACAAACTTTATCATTCAAATTAAAAAAAAAAAATATTAAAACTAAATTGACGAACACGTCGTAATAAGAAAAATGGTTTTCATTTTTGGTGCAAACTACACTAATTTCAAAACTTTAACATCAATTTTCCCAAAATACATTTTCTGTAGTTATGTAAAACATGTTTAGTACAGGTCATTCTAAAATTACGTCGTAAGTGCGACGAAAGTCAAACCGACGTAAGTAAAAACAAATTGAGAAATAAGTAAAAACATAAAAAAAGCAAAACTAGATTTATAGTTTCTATATTTAAGTAATAATGACTTAACCGGCTACTCCACCTGACATAAAAATTACCATTACAATTACCATGTCTGGTAACAAAAATATAAAAAATGGCGTCGGGTGAGGAAAACATACAATAAATTTGACGGTTAGAAATTATTTGCATTTTGATATTTTAAAGAAATTGTGCAAAAATTGTTGCAAAAAAGATCGTCACACGTATATGTATTTTAATGATTCTTTTTTGGCTGCCACATTTTTAAGTATATATTTAAAAATATCTCAACAAAAATTTATTACTTTCTTTTACTCTAGTAAAATAAAGTATAGTAATCATGAAAATTTTGGACCTTGAGATTTTTAGAGATTTATCTGTTTTGAGGTCCCCTGAGTCCGAAAAAGTGGGTTTCGAAATGGTGTCTGTCTGTCTGTCTGTCAGTCTGTCTGTGTCCTCTCTACAGTCCAGATGGTTTAATAACCAATCGAACTGAAACTTCAGATTTAAGCTTTTTTGATAAATTGGAAGGTCCCAATGAATTTTACTCCAAATCGGCTAACCGGAAGTGGCCACTCCCTTGGTCCAGAAAACTTTATTTTGCAAATATCTTAAAAAGTATAAGGTTCACAAAAAACTACTTGAAATAAAATGTTTCGAAAAATTATAAACAAATAATAATAAAAAAAAAAAAATTAAAAAAAAATTTAAAAATTTAAAAAAAAAAAAAAAAAAAAAAAATTTAAATAAAAATTATAAAAAACAATAAACTTTCTCAAAATTCTCTGTTCGTAAAAGAAAGTCGTGTGTTGGCCACACCTCCACTTTTTTTTTTTAAAAAAAAGTTTCTAACTACAAATAAGAAAACTTCCATTTGAAACTGGTAGCCATGTTTTTGAATCCAGCCAAGAAATGTAAAATTTTGCTATACAATCAAGTTATGCCTTCTTGGCAGCAAATGATTGGCAAGTCGTTGAAATTTCGTGTCTCCACTGGCAACTGTTCGAATTTTAATGGTATAACTCGATGTTAATGGCAAGTGGAGAGTAGGTGTTAAATTTAGAATCTATAATTTAGTTTCTTTCTTTACGAAGTAACTCAAAGCAAAAAACAAAAGAAGTAAAAAAAGCGAAACACAAAACGACGTAACGCGAGGTTGACCAGTACTTAGAAAAACTTGCTTTTTTGGGATTTTTTTTTTTTTTTGGTACAAACCCGGGAATTTCAACTAGCAAATTTTTCGGTTTTGATTAAAATTCGTTGTAATTTGAAGGTTAATTTTTAAAATGATGAATTAAGAAAATCTTATACCATACTTACATTCTGTCAAAAAAGTATCGAAAATTGTTAAATAAAACCCTCATTGTCGCGCTCAAAGTATTCCTCATTCGAGGATATACACATATGCCAGCGTTTTCTCAATCATCGAACCATTTTTTAAAAGCGAATTTTGTGTTATGGCTTGAATAGAGTCAAAACGCGTTCCACAGAGTAGCAATTTAAGTGTAGGAAACAGGAAAAGTCACCTGGTGCTAAATCAGGCGAAAGTGGTGGCTGATCGATGGTATTTATTGAGTTGGCCTTATTTTCGTTCACAATCGTAGCTCAGTGTGATGGCGCGTTATCAGCACAAGAAATTTCGTTTGCAACACAAAATTTAAGGCAAACTCTTTGTTCAATCATTTCGTTCATCGTAAAAATCGCTGTGCACTAATGAGGTTGACTGACTTAACCAACTGTTGTAAACAAACTCGTTGATGGATCGCGTTCAAAGTTGGGATCATAATGAAAGACTACCAATCTAGGAAAAAAAAATTTTTAGATCTCTTCAGCGCGAGCATTTTAAATTAACAATTCCCGCTACTTTTTTGACAGAATGTATAATATTATTTATGAGTTTATGTTATTTATGACACACGCCAAAATATAATTTCACCAACATTTTTTTATTAACCGACTGGTTTCGAATAATAGTATGAGTATTAACAAGGTAAGTTACACGTTGCAACTTGTAACTTGATAAAAATCTTACCATTGATCGAAACCGGTCAGTTAATAAAAAATATTTGATGAAATTATAATTGGTGTGTGGTCTCATAAATAATATTAGGTATTTAAAAATGAATTTCACAGTGGACGCAATGTGCAAGAATAGCATATTGCACACCAAGATTGAGAAGTCTATTTTGAGCGCAAAGTTTATAATCCGAGGGGTGCAGTGGCGCGGGTTATAATATGACGCGAGATTGAAAGTGTATTTCAAACTCCATAAACTGCAAATGGAGTTCCCTCCCGGCAGATTTTCTAATTCATTGGAACTATCGCAGATAGGCGACTTTACAAAAGGACAAAATACCTTCATTCTAACGATTCTTGCGATTTCCACTAAAGTACCATTTATATTCAAGCATACGCAGGATCTGCACGTTTAATGTGCAAATATCGGGTTCACGACACTTGACATGAGCAAAATAAACTTTTTTCGACAAAATGTAGCAGGTATTGTTTAGAAATGTCACAATAAATCATTTAAGTGTTATTGTGCTTCCTCTGAACTGAAGTGTAGACATGCAATTTTTTTGTGCAAATTTGCATGCACCAAAACATTTGTGCAAATTATTTGAGAGTGTAGACTAGGCGCAGCACTAGCAATTCCTGGTTCGTCTGACCTTTCGCCTGCTCGAGAGTTCACAATTGTACAAAACTGAGTTATGCTACTTTTTGGACTTCTTTGTCATCATATTAGTTAGCGCAAAAGTAATCCAAATACTGTTGTGCACTGTCATAATGTAACATACTGTAACAAAAACATATTAGCCTCAATTTTAATAATCATGAAAACATGTTTTGCTATTATCTCTCTAATAACAAAATGTTACTTGGATCACTTCTGTTCTTAACTAGCCGACATATTTTTACTTCCAAAGAAAATTCGTAAATGTTGTTTACCAAAAAAGAAATAACCAAAATAAATTAAATTAAATTTTCTAGAAAATCCGGAATATCTTTTCATTCATAAACTTTCTTCCGCTGAAAATGATGATTCTTGGCTTTGTCTTTTACGGCGGTTGGACGTGTTTTTCTGTAAAATTATTTTCTGAAATATTTTTTTTTATAAATTATAAATTAAAAGCAAACGTCCAACCCAAGAGATATTATTCTAACATATAAATACAGTATTCTAGCAAGGGTCACACAAGTAATTTGATGTTAAAATCTAAAAATGAAATAATTAAATTTGGATCATACGGGTGATAAATAAAAGTTCATCCAATTATGACGAAGTCTGCGGACCGATTAAGGATCAAGGGAAGTCATTAAAGAATTAGGCGAGTGAAAAAACTGAGTGTCCGGATTATGTAAATTTAATAAGTAAATAAATAAATAAATAAAATAAAGATTCCACAAATACTAATATTAATCCAGGAAGTACCGAGTACTCCGCTATTATTATTATTGACGAATGGAGCACGAAGGATTCCACTTAGCAGAAAAATTTTACACTGAGATTGCTGATAATTTGACGTTTAAGACTGTTAAAAGTAAATATTTTTCATTACTAAAAACATGCTTGGAAGATATTCCCACATAAATAATGCATATTTTTAATCAAAAATAAAATTCTTAATTACCTGATTACTAAAGTTTCTTTCGTCTTATTTAAGACAAGTGTCAGTTTATCAGTCGCATCATTTTTATTTTATGCCTCGAGAGGCGCTTTAGCCTACAGTTAATATCGACAATAAATTCAGATTATGGCTGCGTACCAATAGTCAGGGTAAATATAAAAAAAACGGTAAATAAAGATAAATTTCCTTAATAGGGTAAACGGAATAAAAAACAGTAGAAGAGCATTCACAATGAAAAACCTTTTTACTTTTGACTTGCAGGTTTGTATGAATTTCCAACATAACGAACACAAATTTTTGTTCGTTATGTTGGAAATTCATACAAACCTGTAAGTCAAAAGTAAAAAGTTTTTTCATTGTGAATGCTCGCTAAATGTTTTATGAGTAGATTATTGATTTTTTATTGTTGTACGAATTGAGTAGGTGACAAACAGAAAAAACCTGAATTTAAAATCAGCATGATTTATGTATTTACCCGAGATTGGTCCGTAGCCCATGTAGTACATTTTTCTAAATTCAAGTAGAAACCCGATATTTTATTAAATGGAACTGTTGAGATTTTATAAATAATTGAAAGAAATTCAGAGTAAAATTTTAAAATTCTATAAAATTATTAATTTCCTATTGTTTCGCTATTGTTCAAAATGTTTCCTATATCACATGGTATAAGCAAATAAAACTATTTACCAATGGAATTTTTTTTTCACATTTTGGGACGACCGGTATTTATAAACAAAAACAAGATAAAATTATAACAACAAATAAATATAAATAACTAGAATATCACTGATTCTGTTTTTTTTGTTATGTGCAAATAAAACAATTTTAAAAATTTTCACATTTTATTGTTTATTATGTGATTTTTTACTACATAGTTTATTTATGAGTGTCTCTGATTGTAATTATTTAAAGAAGTACTACTACCGAATTTCTTTGATTCTAAGACGCAGTTTTTACCATATTTAAGGATTTCTGAAAGCTGCGGTTGGTTTTAGAATCGAGGACGACTTAGAACCGCAGTTTTTTGTTATAATTTTCTTGCATCTTATAATTATAAGATGGATTAAAAAAAATCTGTGCACTAAAAATGGTACTTAAATTAAGGTGCGTCTTACAATCGAGGATGTCTTAGAATCGAAGAAATACGATAGCTTTAAAGCTCAGCTGATATTCAAGGCTACCACAATCATATTCATGCTCTTATAAAGGGTTAAAGGGTTTAAATTATTCATTTCAATATATTAGATAAGCAGCATATTTCTTAAACTTAGATTCAAAATTATCTAATTACATATTTTGAATTTATGGTGCAATGTGACCTCGAATATTTTTTTTTTAAATTTTAGTTACATAATAATATTAAATATTTATTCATGGTTCTAATTCGTTGAATGAGTATGAGTTGAATAACATTGGAAAGAGAATACAAACGTTTTTTAGTATATTTAATCGAGTTGAAAATAAAATAGCTTATTAAAATTTAGCAATTTTTGTATACTAAAATAGATTTAAGTTCCGTATGATTAATTAACCTAAATTTATGAGCTTCTTGCGAATAGTGTAAGTAAATTGGATTTGGCACAACACAAAAACATTTTCAGTTTCCTAATATGAACAAATTATTTTTTGTAGAAAATCACGTATTTTATAAAATATTTATTATATGTTCTTTCGTCTAGTGCTCACATCAAACTAAATTATATAGTAAAAATCTTTAATTGGCTCTTTTGTAATGAACTGTAAATATGTATAGTACGATTAATTTCTCGCTGAAAATTTTTGAACATGGTTTACTCTTCCTCTCTATTCGCAAAAATCTCAATAAATTTTCAGCGACATATTACTATTTTCTTTAATTTTTATGTTGAAATGAGCGCCGAAAGCTGGACCTCATTTCTCCATAACTGACAATATTAATTTTAATGATTTGTATTTAATTGGTGTTTATTTATCTGCTAATTTTACTACAATGGTGTTTTTTCGGCTTCGGGAAAAATCTGGTTTTCCTTATATTTCATTGACAATTTCTGGTTCGGTTTACGTCCAGTGCTAAAAAATGTTGGGTTTCTGGTTCAGCTTCGAATTCGGGATCAAAAATAAAAAATATTGTATTTTAAACAATTTTTATTTAATTGAAATCGTTAGGACAGAAAAATTAAGTTTTTTTGCTTGATTTTGAGTATTTTCTTTTATTTATTCCGAATGTTTCAATATATAGAATATTCCAAAAATTTGGTTAGATTACTCGGTTCTTTTATTCGTTCTTTGCATTCTATTCTGTTTTCATCTATTGACGATTGTAAAAGTAGAGAAAGCGCCTCTCGAGGAAAAAGTTAAAATGAGGCAACCGGCAAAATGACATTTCTCATAAATGCGACGAAAGAAATTTTTGCAATCCGGTAATTAAAAATTGTTTTTATAATCCAAAATTGGAATTATTTACAATTATTATCAATCTGGTAGGTAAAAATTGTGTTTACAGTTCAAAATTGGAATTGTTTACAACAATTTCGAACGTCAAATTAGCAGCTACCTCAGTTTAAAAATTTTCCACTAGGTGGAATCTGTGATGCTCCAATCGTCAATTAGTTTGTTCATTCGGAATATTCAAAATGCATTCTTTGCGATCTATGTAAATCATTAGGGGTATTTTTTTTTATTCATTCCAAATATTTCGGACGCTCCGAAAATTAAATAAAATGTTTTTTTATTCATTCCATTCTTTCTATTCCTTAGTACTCTTTTTAAATTCATTCTAGACATTCCGAACGTATTCTTTTCATACTAGATGAAAAGGTAGAATGAATGAAACATTTTTAGTCCGTCATAATTATTCATCATTGTGTATTGCCGTATGACATAAATAACTGCTCGTATAAAATTAAAAAATAAATTAAACATAACAATTAATAATAATAATATTAATTAATAATTAATAATAATAATAATAATCCATTCGTTTTTCATTACATTCCGTTTGGAATATTCCAAAGTCACGTGACCAATTTCCATTCCTTCTATTCCTTTCTTCGGAATAAATAAAAAAAAAACACTAGGTAGAATCAAAAGAATATTCCGTCAAACGTCACATTATATATACTAAGCGTAATAAATAAAAATATTTTTGTAGTTTCGATGGTACGTTTCCGTTTTTATTGCCTGTTTTTAAATTAATAATGTTGTTTTAATTTGAAAACTAATGAAATTTATGATAATGACACATTTATGATAAAGACATTTATTATTCATTTAAAGAATGCAATACTCTCAAATGTGTATTCCATTGCGTTCTTTTATTATATTTCGTCTAGAATATTCTATAGTCATGTGTGAATGAATTGCATTCATTTAACTATGTTTGTTATAGATCGCAAGGGTACAAAATCGCGTGAGTATAAATTCCTGGCGGTAAAAAGTCGCGAGAGAATAAAATTCCGAGAAAATCCATTTGTTACGAATTTTTGACACTTTTTTGTTGGTTCTGACCAAAAACTTTAAAATACAATAGATTAGAAATAAACAAACGTCAATCATGGAAAATTCTGTGTGAAAAAGAGAAAAACTAAAATAGATCAGGGCCATATTTAGAATTTTATTCAATGGATGGGAATGAACTTACAATTCAAAGTTTAAAAAATATTTGTATATTTTAGTTGCAAATAAACGGATAATTGTTATTAAATACAACTTTTTATTAAAATTAATTTTATTATTAAAAATAACTTTTCTAAAAACGCGCCGTCATTTTTCGCTGTTAGTACGTGCCTGGTAAAAATAGTTGTAAATAAGATTCCTAAGCACCAAACAACAACAAAAATTTGTGATGGTATTAGTCATTGTGTGCGTGTTCAAATGCTCTTTTATGATTCATGCTCTTCATGCTCTTTTTAGTTTTTCCTTTAGTTATTTTGTGGTGTTTCGTTTGTAGAGAATAGGGTTTCGTATACGAAATGAAATTTTTAAAGGGACACGAAGATGACGATGTTTGAGAAAAAAAACAATTGACTAAAATGCAAAATTGTGTATTAAAAGTTTATTAATTTTAATTAAAATTGTGTACAACCTGCAATTCGATTTATTTAATTTCAAATTGTTTATATTTATGATAGTCAATATTATTTCATAAGACGCACTTTATACACTTTCTCATTGGTCAATTAATTATATTATATATTTACAAGTACGAATTATCGTTAATTTAAGTTACATTCACAAAATAAAAAATAAATTTCTTTAGTTTTAACTTAATATTTTTGTTTATTATTTTTTTAATAATTTATTATAAAAAACTGATTTATTATAAATTAATAAAATATTAATAAACAAACATATTAAGTTAAAACTAAACAAATACATTTCTTTATTATACAATAATAGAACTTTACTAAAAGTAGAATATTCAAAAAATACTTACCATATTGTTAAACAACGCAGTATTGTAAATTCTCCTGCTTCATAGCAAGTGGCTTACTTTTGATACTTACCGTCACAAAACGATACACAACTCGATTATCTGGGATGCTCGGGACCGAACGTTTCCCGGATAATCAAAGATTGATCGAATTTTTCAGTTTTATAAAAAAATACACGATATACAGATTGATTGATTGATTGATTGATATGAATGCACGGCCAAGCTTATGAAGCAAGAAATCCCGTGTTAGTGATGTGGCCATTAAACTGTCACACCAACTTTATAACACAGGTGAATGCTTTCCTTACTGAAGATACCTAAGCACCATTACAACAAGGAGAGCACAATCACCCGCGATATCACATAAATGTGACAGCATCATGTCCACCCCTGGCCGGGTCCCACCGTACACTCTTTCACACATAACAAAACCGAAGGATAGGATAGGATAGTTAGAAGTGACAGAATCGGCCCGGTTACAGACACCTAGGTATAGCCGATAGTTAGTAAATTGTTAGTAATTATATAGTAAAATAGTTAGCACAGGACAACACAATTCCTAAACTACAGCTAATTTACTACTTCTTGATCCTGGAGGGTTGATTCAAGCTAAAATTTAATTCTGAAGCTCAGGATTAATTTAATCCCTATAATAATGATTAATTCTGGAACTATGTTATATTCTGAAAATTGGATTATTTATTAACATATTAAGGAAGAGACCCCTTTAAATAGTCTTTAAACTAAACTAATTAATTTTTTACGAAACGAGAAATTATCGAGAAATTTTGCCAGTTTCAGTTTCGATCTGAGTGAGTATAACGAAAAATTTAATTTTTTACCAGTCAATCTCATCAGCCTACAGCGACTGAAAATGCTAATTACACTTTAGATTATTTTCTATGTACAGAAAACAAACGTGTAGTTAAGTATTAGCGAATTATACGCAAACACACATATTAAACTCTTAATAAATTTCAATTTAATTTTATTTAACGCATAAATACGATCTCTGTTTTGAAATGTTAGGTTTTGTCGGTACTTGACCAAATAATTATTTTTTACGAAGGGAGAAATTATCGAGAAACTCTGCCATAAAAAAATACACGATATACAGATGTACATATATGCCTAACACAGAAACAACATTGTTGCCAAAATTTAACGAAAAAAATAAAAATGAAAAATCCCGTTTAATCAATTGAAAATCTGGATAAACAAGTGACTCAAAAAAATCGACTGTTTAAAAAAATCACGGATAATAGAGGTTTACGGATAATAGGATCCCGGAAAATCGAGTTTCGACTGTACTGTTAAACAGGTTTTGTGTCGAACTAAACGAAAATTGATTGTGTTACTTTATTTTTCATGAACAACATAAGCAGCAAAAGAACTTTCGTCTTACCCGTTGCATGTAACAATCATTATACAAAATCTGTACCTTAGGTAAACTGTCGTAAAGTAATGTAAATTTACTAATGACGATTTCGATTCGGCTTCTACCAAATCTTTGAAAAATCACTCTCTACTGCTGTGTAAATCGAACAGTTGCTCCGTATTATATATGCGTTTTTTACGTTTATATAAACATAACCTATAATTTTTACAAAAAATCGATACTCGATAAAAAACAACGTAACATATATTCTTATGTTATATATGTACGTAACAACATAACAACAACAAATTAATTTAAATTACCTAATTAAAAAATCTGCCAAAAAATCGAGATTCGTAAATCAACAACAATTTTGCTCGACCGAGCGACTTTTCTTGACAAATCGAACAGTTTGACAGCAGAAAGAGCATCTTCCAACGACCCGGATTGCTCTGTTTTGGTGAATCGAAAACCACATAAGTTTGCTAACTAAACTTTTGGTATTTCACATATTGGTTTAAAATTACTGGAAAAAAAATCATTGAAAACTAAATTTTATAATTTACGGTTGGGCTATCATGATTTTACTGGCAATAGGTAGGGTTTATTTAAATTCCGATAAAAATTCTAAAATCCAATAGTTATAATTAAAACCTCATTTTAATGAGCAGAAAACCCTTAAATTCAGACCCCTAACCTCCCGAGTTAAAGATGTTTTTATGTATGTTGTGGTTACCCAGCACAATATCAGATAATTTACTTAAGCTAACCAATCAACTCACTCAAACACTAAAATTTAACTCCTGCCTCCGGAATCTTCTCACCATCAGGGTAGAATCATTCAAACAATTTTGAAATCTGTAAAGTAATATGTAGCCGCAGAACTATTATGTTGCTCAATAAAGAAAGAGGCAGTTCCCCTCTATTAAAAATAAATCGCCACCAAAGTAGCAAGCTTATCCTATTCAATTCGAATTAATATTATTTTTTAACTTACGTAGACTTTAATTTTTCGATTTTTTCAACGAGACACACTTTTATTTATTCTATTTTCTTTGGTTCTAAATTGAAATACTTTTGAATTTACAAAATTTAATGAATAAATATGTATTTACACACTTAGAAAATATGTACTGATTTCTAAGTGTTTATAAGGGGAAAAAAAATCCGTGAAAAGCGAAATAAAATTGGAGAAAAAACCAGTTCTTCAACGAATGAATTTCTAAAGGCAAATCGTTAGTATCGGTTACATTGTCGTGCGCTAAAATAATTCATTAGATTGCTGTCCATCAATTAAAGACTGACATTTTAAAACTGATAAAACTCGCAAAATTTTATTTGTATTGTTTATTAAATCTAAAATGGATCTAAATATAGCAGCAAATCTCGTTAAAAAAAATTAGCATATTCACGCCTCGACGCCCCGATTGCTAATTTTTTGTTTCTACGAGTAATTTATAAATAATAGTAAGTTTACTATTTCAAGAAGACGTGTTACTTTTAACAGCTTTCCTGGTACTTCTCGAACCCAAAAGCTTCGACTTTTTGGTATTATCAAGTTTAGACTAAAGTTAAGGCTCCCTTGTTCTATTTATTTTCAGTCTTTTTAAATAGTTTGCACACGCATCAAAAATGGTTTTGCTGATTTTTTTATGACTGAATAAGTAACAATTTTTTTATAATTAGCACTCTTTAAACCATATGTTCACATTTCATGACGAGCGAATTACGCCTCGAGAAGTCTAATTTTTATAACAAATATTAAATCAAAAGGTATAATAAACTTTGGTCCCATATTATTATGTCACAGGCTTATGCATTTTTATGAAATTTACATTTTTTATTAGCATCTAAATAGATTAAAAATAATTTAAATATTCGTTTTTACATGTATGTAGTTGTGCAAAGTGCTAATTTAGCACACATGTTTATTATAGATAAAATTTACTAGTCGCTTCCGCCCCGTTAGAAATTCCATTTAGTATTTTTGCCGTTGCTGTAATTCTGTACTGCAATACATTACGCACATGTTTAAAATGTGTACGTAGATATGACGGTATCTAAAAAAAAATGTTTTAAAAAATACCACGAAGCAATAACGACCATATCAGGAGACGTAAGCACATTGTATAAGTTTGATTTTAATCTTAGTTGTGTTCTTTCTAAATGATGCAATAATTAAGAAATACATTTTTCCAAAAAAAAAAAAATATTTTTTATTATATAGGTATTATTTCTTTTAACTTTGAAAAATAAAATAATTTATTTTAATACAGATTATACAATATGTATGTTTACCAGTACATACTAGTATTCTATTGTAGTATTATTTTTTTATATCATTTGCCTAATTATTTTATTAAACCTGGTATTCTAGATATTTCTACAATTATTTCTTCAAATTTTTTATTAAACGATTATGTTGATTGAGGATTTGTGTAGGACCGATTAATTATAATTACGTTATTGTTTTATATTCGGCGAAATATTTCTAAATATTTAAATAGTGATATTTGAATATATGACCATGTGACTCTTTCGATGTTGTTTCATTTAATATGATAGTGTGCGCGCGCTTTACAGTTAAACGAGTCATTATGAATCACTGACAATTATGCGTCAAATTTTAAATGAGTTATTTGTTTTTTTTTTTATTTACAAAACTAAACCCTAGAGAACACGAAAGCGTTTTGCTTTCGCATTTGGAAGAAACTTTTTAGATAATAGATAGTAAATTATTTCGTAAGTTAATCATTAGAAAATTGATCATGAAATTGAAATATGTATGTGTATCATTGAAACTACAAAAGGCACTGATCTAAAGATATGAAACCGGTAAAGTTACGCAAAACACACTTGCTATTGTGTACATATGTATGTATTAATGAGTTTGTAGCTGTAGAAGAAATATGCTAAACCACTTTGGTCCGTGATTAAAAGTTATAAATAACATATAGAAAATGAAAAGTGAATATTGCCAATTTATTGGCCTTGTTTAAATTTTATGAACGGCACAGTTACATATGAAAAAGTAAATTTAAATATTTTCATTTTCTCTCTCTTCAATAAAGTTTTCTAATAAATCGGTTTAAGATTTATTCATTGATAACATTTCATTTTTATTTTTGTATTGTAGACAGAATATCACGAGATGTGTACCAATAATGTTTGCAAACGCAATATAATAATTATAAACTATCCATAAATATCTAAAAGTAAATTGTACAGTAGACAATGTGCTGTAATGAATTTATAAAGCAAACTGATTTAATAAAGGCCGGTCAAATTAGAATTTGTGTTTTAATTTGTTTTTAAACTTCCATTATCTGATTGGGAGGTAAAAGTCACAATTGAGTCAGTAACATTAATTGTGCATTGGCCAAAACATGTGTTGTACATCCTAAACCATAAATTTATTATTGACTGGACAAGTTGAGCCTCCCCACTTCAAATGGTGAATTCTCAGAATAAATCTGCTAAATAAGGTAAATGCATTTATATTTTTAAAAAGGAGGGAACGGAATGAGAAAAGAAGTAATGAGAAATGTTTCACGTTTAGATTATTTAAAAAACAAATTTGAGTAGCGAAGTTTCTTCTAACAAGCAATATTGTCGATGACCTATCGTTATCGTATGGTCCAAAGAAAATGCGCACTACCGAAACTATCAAAAAATTATTTAGAGGCATTGAAAGTTATTGGTCAACTTATGGATTTGTTGTCACCAAATATGGGTTAAAGTAGTTTAGAGGATGTGGTGTGAACTGTTTTAAGTGACTATTAATTAACCCATTTATGACAGAGGTTTTTTTTTTAAATAATTTTGTAATTTTTGTTTATTGCAATTCACAAGCCTTATAATAAACATAAAATTTAAATAAAATGGGTGAAAAATAGCTAGGGGTTTAGATATGGGGTGTTGCGTAAACGCAACATTGGGCATACAAAAACAATTGTTAGACTATAAATATTTTACATTCAGGTGTTTTATTTATTAAGGTTTAGTAATGGAAACAAAATTTACTTCAATACAAAAATAAAATATTTCAATTATTTCATTATAAAATTAAAATAATTATGTATCACAATTTTTTGAATTCACTGAATCACTGCTCTTATTGATCAAAGTAGTCCCTAAATTACGCTAATTGAAGATGATAATCGCCGGAACAATCGTTGTGCAAAGGTATATCGCATGTTGAACATTTGTATATATTTTGCGACTTACAATGTCTACATCTTAATCTTTTTAAAGTTTTCACACACGTGTGTGCTCCTTTAGACAAAAAAGCATTTTTTTTAACTACTCTTCCTTTGGATGCTATTTTCCCTTACCGAGTAAGGAGAGATGTTTCTAATTGCCGCCTAGACGCTAGTTGGTCCATTTTCGAATTATATGATTTGGCTAACGTCCAGGCATTAGTCACTGCTAGGTCCAACATCCATAAAATCACTGGCATATAGAATTTTTTCCCCCGAATACACATCCGATAATTTGAAATATGATTGTCTAACTGGTCAACTCCACCCATATTTCTGTTGTACATTTTAACTACGAATGGTTGGGAAACATCAAGTTTCTTATGTGCAGCATGTACATAACGTCGAGTTGTACCTAGTGGATTGGCTCCAAAACAATTTGGTAATAGCGACACCGTCTGATTATCTTTCCACCGTGTTAGAATTAATTCGTTTTCGATATCGACCTGGTTTTCAAAATATCCCCTTTCTTTTTTATTTATAACTTTCTTATCAGAAATTTTTATATTTTTAAGCCGATTCTGTCTCAAAGTTCCTGTTGCTGCAAAATTAACTTCTTTAAGTGCTCGTACTAGATTTGGTCCCGTAAAAAAGTTATCAAAAAAAAACGAAAATGGGATTTCTGGAAAAGCGTTTCTCAGTTTATGAGCAAAACTGAGAACGACCGATTCTCCCAATCCTAAATCTTTATCCCGTTGCTGGTGACGTCCTTGGTATATATCAAATTGGTAACAGTAACCTAATCGAGCAGCTGCTACCCAAGCTTTATACCCGAAATGGACTGGTTTATTTCGGATAAATTGTTTACATGGATGTCTTCCATAATACGGTATCATAGATTCATCCACTGATATGTTCATTTCCACAGGCGCATATTTCAAAAACATCTCATTCAAATGAGTAATAAGTGGGCGTATTTTGGCAAATCGATCAGTGGTATCCGCAATAAAATCGGCATCGCAAAAATGGATGTTGGTAAAAATATCTTCAAACAGGTTTCGTCTCATCCATTTTGACACCAGTAAATTTATGGTGTCATCATCATTTGCCCAATATAGTCGCCTTCTAGGTAATTCGTTATATCCTGATAATATCATGACCCCTAAAAAGGCATATACATCATCTGCATCGATATTTATTGCTTTGTTGCGTTTTTTAGAAGCATAGTTCATAGTCTCTTTAACCACTAACTCAACAAGAGATACAGGAAAATACAATTGAAAGAAATCAATCGCATTCGACTCGCTTGATAGAGTGGCAGGATATACGCGTTTACCATCCCATGACTTGAATCTGTACATCATTGACGATAATTTCAAATCCTCTTCATCTCCCGGCATCCAATTTTGAACAATTTTGACTCTAGCAGTATTTTGCACATTTTCGGTTGGTGCGCTTTGAATCTCTGTTATTTCTTCTTCGTTATTATCGGATATATTTTCGGTAAAGCGTACCTCAATTTCCGCTTGCAACTGCCTCTTGGAAAAATGATTAGGGTTAGGATCATCTTCGTCACCTGAATCTTCATCCGTCTCTACACTAAATTCTGGTGGTTCAAGAAAAATATCCGTTGGCAGCTCTATATTATCAGGTATAGTTTCGAAAGCCTCTAATATTGCGGCAACGCTTGTCAATGGAGTTTTCCTGTATAGAAACAAAAAATGTTAGTATGTGCCCAATGTTGCGATAGCGCAACGCATAAAATAAAGTACATCAATAACGGTAAAATAGATTTTTTTTTTATGTTAAATTACTTAAATACAAAATTTTGAAATATTTTACACTAAAAATAACCACGAACGTATCAATCATCACTTCTTATATCCACTTACCAATATCTTGCAGATCCAGAGTCCACAATTTTTTTATTATAAAAATCATACACTATTTCAACGTTATACCACTCGATAAATAAAACGAAAAATGATCCTAAATACATTTTGTACATTGCTTTATATATAGTCTATGCTAACTGTAAACCGTTTAACGGGAAAAAACGTTTTTGGTTTGTGTAAAAGGGAAAAAAATAAAAATGTGTATTGTGTTGCGCTAATGCAACACTCGTCACAAATGGGTTAATACATCATATTTTGCAGAATTAAGCCTCTTTTTAGTAAGAGCTGTGTGTTTACTAGTAAGTGCCAAATAAATTATTGTCTTCAATATTTTTTAATGATGTAATTAATTTTTCAATAAATTTAATATTTTCGATAAATATATAGGCCAATTTTACAAATTTGTTTACTACTAAATACATTTTTCCCCCATCATATTTAAATTATTCAATAAAAAAAAACTTTCTTATCTCAACTGTCCCAAAACCCGAAATATGATTTTTTTTTTAAATACTATGTATTCATTAACAACAAACAAGTACAATAGTTAGTCATTGAGTAATTTATTTAAATGAATTACATTTTTGTATTTAGTAAACAAGTAAGTGCATTAAAGATAAACTGAAAATATTCAATTTAAATTTGTACAACCGACTGACTACCAAGATCTCACAAATTGTTACCTCCGACTCAGGTTGTGCTTAAATCCTTCCAATGCCCTGTTCACCTAAATATTATACAAACAATTATTTTCTATAAAAATAATATTGCAACTATAAAAAGGGTAAATAAATGTAGAGGAAATTGTATTGTATTAATTTTAAGCGGTGAGCCACCGAAACCACTAGGTTACTTTTTGTCTCGAGCTGGTTATGTTTTGATTTTACAAAATAATAAAATTAGTTTAAATTTTACTGTATTTTACTTTTACTTTGTATTTCACATTACGGCATCTTGATTTACCGTCAATTCTAGTTTTAGGAATGCAAAAATCGTAATCGATAAAATGAGTTAAATTTGTTGATGGGTGACATTATTTTTGAACTTAAAGGCGTGGAAGTAGTGGTTAAAGGAAAATATATTTTTTTTGTGCTTTATTTGGACCACATTTAGGTTTTGCAAAAACATTGGTTAAACAATTAGTTTATTTTTACGCCTACTGTCATAGGACTTAAGAGGGGATCTTGGACAAGCAACGGGCAAACGAATATCATCTAGCTTAGTGAGAAAAAGGCTGGTTAAAGCTGGCTTGCGAACACTTGAAATAGTCCAGAAGAGCCAGAGTTCCCAACACAAATCAAACAAAAACAGTCAAAAACAATTTGCTGTGGGCCTAGGAGCACGCTTCTTGGACTCGAAAGATATGAAATAACTTGATTTTCTTCGATGAATCAAAATTCAAGCTGCATGTTTGAGATTGTAGAATCGCACGAAGAAAACCTCGAGAGAGGCTTAGCAACGAATGTCTTTTAAGACTTCCACCGAAAACTGAAAGAGTTATGGCCTGGGGAGTTTTTTATGGAGAAGAAACAGGTCGAATGTACTTCGTTAGTTCCATTACCACAACAATTGTTTATTTGCAAGTCCTACATAACGAATTTGAGCCCTTTGTGTTAGAGATTTCCGACGATACTTTCAGATTTATTTTTCAACTCTCTTCTAGTTTTTTCGTATCTCCTTCATTTAAACGTAAAAAATTCCTTCGCAGAAAAAAACATCGTTGTGTTGGACTGGCTCCCTTAAAGCCCAGACCTAAACCCAATAGAAAATGTTTGGTTTATAATGAAGCTAAACGTAGAAAGAATAAAAATCTAGGAATATATAACTTCTGCAACTTTGAAAAATTTATAAAACTCAACGAATCGGAGGTGTACCGCCATAATTAAAGCAAAAATCGGGCAAAAAAAATATTAATGAATTTCTATAAACAAATAGAAAACAAAAAAAAAAATGGAGGTGTGGCCAACACACGACTTTCTTTTACGAACAGAGAATTTTGAGAAATTTAATTTTTTTTTATAACTTTTTTTTTTTAATTTTTAATTTTTAAAATTTTTTTTTTTAATTTTTAATTTTTTATTTTTATTTGTTTTTAATTTTTGGAAACATTTTGTATTTTGTAGTTTTTTGTAAACCTTATACTTTTTAAGATATTTGCAAAATAAATTTTCTGGACCAAGGGAGTGGCCACTTCCGGTTAGCCGATTTGGAGTAAAATTCACTGGGACCTTCCAATTTATCAAAAAAGCTTAAATCTGAAGTTTCAGTTCGATTGTTTAAACTATCTGGGCTGTAGAGAGGACACAGACAGACTGACAGACTGACAGACAGACAGACAGACAGACAGACAGACACCATTTCGAAACCCACTTTTTCGGACTCAGGGGACCTCAAAACAGATAAATCTCTAAAAATCTCAAGGTCCAAAATTTTCATGATTACTACACTTTATTTTACTAGAGTAAAAGAAAATAAAAATTATAAATCGATAACTGTAGATCTAATCAACATATTTTGAATATTTTGGCATCTTTTCGATTTTTCCCCCTAAATTGCAGGTAATTTTTTTAAAATTTTTTTTTTAAATTGGGTCATAAATGTATTTAAAATAAAACAATAAGCCACAATTCCTTTCAAAAGTTTTGTAATTTTAGCAGAAAAATACTCCAGGGGCACTATTCTCGAATTCCACAACCATTTTCTACATGCGGACATCTGTCAAAATTCATAAAAATTGAATGTTTTCGGTACTAAGGGAATATTTCCGAATGGGTATAAGCAGGTGGAAAAAATTCCCCATACAGGAAAATGTCCATGCCGCATGTTTTATATATGAATTACAATTTTCGAACGTTTTTGTGTGAACTTTGACAGATGTCCACATCTGGAAAATGACTGTGGAATTCGAGAATAGCCCCCCTGGGGCACTATTCTCGAATTCCACAACCATTTGCCACATGCGGACATCTGTCAACATTTAATAAAAACGTTCGGAAATTTAGATTTAATTCGCTATGGAATTTTTTCGGTAGTAAGGGAATATTTCCGAATGTGTATAAGCAGGTGAAAAAAATTCTCCATATACGAAAACGTCAATATAATTATTTAGATTTTGACAGATGTCCACATGTGGAAAATGGATGTGGAATTCGAGAATAGGGCCTCAGGGGCCCTATTCTCGAATTCCACAACCATTTTTCACATGTGGACAACTGTCAAAATTCATAAAAACAGCAGGTGAAAAAAATTCCCCTTATTTTGACAGAGCCCCAGTTTGTAATAAAATATGTTTGCCAATTTTTTTTTCCCAGCACTGTTCCTATTCCTATCGTGACAGGTCAAATGACCGGTTGTGGCAGGTAAGATAGTCTACATACTTTTCGTAGAAGCCAATTTATTAAAAAAGGAGAAACCTGAAAAATTTATTTTTCAGAAAATTATTGGAAAAATCGTGCAGTTGGGCGGAGTAATTACGTTGAACATATGAAATTCTAATCAAAATTATAAAAACGAGTCAAATAACTCGGTCACAAATTCAA
The DNA here is from genome assembly GCA_958295665.1 of Tipula vernalis. Taxonomy (NCBI): domain Eukaryota; kingdom Metazoa; phylum Arthropoda; class Insecta; order Diptera; family Tipulidae; genus Tipula; species Tipula vernalis. Next base: position 210,312,369 of record OY282560.1, read on the forward strand.
ATCACTTTCATATACGTAATTCAACACAGTTGATTATAAAAACTTAACTTCAAAAAATGTATATCATCTATTGCACATCTCTAACAAACTAATTGGCATTGATCACAACAATTTTTCCGTTACTTTTGGCTAAATAGAATTCCACTCCATTTTTAATTCACATATTAATTCATTTTTATTTAATATCGGATGTTTTCGAATCTGACTTGCCAATTCTTGCTAGAGACCTTAAATCGGATTAATATAAGGCGATTGCGGTTTAATACATTTATTTAAGACAATTAAAGAGTAATCGTTACCGTATATTGTAGGCCTTATGTTTCGGATAGTTGTCCTGATAAAACAAAATCTTCTTTTATTCCCACTTGAATGACACTGTCAGGTAAATTTGCCTTCGATGAACTTTTCTCCATATATTATTCTGTCGATTAAATGCCACTTATCCACTCGAGATGCCGAGAAACACACCTTTCCGTCAAATAATTCCATCTTACATCCTTTTTACACATAACAAAACCGAAGAATAGGAAAGATTTATTAATATTAAAGAATCGACCTTGTTCCAGAAACCTAAGTAGTCGATTGTATGTTTTTGTTAGTAATATTATGATCAAATAGTTAATAGAGTAAATGTCCGCTGGATGCTTGAACATTCTGGAAAGCTGACTGAGGTTTCTCCGGTATTTCTGAAAATAGAAATCAAAAAATTAATTATCGCTAAATATCTCTTTATTAACCAAGGTTTTCCCAGAAAGATGGCAGCAAATTATCGACCAAACTGGTACATATTTAGTTTAATAAAGAAATTAAGTGCGTTTGAGTAAAAAAACGGCGGAAACATTTTAGACCAACCAATATGTATTTGTGTTAGATTAAAACCCTTACTCGCTCGTAGTTGTAAAATCCGTACGTTATTTCTGTTTTATTACTTTGTCGTTCAGTACTATGATCCACTGTACATATAAAATCAAAACTTCGGTTAAGAAATATTCGGTTTTTGTATTAAAAAAAAAAAAAATTTGAGAAAAAATGTACATTTTTTCCTTTCAACTTCAGTCAACATCAAACTGCGAATTCATAGAGTTCGCAACATTTAACATTTTTTTTTTTAATTTTGTAAAAAAAAAAATAAATTAATTTAAAAAAAAAATTAATTAAAGAAAAGTTAGTACATCATCGAATTAAAATTATATAATATTAGAAATATTTCTGATCTTCAAAAAATACTTAAGTGACCCAAATTTTTCTAAATAAAATTTTTTTTTTTCGTTTTAGTTAAATTACATAATTGTTTCTTAAATTGTATGTCGATTTTAAAAGAAATTCTAAAGTTTAGTGTGATTATTAATAGAAATACTAAGGCTGTGATCTTATGTGTTGTATTTGAAATTTAAAAATATATATTTTTGGATAACTTTTTATTTTTGACGCCCCATGTAAGTGAATTATTATGTTTTGTATTGTATATGTGTATTATATATATAGAGAGGATTACGCGATTCACGATACTGCGAATTATTTTATATTGTATCGGTGGTTCGAAGAAGACTTTGATTTATGTGTTTTATAGTTTTAAACAAGTTTTTAATTAGCTCCATGCTTTTCTTATATAGTTTTTTGAGAAATGGTAAATTGTATTACGATTATCACGTGAATAATTTCATCAATGTCACCAATATTTTATTACTGTACTCTGGAAGATATTTGGATATTTGTGATCGAGATGACATCTGTTACGATTCTTATCATGTGTTATTACGTCAAAATACTTTCCAAACAAATATTTAAAATTTAGTTGATTTTATCTTGAAAGACTATAAAAAATGGTTTTGTAAATTACAGTCACGATCGATACATTTATTTATTTTTTATTTGCACATGACATCTTGGTGAAAATATTTTTATTAGCTTAAAAAACTGCAGTATTTATCTGCATTTTTTCAAAAGAATAAAAATCAATTAAGCTACACAAAAATAAATGTTTTTGTTTAAAATTGAATGGAAAGAATTTTTGCAAACAATTTTCCGAATGGTAATTAAATGCATAACGATTTATTAGATAAATAAAGCTATAAAATGCAATTTTGAACTTTTCAAATAGTACGTTTTTTGGAGAAGTGTAAATTAATTGATAAAATTTTAAAATTAATCTTATATTAACGTTACCTTTATAAAACTCTTTCCTATAAAAAGAAATTTGGCAGATTGTAGTTAATAAAAGTCCTGAGTACAGTAATATGGTAGAATTATTTCGTGCAATCGCAATAAACATTGTGTGCGCTGTCGTCACATGGGTACTTTTTCGCGATAAACGTTACTCACGTGCTCAAATTTAATAAACGGTTTATTCGCAGAATATTAAGTTATTTAACGTTTTAAAAATAGGTATATCTTATCTTTTCCGCTTAACATGACAAAACTTGTGATTACCACTGTAATTAAAATTGAATCGTCTTATATCTTATACATTCTTATAGTTAATTGTTTTTTTTTTCTTGGGTTTTGTTTAAGGTTATGAAATAAATTGTTGGTTTATATTTTTTTTAAAATAGAGGCACGTCTAAAAGATAGAGTATAGATATTTTGGCATACATCCAAATACAATTTGAAAACCAACATTGTTGAAAAATTTAAATGTATTTTTTTGTCCAATTGTTATGTGTTAATTTTTTTATTAATTGATTGGGTATGACGCATTTTGATTTTGGCATTTGTATGAAGGTTATAAGGATGTTTTTGAATAAAATATTATTTTTTTAACAAGATAAAATAGATTTTTATTAATATCCAGAATTTGGTTATTCCCCTTGGCGTATCAGAAATACTACTAACAAACTTTAAAACTGGTAAAACCTTGACCTTGAAGCTGTTAGGGGGTTTATTTACATTTAACTGGATGATTTTGACAAAAGTATATTGATATAGGAGCTTAAACTATTACCTTGTTGGTTGTACAGACCTTGTTATGAAAACTTGAAAATATTATCTAAATTTTTATTGTATTATTTTTACAGAATCTACTAAAATGCATCGAGCTAGGCTAGCCAAAAATTTTGCTGCGCTCTTACAAAAAGAAGCAGGACAATCTCGTGTAAGTATCACATCACATCAATACGGCGTAAAAATAATTTTTTTTAAATCTTTTTGTATTTAGTTCAACTAAACTTGACTAATAATTGTCCAAAAAAGCTTTGTATTTTATATTTACAACTATTTGGGACAAGGTTAAAAAAAATTTTTATTCATTCAATGAGCTGACAAACCTACTAAAAAAGGTTTAAAATTTTTTTTTTTTTTAATTTTTTAGCTTAAACATGAGATAATAGTACCTGCATCTATCCGATTGTATAACTCAGCCGCCGCTGAACCATTTCTAAATGGCACATCCTCTAGTTATGTGGAAGATATGTATAATTCTTGGCTCAAAGATCCGGCATCAGTACATGTGGTAAGATTTTTTTTATTTTTTATTTCAACTTTAATCTAAATTTTCACTGGCGAGCTTTGCACTGTATTACGTAGTATAATATTGTGCATTATTTCTAAAAATAAACCGTGTAACACTGAACTAAACAATGTTGGGATTTTAAAATAGAGAAAAAAAAATGTAAATTGATAATTTAATGTGGAATTCGACGCGTTTATTTGTTTGTGTTACATTTTTAAATATAATTAAAAGTAAAAACTGTGGATGTGGTTTTGTAATTTCGTGATCTTGAAAGTTTAAAATAGAAAGTGAATTTGAAATGAAACAGTAATAAATGTTATTTGTTGTAATTGATACGGCCGGCTTCTACCGTGAAAAAATAATCATTCTTATTGTTTTGAGGTGTGCAATAAAAATCGATTAGGTCGTAAAGTAAGATCATAGAATTTTTATCTTACAAACAGAAAATATTAAAATTATTATTTTCAAAAAGTTTCAATGATCGGTTTGGTTCTCGTCAAACCGAACTTATAAAAACCGGGTAAATTGTAATAAATTTAACGACTACGTTTCAAGAATCTATGTCAAAACTGCCTAAATTAGTCAGAATTCTTGATTCATTCATTCGTTTTATTGCTGTTCAAAATAGCAGAATTTTTATTCTTCAAACTGTAATGATGCAAATATTTGCTGTGAAAGCATTTTCTTTGGTCAATTGAACATAATAGTCGTATTTTATTTGACCTAGGAATTGGAATTGAAATTGGAATTCAAATTTAGTCAAATATAATAGCTATGAAATTCAATGTTTGGAATTCGATTGGTTTTCAAAGGTTGGTAGCGTTTTGAATTTTTTTGTGGCGAAATACATTTTTTTTCGCGAATAAAATATTGGTATAGGGCTTTGTTTACATTTAGCGTATGGAATAAATATGTTTTATATTTTTAATTGCCAAATAAATAGTCAAATTAATAATAAATTTCACAAAGCCGGCCTATAGAACTAAAAAAAATGTGGTCTAGCGCACCCAGCGTAAAGTAGGCAAACTAAACGATGAATTCGATTTTGAATACCGTCAATTTAGCAGGAATTTGACGAATTCCTACTGAGGAATTCAATAGTGCAATTGTTGTTGTAAATTGTCAAATAAAATACGGCTAATATAATATCTCTTTATTTATTGAATCCAAAAGTATTTTGTTTTGCTCTGGAATTTTAGTTGGGCTCCTTTACTAATAAATTGCCGTGAGCTAATCCAGTATGGCCAGTGTTAATTGTCTAAAAATATTGTGGATAATTTTAAAAATTTTGGAGCTCCAAAATTGGTTTTGTGTGGGTCGGCCAAAGCGCTTAAATTATAGAGAAAAATAATAATAAAATAAATAAAATTGTTAAATAAATATTAATTGCTACTGCGGTTTAGTATCGTTTATATAAATGGCCACTAGTGCTGTTAAATTTTTAGAAAGGATTTTCAGATACTCCGAAAATCAAATTAGTACGTCTACAATATGACGAACGTTAAATAATAAAGGATTAAATGGTCGAGTTTCACGTAAAAACCTTTGATATCTAAATTAACCAAGTAAAAACGCTTACAGTAAGTAAACAAATATAAAAATTACGATAATTCCTTTCTGAAAGCATTTTTTTCCGTGATGAAAGTAAGTTTGAAATGTTTGGATCTAAAAGAAGCGCAAAAGTGTGAGGAATGAAAAATAAGGAACTCGAGCTATAGAATCTTTCAAAAGAGTGAAACATGGTGGAGGATCGATCGGTGATGATTTGGCGATGCACAGCAGCCCTTGGGCTAGGAAATCTTGAGTTTTTAAATAAACAACATTACATATTTGGAAATTCTGCTAGGAAACTTAAAACCTAGTGTGAGGAATTTGGAATTGCCCAGAACATGAATCTTTCAACAAGAGAATGATCCTAAACAACTGTGGTCAGATCAGTGAAAGAATGGCTGTTGTACACAACGCCCTAACAATTGGACCATCCTCCCCAATCTCCGTACTTAAATCATGTAGACCATTTATGGAATTACTTAGAACGGCAAATTCGCAGTAGAACAATCACAAACAAATAATCCCTCAAACAAACATTTTTTTCAGGAATGAAATATTCCTGTAATTTTCATAGAAAGTTTAGTACTCTCACCGCCAAGGAGACTAAATGTTGCTTTGTATCCAAGGGTGGTCAGACAAAATATTAATTTAAACGGAGTTATAACATTGTTCATTTTATTAGAAATTGTTAAGACTAAGAGTGCCTTGCTTCATTTTTTTATGAAAATATTTTTTGTTGGTTTTTTGAAGTTGTTATATTTTAAATTTAGTTATAAACAAATAGTTTTGTCATTTTTATGTTTTATCTACACAAGTTTGAAACAAATTGTTTGTGTTGTACGCTCACTTTTGTGAATCCTCCACTGTAATTAAGGTGTGTCCAGTTTTTCAAATAATTGTCAGCACTAAAAAATATTTATCACAGGTTTCGGACAAAGTTTTAGATTTAAGGCATCTGCGTCAAAATTATTGACATACATTTTTTGGTAATTTTTCAATAGAAGAACCTAACAGAGAAAAATATTATAGTAATTTAAAAAAAAACGAGAAAAATTTATTCCGCTAAGTTTCAAAAATACCCAGAAAAATTATTGTCGACAGTTCTGAAGTAGCCTTCTTTACAAACTCTGGTCCAACTAAATTAAATAATGGATAGACATTATTCTATTAAAGGATCCATTATTCTATTAAATGAATATAAGGAATTAAATACATTAATATTTAAATAATTTTTAATATTTTAATATTTACATAATTAAAAAATTTAGAATTTGTCAGAAAAATAATTGAAGCCAATTAATTTTGATAATTATTTGATAATATTCATATTACAAAATTGGAATTTAGGGGGAACTGTCAAAATTGGAAATTTTTTGATATTTAGAAAAAGAATGTTTAGTTTAGATAGACGATCTACAGATTTTAGTTTAAAATTAAAATTGTTTGTTAAAATCGAAAATACTTGAATCCCAAAATTTATTCAATATAAATTTTAAACGGATAGAGGATAAAATGTCGTCAAGGAAATTTAGCACAAAAGAAGTTCGAAATGAAATCTAATAAATTTCTTTAATTAAGAACTGTAACCTAGAAGTGTAAAGAATATGTTTTGAGTTTCAAACTGTACTCTCCTGTTTATAATATTTTAAGCATTTCGATATGCATCCGGATCCATATTTTATATAAAAAAAAATAGTTGGTTGGAAATGTGTAGTTACTTTTCCGAAATTGTTATCTTTAGTTTTCGTTCTACACACGACTCAATCTAATATTTCATTGTGAAAAATAATCATTGTTTTACCAAATTTCTGTAGTTTTACAAAATTTAAAACGTTCTCTCCTTCTCTCAGTCATGGGATGCTTATTTCCGCAACAACAGCTACGCAGCTCCACCAACACTTGCCCCAGCAACAAAACATCATGTACCAGCTGCACAATACATAGGTAGTTCTGGCGGTGGTAGTGGTTTAGTGGCTGCTGGCAGTGCTGAAGATAAACTAATTGATGATCATTTAGCCGTACAAGCAATTATCAGAAGTTATCAGGTATGTTTCTTTTTCTTTATCATTATAACGCAATCATAGTAAATGTTAAATTGATTATAATATGTCAAATTTTTTTTTTCTTTGTTACATTTATTTACCTTTTTATTTATTTAAATTATAAAAAAATTGTTTACGTTTTATAATTTATATTTGTTTTAAATCTTATTAATTAATTAGATTAATTAAATATTATTTTAATATGGTGTTTCTCCTCGTTATATAAATGTATAGTTGGTACACAATTTTTAAAAAATATTAATTTATATTAATTTGAAGAATGATTGTGTAACTTTTTTGCAAACCTAGTTTCGATTGCAAAGGGTTAAACAAAACGGGTTTTAATACTAAATTTACAACCATCTAATTAATCGTAACGCCTCACGTTACTTTTCTGATCAAGGCAATTATTAAAGACCAAATGTAATGGATAAATTAAAAAAATTCGTCAATTTAATTTTGTTTTGTCTTACAAATTTTCATTAAATACTTCAAATCATTTTTATATAACAAAATACATATTTGTAAGTGTATAAGTAGTGATTAGTGATTAGGTAAAAAATTAAATTAGAAATTAGAAAATTAGTTGGCAATAAATTAAAAATTTCTAAACATATGCTTGTACAATCAAATTAAAACATCATTTTGTTATTGTAATCAATAAACAATTTAATTAATAACATTCATTAGTCTCGTGGTCATTTGATGGCTGATTTGGATCCATTAGGAATTTTACATACAGAAATATTAAACGGTGATCGTCCGGCAGGAACAAAACGTCGTGCTAATGAACAAGTCACAAGAAAATACATGAATTTTGGTAAATTAATACATTTTTAACTATAATACATTAATTAAAATAAAATAATTATGAAATTCGACAAGTATTAACACCAAAATGAACATCACAAATATGTTTCACTACCATTAACAATTGTTCTCAAAGCGAAAATATTTCACTATAGAGTTAAGTTTTTTTTTTTATTCAACCCTAACCTTATTTGTATTATGGTTCTTTAATTTTAAGTTGGATACCAATTAATCAGTATTTAGCGCTTGTTTTTGAATTTAATATTTTTCATAACAATAATTTTACTAAATTAAATTAATTTAATATTTTTGGGAGTTTTCTGCAGAGTTAAATTAACCGATATGGCTTTACAGAAAAGATTTTATGTACTAAACAACAAAAAAGTTTCACGCCTTCGTTTAACACTACCTATTATATTGGGGTTTAGTAATAGGTGAATACGGAATAAACTAACTGAATAATAAAAATACCGTTCTTAAGTTCTAAAACTTAGCCAGTATTGTGTTTTATGAAGAGTTTTACTGAACGCGTTTTGGCTTAAAATTTATATGTGTATCATTTCTTGTACAAAATATGTATTTAATTTATATTTAGTTTTTAATATTTTAATTAATTATTATTATTATTGCCAATAATTTATGTTTTTATTATTTTATAATATATTGTTGTATCAAAACACACGACACATTTGTGTTCAACATTATTAAATATTTATTATTTTTTAATTGCTTAAAATCCTATGCAAAAACAAAAACATAATTAGATAAGAGGACATCATATTGCTAAAACAGATCCACTTGGTATAAGCACGGTTGAGGGCGACAATTTGACACAATTAATTTATTCAAATTATAATTTTGGTGAGTACTTGCAGAACAAACTGTTAATGAATGAAATTTTTTTTTGGGTTACATCCTATAATACTCCTAATTTTAATGGTATGAAGTATGTTTTTGTACCTTAGGCTTCATTTGTTATATTCCCATAGTACTCTTGGAACGAAAATGTTGTTTATTTCATTTATCATGGGCAAACGTCATAAATAATTTATTTTTGATATTTCTCAACCAGTTGACTTAACATAAAGTATAAAGCATTCCACTATATCTCGATGGTATTATAGATTATAACTAGAAATTATTTATGACCAAGCCTGGATGCTTTTATATACATTTTTGTCATTTTATCACGAAACCAACGCATGCTTTTATTTATAGAATTAAATTTATTTAAAAATGTTTACGTAAATCCAAACAGTAATGGGGTTTGTTTTAAATCTGTTCTGATCCCAAGTAAATTACGCACGACAAATTAAATAATGGATAGGTAGTTTGTTCCTAAACATTTTTAAAAATATTCTTATTTCAGCTGATATATAAATCAGTAATTTTTCAAATTTACAACAACGTAGATCGAACTTACAAATTCATGTTCAACACTGCTTAGTATAGTTTGGTCAAACAGTACTATCGTTAACAAATATTTAGAGGGTAAACAAATAATTCTAGACAATAATATTACTAACAATTTTTAAGTTTAAAGGCTAGTAACATGGATTTCTAATCTAATCATTCTAATTTTTTTATCAGCTACCTTTTTACGCTGCATAAAGAAAGATAATATTTCTTCTTGTTCCTTTTAATTAGTATAACTGAATTTGGTTTAAGCCTAAACAACCCAGACTAATCTATTGTAAATACATATAACTGTATCTGTTTGGTTTCATATCCTCGGTTCTACTTAATCCTGATTAAATTGCTTAGCATGATTAATTTTTCTAAAATTGGAAATAATTGTTAATTAACATGATAATGAAAGCTAATTATTACGTCACACGTTAGCAAACTTGAATGAAAAACGCATTCAGAATAATTTATTAGATCGTATATTTTAAAAGCTTATGCGAACAAAAATCTATTTAACACAATTAGGAATATACGATAACTAAATGAAATAATTCACCTTGCTCGGTATTATGCCATTGAAAACTTTCTGGTTTTCTTGTCACATAAAATTACTAAAATAATTAATATCAGCTTTATTCTGGATTTTATTCGTATTAATTTAATTATTTTAAACAATGTTTATATTCTTATTTAGCGCTAGTAAATCACAAGCTTGCTATTTTAGGACGTAATATTAATTATGCGTTACTCCGAATGTAAGTACGTCTAATATTACGTCAAATGTTACGTAATTTAGTGCATGATTTTTTTACAAAATGTTTATTTTGAACATTGAACATATGTACATAGCTTTTAAGATACTGAACTTTGTGTAAAGTATAGAGATGCTTTTTATTTGCTTTAACTTTAACTCGTAGAACAACAAAAAAGTTAAAAAGAAATTACATGTACGTGAAATATATTCGCTGTTTATTTATTATTAAAATATCTCGAATTTCAGTAATTAAAAACTATTTTTTTTTTTTTTAGATTGGCTAATAAATAATAGGTTATTGACTAATTTATATAATTTCTTTTTTATTGAAAAATTTATAAAATTATAGGAGAGGCTGATATGGAACGTAAATTCAAATTACCGAGCACAACATTTATTGGTGGTAATGAAAAGTTTTTAACATTACGGGAAATTTTGGATCGCCTTGAAACTGTTTATTGTAGTAAAATAGGTGTTGAATTCATGTTCATCAATTCGTTGGAACAATCGAATTGGATTCGGCAACGTTTTGAAACACCAAATGTTATGCATTTTAATAACGATGAAAAACGGTTGTTATTGGCCCGTTTGACACGTGCCACTGGTTTTGAAGCTTTCTTGGCCAAAAAATATTCATCTGAAAAACGTTTCGGTTTGGAAGGTTGTGAAATTATGATCCCAGCAATGAAACAAGTTATTGATGCCTCAACACGACTTGGCGTTGAATCAATTGTTATGGGTATGCCACATCGTGGTCGTTTAAACGTATTGGCTAATGTTTGTCGTAAACCATTGCATCATATTTTCACACAATTTGCTGGTTTGGAAGCGGCCGATGATGGTTCCGGTGATGTTAAATATCATTTGGGTACATATATAGAACGATTGAATCGTGTAACAAATAAAAATATTCGTCTCGCTGTTGTTGCAAATCCATCCCATTTGGAAGCTAGCGACCCAGTTGTGCAAGGTAAAACACGTGCTGAACAGTTCTACCGAGGTGATGGTGAAGGTAAAAAGGTGAGAATTAAATAAGTTGTAATTTGATGTTTTCTATAATATTAAAATGCACCACAGGTTATGTCAATTTTACTTCATGGTGATGCCGCTTTCTGTGGACAAGGTGTTGTATTTGAGACAATGCATTTGTCTGATTTACCAGATTATACGACACACGGAACAGTTCATATTGTTGTAAATAATCAAATTGGTTTCACCACCGATCCACGTCATTCTCGCTCATCACCATACTGTACTGATGTTGCTCGTGTCGTAAACGCTCCAATCTTCCACGTAAATTCTGATGATCCAGAGGCTGTGATGCACGTTTGTAATGTAGCTGCTGAATGGCGTGCCACTTTCCATAAAGATGTCATTATTGATATTGTGAGCTATCGACGTAACGGTCACAATGAGATTGATGAGCCAATGTTTACTCAACCTCTTATGTACCAGAAAATTAGATCGATTAAACCGTGTTTGGATATTTATTCTGATCGTTTGATCAAGGAAGGTGCCGTAACTGCTGAAGAAGTGAAAAATGTACGCGAAAAATACGAAAAAATTTGCGAAGAAGCATTAGAGCTTGCGAAAAAAGAAACACACATTAAATATAAAGATTGGTTAGATTCACCTTGGTCTGGCTTCTTTGAGGGAAAAGATCCATTGAAAGTATCGCCAACCGGTGTCAAAGACGAAACTTTGGTCCACATTGGTAACCGATTCTCTCAACCACCACCAAATGCAGCTGAATTTATAATTCACAAAGGTCTTTTGCGTATTTTGGCTGCACGTAAAGAAATGGTTGACGCTAAAATTGCTGACTGGGCTATGGCAGAAGCTATGGCATTTGGTTCTCTATTAAAAGAAGGTACACATGTTCGTTTATCTGGTCAAGATGTAGAACGTGGTACATTCTCTCACAGACATCATGTACTCCACCATCAAAAAGTGGATAAAGCCACATACCGCCCATTGTGTCATTTATATCCTGATCAAGCGCCTTACACTGTTTGTAACAGCTCACTATCTGAGTACGCTGTACTTGGTTTCGAGCATGGTTACTCTATGACAAACCCTAATGCTTTGGTCTTATGGGAAGGCCAATTTGGTGATTTCTCCAATACGGCACAATGTGTTATTGATCAATTTATTTCATCGGGTCAAGCCAAATGGGTACGTCAAAGTGGTTTAGTTATGTTGTTGCCACATGGTATGGAAGGTATGGGACCTGAACATTCATCCGCTCGCTTGGAACGATTCTTACAAATGTCATCCGATGATCCAGACTATTTCCCACCAGAATCGGAAGAATTTGCCATCCGTCAGCTTCACGATATTAATTGGATTGTAGCCAATTGTTCAACACCAGCCAATTATTATCATATTTTAAGACGGCAAATTGCCCTACCTTTCCGTAAGCCATTGATTTTGATGACACCAAAATCGTTGTTGAGACATCCAGAAGCCAAATCACCATTCTCCATGATGACTGAAAATACAGAATTTTTAAGAATGATTCCAGATGAAACTGTTGCATCCGAAAATCCAGAAAATGTAAAAAAAATCATATTCTGTTCAGGCCGTGTTTACTACGATTTGATTAAAGCAAGACGTGATCGTAAATTAGACAGCGAAATAGCAATTGCACGCATTGAACAAATTTCACCGTTCCCCTACGATTTAGTGAAGGCAGAATGTGCTAAATATTCAAATGCTGAAATATGTTGGGCACAGGAAGAAGCGAAAAATCAAGGCGCATGGGGATATGTGGAACCAAGATTCGAAACCTGTTTGAACCACTCACGGGAAATAAGGTAATTTATTATATTTGATTATATTAGAAATAAGATTTAATATATAATCACCTTTATTACTGCAACCTAAAACAATAATTGTAGACATTTTTTTCGTATATATTTTTTATAAATAGAGGAAAATGGCATGTAGGGTATCTGCTTAATTTAAATTTTATCAAGCCTTTTTTTAAATTAAGTTATTGTGTTGAGGTAAATTAATATTATTTTGAAGAAGGGCTGAGGACAGGGAAATATTATTTTTTTTAATATTTTTTTAACTGCTGCTTATTGTACGCAGTTTAAGCAAATAATTTTTCGAATAATATGAATTAATCCGGGTTTTTGTAGTCAAATTGATTAAAGTACAAATTTATTCGGAAATTTATTTGCCTAACCGAAATACCCAAAAAAAAAAAAAATTTCCTCATGAGATCTGTCGAGTGAAATAATTTTGTTTGCTGGTGCACCCAGTTTTGAATTTGCGCGAAAAATGGAAAAATTCGAAATACTTTGTTGCTATATTCAGTTTTTATATGAGTATACGCCAAACAATTTTGAACACAACAACACTCACACACAAATACAAGAAAGCTTCAGTTTAATATAATATCATGTTTGGATTCACAATTTTACTTTAAGCACCAACATTTGTTTTTTTTTTTACAACATAATTAATGTGGATACATTTTCATCATCAGACGATCCGACACATAAATTTACGATTGGTTTTCAAATAAAATAAAAATTCAAATATAAAGCAAGGGAAACTTTCCCTGTTATTTTAATGTTTACTACAAAATTATTAACTCTAATTAAATATTTGTTACCTCTTAATAATTTATAATAATAGTAATTAAAACATTTTTATATACCAGTGTGGCCTCATTAATAACTATAGAATTAAAAAAAACTCATAAGAAAAAAGAAAAAAAAATAACATTTATATTGCAGTGACGACGTAAACTCCTCACCATCTACCAATCCTCAAGTAAATAACGTTAAAACTGACGCCTGGCATAACCGTCTTTTCAATTCTGCTCCAAAAGAAATACAAAAAGAAATAAATATAACAAACTCTGGTTTTAAATCGATTGAATCTGATTTTAATTCGCCATCTGATGGCACATCAGCTAAACTGAAATCTAAGAGAAATGGAAAACGCATTAGGTGAGGGAAGAACTGAAACCAGAAAATATAGAGAAATATATATATTTTGGGATTTGTAAATATGTATATTTATATTTTGCGTTTATTTTAAAATTTAATCAAAATTTTGAAATTTGATTTTTTTTTATTTGAATTTGAATTGGCGCGTAATTTTTGAATGCAAATTTACAGAGTTTGTTTTTGTATATTAAATGTATTAATCTCAGTACTAAAATGTATGTTACCTATTTACATATATTTTAAAATCGTGTGTGATGTTTATAAAATGAATATTGAAATTCTGAAATATCATAAAATCCATTTGATTGAAATCATTTTAAAATCATTACGTAAATTAAAGAATTAAAAATTTTATGATCATATTATTGCATGTTAGATTTTAAGTTGATAAATCATTTACCATTTGATTTATTTTAAACATAAACAAAATTTACAGTAATCTGGCGATATATATGTAAGGTAACTATTAATATTAAACGCGAATTGTCTGTAATATTTAATCGAAATTTAAATAAATCAAATGATAAGTGGTTCATAATCTTGAATATTTTTCACTACCATTAAGATTCAATCAGATAAAATGTTCATTACCTTGTATTAATTTTAACATAATTTTGAATTACTAATTTTCGTTTGCGCTATACAATACTTAAAACAAGTACATTTTGTTTAATCCAATTTAAAACAAAAATAGTGTTACCTTGATTGCTAATGTGTAAGTACGAAATTCGACTGGGCTAAAATTCTCTTTGGAATATGGAGAGAGACACTAAAAAAAATCCTTAAACGTGTATTTAATTAAGATTTACAAAAAATTAAATATTTTTTCACTTGTATTGAACAATAACCGTGAAACTGGGTTAATAAAATCACTTATATTAAACACCACCAATAAACGTTTCACAAATTTTTTTTTTTATCAAAATTTATTACACAAACTTCACATTTTATTATCTCTTAATTATGTAAAAATGTATTTCGATGTAATCGTACATCATCATCAGCTGCGTTTTGTGTCAATTTTTTTTTATAAAAAATTTTGATAAATTTTATTTTTCTTTACATTTTTGTGAAACGTTTAATGTGTTGGTGATGTTTAGTCTAAGTGTTTTGATATATTTAATTGCTACGGCGATTTAGTAGGTTCATACAATTGGCCATAAGTGGAAATTTTTAAATAACGCTTAACTTAATCGTTAATTTAAAATTGTCAAATTTCGGATTCCTTTCTTAAAAATTCTTTGTATCGTTAATTGTCCTAATTTTATTAATTCTAAGGATTATATTAGCAAACTGAAAATATTGAATATGAAATTTCAATTCGAATTTTGATAATAGTCAGTTTTTTGAAAGGTTGAAGTGTAATTTTTGAACAGATTTTAGATTTTGAGAATCGCTTTCTGCAATGCACACATTCGAGTCGATAATGAACGATCAAAGTTAATACTTACTTTCGTTATTAATATTCGTTAGAAAGAGAAAAAATTGTTTAGTTTCTTACCTAACAAAACAGACCAAAATTGAAAATAATCAACAATTAGTAATAATTTCCTTTTTCATTCAATTTATTACAAAAATTAACCAACGATAGCCGTTGAAAGCAATAGTAAGGCCCCAGAATTCAATTTAACTGAAATGGAGATTATATTGCTGTTTATCGCTGTCTACGATATATTATTTTTAACTACCTAGCTTTGTTTCGAACATTTGTATTTGGTTTAATCTACGTAAATTAAAGGTATTGCTTACTACAGGTAAGATGGTAAATGATTTATGCGTTTATCGCTGCGCTTAAAACGTTCATGAATTCAAATTCTACCACTTCTAAACGCGAATGAAATATACATTACGACAAAAGTTATATATATTTCAACGATTTTGTTGGATCAAATATCTATATATTTCTGATTTGTTCTTTATATATTTTAAATACATATATATGCTTCTATAGAACTTCTAACTTTAAAATGCATGTGACAGTTTAGGTTTTATTAGTTCATAAGCTTAATAACTTGGGTATCTTATACACACGCAGCTAGCTTTTAAGTTAATTAAAAATGAAAACTACAATAAAATTATTTATACAATATTTTTTTATTTATATGCATCATTTAGCTATGCTGGACGTTCATGTGCGGCATCGACAGCTACAGGTTCAAAAGCTCAACATAATAAAGAGTTAGCTAATTTGTTGGAAGACGCTTTAGCAGTATGAAATGCAACATTCTATGACTACATAAAGAACTTCTTGTTCTAAAAAAGGAAACATTTTGATTTATTTTTATAACTTTCTTGAGTTGATTATCAGACCAATTGTTGTATATTTGATAACTTGAATTTATTATTATTATTATTATTTTGATTTAAAGTATTACTGTACTTGTTATTTTTATAATTTTAGTTATACTAAATGAATGAAAACAAACTAAAAAAAAACAAAAAAAAAAAAGATTTTCATGCTTTAAGACATGCAGGATGCAGTTTGGCCTTTATATAGTTAAAACTCGGATATGTAATAAAATATGATCCCGAAATTTGTACACTCAGATTAATTTTAGAATATTTATTTTATTTTTATTTTTTGCTTATTTACCTATTATGAATATTTTTTTTTTTTTGTTAGTAGAAAACAATAATTTATTTTTACTGTAATTATGAACCTCGGATGAAAATGTGTTAAAAAAATTATAACAAAATAATTTAATTTTACTATAATTTATAATTTAATTCTTAATTTATATATTATACATATGAGTTTCAGTAATTAATATTGATTTAATTATAGAATAATTTAAGTGTATTTTATAATGTTTAGCTGGTTTCGTTGTTCTTGACATTGTAAATGTCGAGAACCGGTTTGGACCGTTAATTATGTATATCCTATGAAATAAATAATGAAACTATTTAGGTGCTGTATAATGCAAAATCAATATATCGCAGTTTACGTGTACATTTAAGTGAATATAGGTATTTAAATACTTTGTTAACAATTTATTAAAGCAATTATTAAGTCCAACGTACGAAAATTAATTTTATTTATTTACAAAATGGAAAAACATTTTTAAATGATTGAAGGACCCAAATTATTGATGTTGGCTCGCTATCCAAATATTAGGTTGCGGTCAAGAATTCAGCTGCTGTGCAGTTTTTAAATAGCACAAAAAATCGAAAAGCCAGTTATGGATAAAATCTCGACAGCAGTTTTAGACGATCGGCAGCCTCACTTAAAGATTATAAAACATTTATCATTTAATGACATTTATAATTCGCAGTGATTGCCTGTAAAGGACAGGAATCGTGTTTTTTATTTTATTTTACCAACAATAGTAATCGTATTTCCTTGACAAAGTTACAACAACAATTCCATTGGATATGAAGTGCCGCATGATTTAAATAAAGTCAAAAACAATTTTTCTTTATTTAAATCATAATAGTAGATAGGACAAAAAATAAATCAAACCTAAATTTATTTAAATTTTTCTCAATAAAATACCGTTAATGTAAGAAATTGGTACAAAAAAAAAATTGAAATTTGTAGTTATTGCAATCTGTTTAATGTGACTGCGTAAACTGTGCAGCCTAACTTTATTTGCTGCATTTTAATCTGGTAGAAAGCACTACTTTAGCGAGAAAACTTAATATTTGAGCGACTTTCAGTACAAAACTGCGCAGCGGCTAATTTCTTGGCCGCAGTTTTCTTCATTACTCATTTTTTAATGAATTAGAGAAATTGCTACAGCATGCCAACTTAAAAGAAAAAAACATGTTTTGTTAAGTTGTATATATAGCAAAAGATACAATACATTTATTTTATTAGTTATCTTTTCGTGTTAAGTGTATGATTGCTCTATTTTAGTCGCGATTTGGTAATTTTATGAATTGTTACAGTTACCATTTTTATTATTAACCCTAATCAGCATTGGTCGTTTTACCGACGTAAAAGGATGCGATGAATCTCTCGAACTCGTATGTAATTTAAAAAAAATTATAAACTTTATTATATATATTTATTCGCAGATATTAAACAGCTGCGACAATTACTACGATTTAAAATGAGTTTGCGAGACTCATACCATGCTGATTAGGGTTAAAAGTTATCTATTATAATATACTATATGTATAATTTGGAAAAATTTATAAATTATAGACAAAAAAAAAAAAAAAAAAAATATATATATATATATATATATATATATATATATATATATATATATATATATATATATATATATATATATATATATATATATATATATATAAAGATTACTTGCACCTTTTAGAAATTAAAAAAAACAATTAGAAGTCTGCACCAAGTTTTATTACGTACCAAGTAAAATTCAGACATACATATAACATAACGATACGAATGCAACATAATTTATATTATTTTATGCTGATTATTATATTTTTTCTCAATGAAAAGTAACTAATGTTACGCATACTGTTTATAAATAAAATTAAAATTTTAAACAAATATTGATTATGTTTTTGTCTTTAAAAAATTACATTTCGCCTGGACCAATTTTCGAGACTATTTCACAGTGTTTGCTTAATTTAATTTATTTTTTATTTAATTGTTGTTGAAATTAGAATTGCGACTAAAGAAAACCAATTACTGTTCCCATTAGCTCATTTTCGTCGATTAAGCAAATATAAAATATTTATATTATTCAAATAAAAAAATAAATATCTACGCCTCTACTATGGTTCTCATTTCACCGATAATTACACATAAATGTGACTAAATTTGCAGGCTATTATCCGGCGTGGCGGGAAGCGGAAAAGGGGTATTTAATGTGTAATTTGAGTGGCCTAAAGCACATGCGTATCAGGGAAAAGTAATATAATTCCATTAAACATTTGTAAAACTTTGTAGCACAAGAGGTACAAGTGCACAAATTAATTAGTATTTCTTTAATGGTTTCTCCTAAACCCTTTGTGCGCCACCCTTTGTTGGATCTCACACCGTCATTTTTATGAACTCTAGTACTTATTACCGCTTATTTAAGAATTCAAGGCGATAAACGACTACTACATGATTAAAATTGGTAATTTATTTATAATCCTATTATGGTTTTCACATTTGATTTTCACGGCGAGTTGAAATCGACAAATTTAAAATTTCGTATTATGGTCCTCACCGTGAGCAACCTAAAATGTCAAAATTGTTCGCCATATATTTTTAGGCGAATACGTAAAAAAATGTTCGTTTTTATTTTAGCAACATAAAAAATGGAGGGTAAAAGAATAATTATAAGAATTTTTGTTATTATTACGTGAATTTTTTTAGAAAATCAAAAGCAACAAATCGACGCTGTATAACATATTTATTATATATAATTGTAAAACGTTTATAAAAATTAAATTAAATGAAACACAGGAAGCTAAAAACAAATATAATACAATATAGCTACCAAATGACAGAAAATGTCAAAAAAATTATGAGTGGTGCTGCATGCATTCTAATATTGCCATACATGCATTCGACAAAATAAAGGCGAAAATCTTAATAAGAAAAACGTAACTAATACAACTTTAAGAATCACGATGAATCAATCGTTCGGCGAGGCGAGAATCGTAATAGGGTTATTAATCTAATGCTACATTTGTTTAATTTTAAAAGATCAATTTTCAATAAAAATTGTAAAAATATTTATTAGTTATATAAGAAAATGAAATAATTAAATAAAATAAAATAAATAAATATTTACAGACGAAACGGATATTCAATTATATAATTAAGATTTTTAATAATTATAACTTCACAATTTTGTTAATTTTAGAAATACAAATTACAGTTTTCGTAATTCAGTTAAATTAAACAAAACCTTAATATTGTATTTAGTTATTTTAGTTTAATCAAATATTTTTAATACAGTTATACAAATTAATTTCAACTAGATTAAAAAAACACAAAGTTAAACTCAATCAAGAAAAATAATAATATACCTACCACCAACTTAACACTAGAACTACCAAGTACCAACCCGTCAAAATGAAGGATTGTATTGGGTTGGCCACATTATCTCGCATTACAAAATCTCGCATTTCAAAATCTTGCATTTCAAAATCTTGCATTTCAAAATCTTGCATTTCAAAATCTCGCATTACAAAATTTCGTATTGCAAAATCTCGCATTTCAAAATCTAGCATTTCAAAATCTCGCATTATAATTTCCCGTAAATTTATGTAATCGCGCGCGCGATTACATAAATTTACGGGAAATTGTAATGCAAGATTTGCTGTATGGGAAATATTAATGGGAAATGTAAGATTAAGCAGGTTGATAAATAATAAATAAATAAATACGCTGTCAACATACGCAATTAAAAATCTCAGAAAAAAATTCAAATGTGAAATCAGTTAATTCATATGTGAAATATCAAAAAGTTTACAGTTAACAGGTCTATATAATAACTTTTATTTTGGGTTTGTACCGAACAAAAAAAATATAAGTGTAAAGGTCGTGCTATAACTCACACTGGAAAATAAACACGAAATTATGAAACCTCCGTCACAACATTGTCATGATCCATCGTCATCGGCAAGAGTTGTAGATGAAGCGAATTATACTGTCAAATTCCAATCGAGAAATTCAAATCAGCCACCATCGATTATAACAAGAGAATCCATAGTAAATACTTCCAGTGGCACTCGCATTTACCTTCCATCAATAAAAGCACAAAAAATTAAAATACAACGCACCCGCCGTAATAAAATAAAGGAACCAGTTAGTATTGAAGCTATTAATATTCCAGAAAATCTTCGATATGTTGATGGAGAGCTGTTTGTTCTAAATGAAGAAGAGTTCGATGGCCATAAAATTATTTTTTCCATATTTATAAATACCTACTTGGGGTTGATACCATGGTAGGTAGTTGAGTGTTGCGTAAGTAAAGATGTCGTTACGTGCTGAATCCCTTTATTGTTTCTATTTTTCCTTCGGCGGCAATTCCAGATTTATCTAAGCTTCATTCTCCACCCATCCATCCGATGAGCTTTAGCCAAGCTAAAACAGTCCGTCTTTGAAGCCTTTGGATACTTAAACAAAAATTTGGCATCAGTACCTTATATTTTTGGTAGCCCCCTCGCCTACCATCGAATCGTTACATAGATTTAGATAGATCCAATTCAGAGAAGGGCGATAATGTCATTTTGTAGTTGTTCGTGAAAAACCCAATAATAAACCTTCGACAAGGAACAGAAAAACTATGTACGAACGATGTTGAAGTGTCAATCAAATCAATACAATTCGACGATGGCTTGGAGAATTCGATGTTAAAAATAGGAGCATACAGTACGCGACCATTGTTGACAGAGCGGCATGTCGAACAAAATCAGAATTGGGCAAAAGAAAATGTGGACCGTGATTAGAGCAGTGTGATTTTTATAGATTTACATTTTGTGGCAGAAAAGGATAGATGGCGAAAAGCGTGGGCAACTAAAGGTCACATGTTTACGATTACTTCTCTTCCAAAGGATTTGGAAGGCTAGCCTTACTTGGTTGTCAAATGGTTTGCTGAAGTCCGCCGAGAAACTATTGTGACGTCTGACGTGTAAATAAAAATTGGATAATGGAGTCGCTTTTGCCTTCGGAGTTGCATTTCCTCGATTTTCCATCACAGAGTTCAGATGCTAATCAGTTCGAAAACGTCTTATGCAGACAAAGCTTAAAGAATAACAACCGCACTTTACACCAGAAAATGCGGCCAAATTAAGTGAAAGTTGCACTAGGAGGTGTCTGTCTATAATATACAACAATGGCGACTAGAGTACATACTACATAAGATAATTGCGATTGTTACAAAACAAAACAATCAACAAAAGTATTGGAGAGGATCGCAAACTTGATTCTGGAAAATGAAGATTTAGTTTTAGAATATTCTGAGAATGAAGATTTCCCTTCTAATTTTAAAATCAAATCTACATTTTCCAGAATATTTTAAAATTACATCTTTCTTTTCGAGATTACAAAATTGAGACATGAACTAAATTCTAGCAAAGTTGAGAATTGTTTAATTTCGTCATTTAGGAGTTAATTCATTTACATTGGGAGATTTAATTTTAAAAGTGTTTATTACATATTTTCATAATGAAATTACTATGCATTAAAATATAACATTTGGAACTTATTTCATTGGGAATTATTTTTGCCGATTTTCCAATAACGGCATTAAACTTCCATTTTAAAAATTCAAGATCTTATTTTTGAAGTTTGCAAATTTTTCTTATTATAATTTACTGGAAAAAAAAATGTGAATGAATTTAGATCGAATTTTGTCCACTGAAAATTCGTGTCCACTGAAAATCGACGCATTGAACAACAACACAAGGAAAAATTAAGTTTAGTTGTAATTTACCCTCCAGACGATTCGGGCCTTATAAAGGCATTTAAAAGATTTGACAAAAATGTCAGGTAACCGTTCTTGTTTTTTCTAGATCATTATGATTTGTGCGTTGGCGTGCAAACATGTTTCGATGTCCATAATAAATAATTGTACTAAAAACATTAGCTACGACGAGCATCGAACCATCGACCGTTCTCTCCATAACATGTGCCAACGGTTTTTTTTTTTCAATAAATTCTTTATTCTGAGTTTTAACATTTACATCATAGTTGACAAAGGAATATTACAAGAAATATCAAGGTCTATTTTACAATTTTGATGGTCTCTGATCTCAATGGATTCTCAGGCCCGATATATGTATATTCCTGATTATGAATTTTTTATAAGTCTGAATAATTTAATGCTTAACATATAATATTTTTTTTGTGTATTGTTGGCATAAAATTTGCTCGATTAAACTTTGCTATTTAATCTTTAATTTAAATTAGTCTAAAAAAAAGAATGGATTAGTTATTTTATAATTTACATCTGTTGTAATCACCAATATTTTGTTTTTTGTTCTGGTATTGTTGTTGTTCGATCGATTTAAATGCCTTACTGAATCATAGTTCCCCGGGTTCGAGTATTTTGATGGGTCAAATCCCTTCCCATTCGGTTTTCTGGCTATGCGATCAATTAATGGAATTTGAAGGATGAATGCCTCTGGCCCTGGAATATTATTTCTTTAAGTTATCACTCGATATTAAATCTTTTGTGTAAAGGTTGAACAGAATCGGTGCTGTAATTGAACCTTATTGCAAACCATTTTGTATGTTGAATTCTAAGCTGGATGATTCGTTCCCAGTTGCGGTTATGAATTTCCTATTGTACAACAATTCGAACGTATTACTTCCGTTTGAAATTTCATCTTGTGTAACTTGTATAATAGTCCATCTAGCCATATAAATTCAAAGGCTTTCTCCAAATCTATCATAATTGCCCCTGTGCATATTTTTGTATTTAGTTTATGGCATACGTCCGATGTATGTTTGGTAATTGCGTGGATTGTTGAGTAACCATGTCTGAATACAAATTGGTTGTCCGGCATAAGGCTATTGTTGGTGGTGTGAGCTAGTATTTTGTTGTAAATGATAACTTCATATATTTTACATAGATTGGATTGAAAGAATTTTTTTTATTGTCATAATTTGGTATATTTTAGCCGTTTTCCAGTAATTAGGGAACGATCTATTATTTAGTAGATTGTTAAATAATGTGCACAGTTTTGAAATTATTTCCTCTGGTAGGTGTTTAAGTATGATGTTTGGAATGTTCTAGCACAAAGGATTTTTTGTGTTGATGCAGTTTATGATCCCTCTTAATTCTGTTGAATTAATGAAATAATTTTGGTCTGTAGGGTGCTGAGGTGCCAATGCTTGATTGTTTTGTATTAAATTCTATTATGTTAGATGTTTATTTTTTATCGGTTGAATGGTTTTGTAAAACTATTCTTTTGTGTGCTGCTTTCCCCAATGGTGGGTTCAGAATCGTGCGCTTTTCAATATAATGTCCTAATATAGTTAGATTTTCTATGTTATTGAAGCAGCTATAAGTCGCGCCTGATTTAGGGAGACTCGTCCAATCCATATTTAGATTGTTCATATGTAATGCGTCGCTTTCTGCAATATCTAGTCGATTTATATTCTTTTCCGTTTTCGTTTTAGTGACTCCTTTTATATAGGACAACATTTTGGGTCCCGGTTTTATATTCTGTAGTTTGTGTTTCCAGTGTTTATTAACTTCTATTTTAATATTTTGGGCGGTAAGTTCATTGGTTCTTTTAATTTTTGATTTCAGAGTGACTTTCTGTTGTGGTGTTATGGTGCCATTCCTTTTAAGTTGTTTGATACATGTAATAATTCTACTCTTATGTTTGTATAGTGATTCGATTATTTTGTTAGTGTAGCATTCCATGGCCTTTTTTCTTCTGATTTTTGGAGCTATTGTACTTAAATCTTATATGATTAGTTCTTGGATTTGGTTAATGTGTGTTTCTAATTGTATATCACCAAAATTTCAATCAATCAGGATTATACTGCCGTCCTAGAACCAAACGCGGTATCTACTGGTGACATAAAATTGAGATATTAGGCTTTAAAGTTTTGGTAATAGCCCTTTGTAAATTGGAATGTTTGCTATCTAATAAAGAGTATTCCTAGTCAAAGTAACAGTAAATTCAGTATAATAAATACAAAAACAAGTGCCGATTTATGTACATATTCGCACAAGTAGTTACTGCGTTTTTAGCTAGTAGTATGTAGATACCCCATTCGTGCTAAGAAAAGGTAGAAATTTTAGAAAGATACGATAAAATTATGTGTGTTTTCGGAAGAAATGCTGTAAATACTGAGTTTTCTGTCGGTAAATAGGTAGAACAACATGCCGGGTTACTAAGAAAACCATAAACTCAATTTTCCATTTTTTGTAGATAATGCGTTTGGTTCTAGGACGGCAGTACATATTCCTGGTCTACTTCTTCCAAGTGTTTCTTGTATAGTCTTAGCAGTCTCCTTTTCAATATGTTCCAGTCTGTGTTAACGAAATTAAATCTTGTTTCATTGACTTCCTTTGGCAAAATATTTTCGAAAAGTCCAATGTTACTACACTTGATTTCAACGACTTTGTGGTCGCTATCGTAAAAGTGGGATGGGATGTGTCCTGCGTAGTTTGTGTGTACGGTGATTCGATTATCCATTATTCTTAAATCAAGGTAATCTCCGGATCGTAAAAATGTTGGGGCATCTGCACTATATAATTTTGTGCTGTATGTTATTGGTTTTTCAGACATCCACTGATTGAGCTTAATTCCTCTGGTATTATTCAGTTTATTACCTCAGTTCATATGTCGCGCATTTAAGTCCCCCGCTAATACGTAGTAATTTTTGGGGTTAGCAAGGTCTAAAATTTCAAATAACTGCTTGAGCAATATATTGAAATAATATAAAGCTGATACTGATGTTCTAAATTTAATTTTACTATGGTCGATTCTGTTCCGGTGCTGTTTTGTAATTTGTCTGTTTTTAAGTGTTTGTATTTCAATTTTGTTCCGATTAATATTGCGGTACCTCCTCCGGTTTTTGAATTTGGCCGACCTTATTATATTGTACTTTTGGAATTCAAAGTTATGTTTAAAATTTAGTTTGGTTTCATTAAGTAGCATGATATCCGAATTATGTTTTTTTTTTAAAGTTTAATAAATTTAATCTTCTCTATATAGTAACTATGAAATTTACATTTAACGCTATGATTTTAAGGTTTTTCATAACAATTGAATGATTAAATCTAATATTTGTGCTATTTGCTCACTTTGCTGTTTAATTATTTGCTCCATTCTTTCTATTTTGGAGGTCACATTTGGATGGAGTTCGTTGTCGGATTTGTCGTTGTTTTTCAAAATGTTGGCAAAAGTTTCATTGGGACTGGAATTAATCAAGGTTTGTTTGACCTTTTCTCGGCAATTTTTTGTTTCAGTCGCAGGAGTGTGTTTTGATATATCGGACATCCTGTGAACGACGCTGGATGATCGTTTTTTTACAATTTGTACAGTAGATTTTGTCTGTTTCTATTTTAGAATTAATACTACAATCACCAGGGTTATGTTGTTGAGAACATTTCACACATATGTACCAATATACCGGGTGATTTTTTCAACTTGATACACTCAAATATATCGGAAAATAAGCACTCTACGAAAAAATGATACAGATCAAAATTTAATTATTCCGTGTGGGAAATACAATAGTGTTAAAATTAGTACCCCCACCCCCTTCCTTGTAGGTGGGGCGGGGGTAACTTTGAAACTAAAATATGAACTCCTATTTTGGATAGAAATACGCAGGATTTGACTGAAACATTTTTTTCGATTCATGATAGATGGCGCTGTAACTGACGATATTCAATTTTTTTCAATTTCTCCTACTGAGAACCTACGCGTTACGCAAACGATTCTGCAATACGTCTGCAATTAAAATACCACGGTTTCATTGTTAATTCTCGAAGTTAGTCCTAAAGAATTTGTATTTCCTTAATTTTCAATTACTGGAAATGGCTTCTCATTATCGTAACCCAGGAACATGCGATTAAATCGACTTTCAAATTAATGAAATTGTTTGTATTTTGTTTTAAAAATACCGATTCAGTCCGAAGATTATTTCGAAAACAACAATACCTGTGTAAAGCTATCAATACTACTTAAGAATGGTGTATTTAACTGTACAAGAGAAAACTGAAATGATTCTGGTTTATGGAGAAGCTGGCCGGAGTCTTGATAATGCTGTCACTCTCTACGCTTAGCGTTTTCCGGATAGGATTCGGTCACGTGCTCATTTCAGCGTACTGTCAAACAATTTATTACTGATGGTAGTGTTCAACCGAAATAAGGACTCGTTCAGCAACAGTCACTGGAGAAAATAATGAAATTGATGTGTTGGCTGCAGTAGCTCATATTCCTCATATTAGTAAACGAGAAATAGCTAGCGATTCCGGATTGTTCCAGACCAGTGTTTGGAAAATTTTAAAATATCCATATCATGTGTCTTTACACTAAGATCTTCATTTCGTTGATTTCCAAAATCGGGTAACTTTTTGTCAGTGGGCACGTGAACAAATAGAGCAAAACGCAATTTTTTTTCGTTACGTATTGTTCTCCGACGAGTCGTCTTTTACAAACTATGGAACGGTTAATCGTCACAACATGCATTACTGGAGTGTTGAAAATCCGCACTGGCTTCGCCAAGTTAAGGAGGAGAAATCGAAAAAAATTGAATATCGTCAATTACAGCGCCATCTATCATGAATCGAAAAAAATGTTTCAAAGTTACCCCCGCCCCACCTACAAGGAGGGGGTACTAATTTTAACACTAATGTATTTCCCCCACGGAATAATTAAATTTTGATCTTTGCCATTTTTTTCGTGAAAAAAAAAAGTCACCCGGTATTACAATTAGCCGCTGCATGGCTAATTCTTT
Source organism: Tipula vernalis (assembly GCA_958295665.1). Classification (NCBI taxonomy): domain Eukaryota; kingdom Metazoa; phylum Arthropoda; class Insecta; order Diptera; family Tipulidae; genus Tipula; species Tipula vernalis. The sequence continues at coordinate 210,339,700 of OY282560.1, forward strand.
ATCATTTTCTGCATTGCATTAAATAGTCACGTTTTTTAAGCGATTCCCAATTTATTATATACATATATATTTTTTTGATTTATAATAGCTTTTCCATATTTTTGTTGGACTTTAGATGTACTATATACATTGGTAGTTTGCTTCCGTTTTTAATTGACATCTGAGTTTTGAGTTGTGTGATTTTATTTATTATTACCTCGTCTTGCTCTTCAATTTCCTTTTTAATTCAACCAGATCATCTTCCTCCGTTAATCCTTTTAACACTATAATTTTCGGTTTCATGATGTTAGGCGTGTATGTGAAGAAGCTAGTCTTTGCTTCTGTTAGTTGTTCTTTCACCTTGTTGAATTCTTCCAGGATTTCTAATCTAACTGAATGTTTATCTTTGCTCACTCGGGTTTAACGAGGCTACCCAAGCCAATAGACGCCAGCAGACGGTCGATATATATATAAATGTAAGTAAAATTACACACATGTGTATACACAAAAATATAAAGTAATACAATATTAGATGTATTTGTTTACCAAATAGCGTTTGATCAACGTCATTATACTCTAAACAACAATGTTACCCTGTACTGCTTCCTCAAAAAAAATTACGTACCTCAAACAATTAGTTTTTGTCGAATACTGCTTTGTTATATGTACTCACCAAATCTTTGTCGGCGTATTTATTTTCGAAGACCTGAAGATCACCCATATTTTTGACTAGAATTTTCACAGCGATGTCTTAAAAAGGCAACTGAGGTTTCACGAGGGCATTTTTAATTTCCTCCATCGTAGTTGATATTGAATTTTGAAGTGACATTTGCGTATTAGAAAATCATTTATGAACCTACCTCTATCTCTACTTGTTGGAAAAATTACGAAAATTCGTTTTATTTTTCTATTTCAAATTAGTTTGATGTAAAACGTTTTCTTTCATTTTTAATTTTCGCCTATTAAACTGTCTCTTCGATCGATATTTTTATAAGAACATAAGATGCAGAATAATAATTGACACTAAATTGACACTAAATTTTCAATCATGTCAATTTAACCTATTCTATTTTTATTTTATTTTATTTTTTAGTTGGCTGGAATCGTAGAATCATTCATATTTAAGCTTTTTGTTATATAATGTATTGTCATGAAAATGTCAGGCATTTAAATTCATTCACTCAACATTTATAATGTCAGTCATTTATAAATGCGTTTTTGCCAGGCCTTACACAAACACACCTTCCGATCAATCTTCGTTTGGAAACATCTGGTACTATTAGTTAACGTTTATTTAGATCTGCGCTTTAAATCAATCAAATAAAATTTGTATGGTTCTTTGGCTTATTTGATTGGTCTAGACAGAGCTCGGATGAAAATACCAATGGTGAACAACCATACTCATGAACCAACGTTCAAAACCGTTTTGATATAATTCCATCACTCATTTCCCGCAAACTATATAAAATCTTTCACAAATTTTCATTGAGAGAAGCGAAAAGAACATAACGTGTTATACACGCAGTAGCACGGTGGTTCCTTACCAAGAGTGCGGTTTAGGTTAGTTAGTGGTGCGAGAAGGATTTTTTGATTAATTTTAGATCTATAATTTTATACCTACATACTATAATTAGAAATTGAAATAATAAATCATTTAAAGCAGTCCGAGTCCTTCGATGGATATTTTTCATCCTGAGGGCTTAGGTATTTTTAATTTTCGTGATTTATTGGCCGAGGTTGAAAATTTTGGAGGTGTTGGTCTATCTAGAAAGATTCAGAACCACTACACTTGCACAATCAGTGTGTATCTGTAATAATTTTATTAAGATTTTGCCAACTTTTATTTGACTGATATTTTGAATGTCTCTATATTATATGTATCGTCTTTGCTGTAACCTAATTGTACGTTAGTACAATCACCGTACACATTATAGCAAAAACGGTCGTGGTACAGTATCGAAAATTGATTACTGTTGTAATTGTAAGGTACAAATATATAAAATGCGGCTTATAGTGTAAAATACTGCATACAAAAGTATTGTCGTTGTAAACGTAACATAAATAATAAACTATACACTACCGAGCAACTAAATCGACTCAAACCTTCGCGCGTACGAAAAGGCGTATTTTTTAAAATGGCTTAACCGATTTTTGTAAAACAACTTTTTTTACAGCTTAATATTTTATCTTTACAAGGACCTTTATCATTAAAACCTATACAGTACTTTTCAAATTAAAGCAATCGAAGTAAAATGCGATGTTTCGGTGAAAACAATTGGCGTGCTGCAATCTCCTGCAAACTACTACGTTGACCGATATTTGCCATCAGTCACTTGTCAGACGTTGACCTAAACAAATCTACCAGTTTCATTCTACGGGCGTCGATGTGCAGCAGGAGCTAAGACAAGTTCGAGAGGTAGCTGTTAGTTCATAGTAAGAAGACGCTTGAAGGAAGCCAACCCTCCAAGACCGCCCGCTAGAGGCCCAAAATTGACAGCACGCACCGCAAAAAGCGGGTCGAATTTGCTCGCGAACACATCAATTGGAGCATCGAGTAATGGAGATCCGTTCTATTCACTGACGAGTGCAGAATGTTTCCATGGTAGTGATAGGAGAGACCGACGTCCAGGATAGCGATTTTCGCAGTGCTGTTTTGCTGAAACAGTCTCGTACGACGGCGGTAAGTACATGATGTGGACTGGCATATTGCTTGAGGAAAAAACAGATCTTGTTTTCATACCTGGTGTAGGCCGTAGAGGAGGTCTGACTGCTGAACGATATATCGTGGATATTCTCTTGGATCATATAGTGAAGGATATATAGGGGAAGGTTTGATGTTGATGCTTGACAATGCCCCGTGTGAGACGATGAGGTGACCAGTCCTCAGTCCAGACACGAATCCAATTGAGCATTTATGGGACGAACAAAAACGGAGGGTCCGAGCCAGAAATCCGGTACCATCTAACATCAGTGACCTCAAGATTGCGTTGGATGAGGAGTGGGGTGCAATCCCCCAAGTCCTTATCAAAACCTTAGTAAGGTCAATGGGAAACCGCATGCGAACCGTTGTGGACACAAGGGGGAGGCAATACTAAGTATTAACCATAAAAATTGTTTTTGTTTTGCTGGAATTTTTTGTTGTAATTTAAATTTTAATATCCCCAATATTTTTCTCATAATCATCGATTTTGGTTGCGTTTTCATTCAAAATTCATTATAAAAAAAGTACTGAGCCAATTTTCATGAAAATAGTGTAATTTTAAAGTAAAAGTATCAGGGCTTTCAAAATGTGTGAAATGTCTCGTGAAAATCGATTAAGCCGTTTTAAAAATATTCGCCTTTCTGTGAGCGGTGAAGGTTTGAGTCGATTTAGTTGCTCGGGAGTGTATTTTGCCTCTGCCTTAAGACTGATTTACATTTAATCTTTCCATCTTATAAATTTTAACCAATAATACATTTTGTAGTAAACAACTTTATTTCGCGACAATAGATGGAAAGAACTGTGAAACATGAACTAACATAACATGTTATAAGAACTCATTAGAGTTAATAACATGTTTTAGGAACTCAATTCTGAAACATCGAGCATTTTATGCGTCAAGGTTTCAACAGTTTTTATAGGAAATGAAATGAATTTTTTGCTTTATTAAGGACGTATTCGAAGTTTGTGATAATTATTCCAGCTATAATAATTATGACATTATTTTGTATGCAACCAAATTATCACAGCCACTACGTGTTGTAAATTTGACACGTCTGTAATAATATTCTTAAACAAAAGCACGCAATAACAATAAATAAGCCGTATTACGTTAATTTATTTGTAAAAAAAAATAGTACAAATAAAACTTTTTGCAAAACATGGAAAAGAAAATTATTTTACTCCTGTCAAAATTATTACAAAAAAGAAATTATCACAAACTTCGAACACGTCCTAAGTTTTTTTTTATTTTGAATAATTTTAAATTACCTACATATAGTATATTGCACTGTGTTTTCGAGGAAACAAACCGTTTTTCACACATTTGTTTATTTATTTTTTAATACCGGATTTTATCGAAATTCCAGAATTAGAGAATTCCGAAAATCCAGATCTAATTTTTTGGAGAAAATGGAGTCACTATAACTAAGTATGATTTAACCATTCTTTGACAATTCTTAGCGGGAAGGAATTTAAAAAAAACATTCCTAGTGACACTGAGCATAATAATTTCGGAATATCAAAAGCTCGATGCTAGGCGTATGTTACTAAGCGTATGTTTAATTAGTACATTTAATAGAAGCGGTCCATGATGCCATACCGGTCCGCAAGCGATTTGCCACCGAACGTGACGACCTCAGATATTTTTAATAAAAATACAAAAGTGCAGCATAGTCCAAAGCGACAACAAATTTTAAATGTTCAAAAAATTACCTTACCAGGCAATTTAAATCAAAGTGAAATTATTAATTTAAATAACATTGGTGTGTTGAACCACAACGAAACTAAAAGTGCATCGTCGCCAAATATTGACGATAAAACAAACAATGACAGTGCATCGACATCAGATGACATTAAAGTAAACAGTGATGTAGGTCAGTGTTTAGTGCAAACGGGAATAGACCGGTATATTACTGTCCGATCAAATCGAAGAAGAAGCCTCAGATCAGCGGCCAGTGCAAGCGCGAATAAATTCACCAAGCTGGCTAGCGTTTAATTAACGCATGGTAATAGGTATTCTTGCTTGGTTGTTGATGACCCGCCGGCCGAAAAAACTCCAAAAACTGTGAAGCCGCCACCAATCTATTTGAGGGAAGAATCAAATAGAGAACTTAAAAAAACGATCAAGTTTATTACGGAAGGTGCATTTTATATTTCCGGGATCAAAAGAGGAGGTATAAAAGAAACCAAAATTCAACCGCTCAATATTGATGCTTATACAGAGCATTAATTAAACATTTTGACCAAGTTGGTAAACATTACTACACTTATCAACTAAAGAGCCAGAAAAGATTGGTCGTTATCTTAAAAGGAATAGAGAGTTACGTGGATGCAAACGAAATACAAGCTGCTCTTGCTGAAAAAGGTTTTCAATGCAGATCTATTACCAATATTTGTAATCGGGAGAAGTTGCCTCAGCCATTGTTTCGTCTGGAATTAGAACCAGACAATAAAAAGGTTAAAGGCAACCATGCAATATTTGACCTAAAATATCTACTGTACAGAAGAGTTACTATCGAGGAGACCAGGAAAAGAAATGGGCCGGTACAGTGTGTTAAGTACCAAGAATATGGCACACTAGAGCATATTGCACTTTGGACGATGTTTGTGCTATATGTGGTGAACTCCATAATTCAAAGGTTTGCAATAAAGCAAAAAAGGAAGCATCAGTGAGAAAATGCAGCAACCACGATGGAAACCACGCAGCTAATTATAGAGGGTGCCCAATTTATCTAGAATTGAAAAGGAGAATCAATTCAAAGCAGCGAGCAGAACAACGAATGCTTAGTCTTCATTCTTCAGCTAGAAAAGAAGCACGACCAGAAATTCTAAACACAAACGCTCAAAATGAAAAACAGTACGCAAATGTAAACGGCAGCGTGCACCAAGGGGTTTCATACGCAAGTGTTCTTAAAGGTACCGCTCCTAAAGATCAAGCAAGTGAAGATGGAAACATCTCAACAGCTTTAAATAAATTGACTAATATGATGCAAAGCTTCATGGCGATGATGGAGAGAACCATGGATTTAATGATGCAGAATATGAGCACGCTGATGTAGATAATCGTAAAAAGCCAGGAATGACCATCATCAAAATAGCCATATGGAATGCAAACGGCCTAGCACAACATAAAGCGGAGGTACATGCATTTCTCACTGAGCACAATATTGACATAATTTTAATATCAGAAACACGCTTCACCAAAAATAGCTATTTCAAAATTAATGGGTACTCTATTTATGACACCAAGCACCCAGATGGTAAAGCACATGGAGGCACTGCTGTATTGATTAAGCGAAGATTAAAACACTACGGGCTTACGAAATATGAGAAAGAACATATACAATCAACGACCATTTGTCTGCAGGAGTGGTCTGGAAACTGCGTCATATCGGCAGTGTACTGCCCTCCAAAACATGCTATAAAAAAACTCCAGTTCTTGGATTATTTTAGCCAGCTGGGTAATACATTTCTTGCGGGCGGTGATTACAACGCTAAACATACTCATTGGGGTTCTAGATTAACATCGCCGAAAGGCAAACAACTTTATGATGCTATAGAGGAACAGTCCCTGGATTATTTATCTGCCGGTAACCCAACTTACTGGCCCACGGATAAAAAGAAAATTTCAGATCTAATTGACTTTTGTGTAACTAAGGGCATTCCACGTACATACGCTAAGGCCACCGATTGCTATGATCTGTCATCTGATCACTCACCGGCAATGGTAACATTGAGTACTGATGTCATAAGGAACGAAAAACCGAACCGTCTTACAAACAAAAAAACTAATTGGGATCAATATAGAAGGCTAGTCGAACAAAAGTGTCTACTTAATATTCCTCTAATCACACCAACTGATATTGATGCGGCGGTAGAAAATCTAAAAGATGTCATGACATTATCCGCTGAAAGGGCTACACCCGGCATAAGTAGTTCGGAAAAAGTTAATAAACTGTCACATAATATACAGGAACTAATCCAGGAAAAGTGAAACATTCGCCGTCAATGGCAGCAAACAAAATCACCGTTATTGAAATGGAAATTAAATCGAGCTATTAAGGCCCTAAGATTTGCTTTGAGGGAAGAAGAAAACCATCGCGTAAAGAACTATTTAAGTGATCTTTCGGCAACCGAGAGGACAGATTATTCTTTGTGGAAGGCTACAAAAAATTTAAAAAGGCCAACAAATTCGAATCCACCGATTAGACTACCAACTGGAAATTGGGCGAGAAGTGATGAAGAAAAAGCCAATGCTTTTGCTGCTCATCTAGCAACAGTATTCATCCCACACGAAGAAGATAATTATTTCGTGCTACCCCAGCCAACGGATAATGGTTTATCCTATAAACCTTTAAAGTATAAAAGTTAAGAATACAATTAAAACTTGCATAAGCCCGAAAAAGGCACCAGGACATGATCTCATTACTGGAAAAATGATAAGGGAATTGCCAGATAAATGCATAAAACTAATAACATTTGTATTCAACGCAATCATGCGAATCAGTTATATTTTTCAAAAATGGAAGATATCTTTGATCACAATGATACGAAGCCAGGGAAAAATGAAACGCAAATCTCATCATATCGTCCAATAAGCATGCTGCCCACAATCTCAAAGCTATTTGAAAAAATGCTACTAATGAAATTGAAACCAATATTAGTAGAACGGCGCGTTATTCCAGACCATCAATTTTGTTCCGAAACCAACATGGTACTATAGAGCAAGTGCACAGAATTGTAAATTCAATCAAAATCACCTTCGAGGAAAAGAAATATTGTTCTGCTGCCTTTTTTGGATATCGTACAAGCCTTTGATAAAGTTTGGCACGATGGACTAATTTGCAAAAAAATTTCTACCGAAGAAATTTCGCTCAATTTTGGGAAATTATCTTCTTCAAAGGCAATACATGGTCAAACAAAAATGCGCAACTACTTGCTTAAATGATATTAATGCAGGTGTCCCGCAAGGCAGCGTTCTAGGACTAATATTATATTTGTTGTACACAGCTGATATACCTGTAACCAACAAAGTATTAAACATTTGCCGATGACACGGCCATCCTGGTGTCTCACACTAATCCTGAAATAGCTTCAAAGGAATTACAGAATCATATAAACAAAGTCGCGGACTGGCTGAAGGCACTGCGAATAAAAGTGAACGAAAACAAATCAACTCATGTCACATTCACGCTGAACAAACGCACCTGCCCACCAGTGAAATTAAACGATAAAAATATTCCTTAACAAACGAAGGTAAAATACTTAGGTTTGCACCTGGATAGAAGATTAACGTGGAAAAATCATATTGAAACAAAGCGCAACCAAATGTATTGGCTGATGTGAAGAAAATCTCAGTTGTCATTAGCCAATAAAGTTCTAATTTACAAAGCGATAATCAAACCCATATGGACATATGGTATTCAGTTATGGGGATCCACCAGCGCTTCAAACAGAGAACTCCTGCAACGAGTCCAAGCGAAAATACTTCGCAGTATTACCAATGCTCCTTGCTACATTCGAAATAGTAATATACATGACGACCTTGGGATTAAAACCGTTAAAGAATTCAGTTCGAAATATTATTCAAAACTAGAAGCACATCCCAACGAATTGGCCAGGGAAATACTAAAACAGCCGCGATTTAGGCGACTGAGAAGAATAGATCTACTCGGACTGATGAACCTGTGAACCTGTAAATTTACTAAATGATTATGTTATACTTATTATACTTATAAGTATAATCTAAATTAATTAAATTGTGAGCACTAACAATAAGTATTAACATTGATTAAGACTTAAAATATGTAATAATTTTTAGCTTAAGATTTGATTACTTCTTGTGAGTTTCTTATGTAGAAAGATTCAAGAATAAAGCCATTGGCAACATTTAAAAAACAAAAAAAAAAAAAAAATCAATCGAGTTTTTATATTTGCTAGAATAAAAGCAAGCCCTGCAAGCTGTTTTTCTTTAAGTTTTCTGCATTGTGTTTCACATTACAAAATTTCAAAATACTACCAACCTTTGAAAACCAATGGAAAACCAAGCTAGATTGGATGGCTGTTTTGATTTGACAAAAATTGAATTCCAATTCCCAATCGAATTCTACAATGCTTTTGTTATTTTTACTCGTATATTGGGTTTAAAAAGTCTAATGGTTTTATTACGTTTTTTCGAGTTGCTTGAAGGGTACCTTTCTACGAAACATCAAATTTTGCCGGAAACATGTATTATAATCGTCCTCGTTTTACGAGAACAACATGATATTTACCAGGTATGTAAATATGAAATCGGAATTTTTTTTAGTAAAAAGTACACGTTAATCGTATGATAATGGTTAACAGTATTTTATTCAAAGTATTGTCCATTATTAGTTAAACATTTTTCCCATCTTATTGGCAATGCGTGGATGCCACGCCAAAAAACTGTTCTTCTTTTAAGGAAAACCGGTTGTCGAGCCATTTTCGTAGTAAGTGAAGTGCTCTTCAGCAAGCCCATGCCCCATCGATGTAAATAAGTGATAATCGGACGGAGCCAAGTCTATCGAGTAAGCTGCATGTGAAAGTATTTCCCAATTAAGTGCTTCCAACGTTTCCTTGACCGGTTTTGATTTGTGTGATGGTGCATTATCATGAAGCAAAATAACTTTGTGTTGCCTTTTATCATATTCTGGTCGTTTTTCACAATTCGATGGAGAAAAAACTTTATTTTGTTTCTGGCGAGTAATATTTCACAAGTGGTTTTTCGATTTTCCTGTTGACTTTCATTCAGTTTATGCGGAAACAATTTTCCAAGCTTTTGGATCTTACCTGGAAACTGCGTCATATCGGCAGTGTACTGCCCTCCAAAACATGCTATAAAAAAACTCCAGTTCTTGGATTATTTTAGCCAGCTGGGTAATACATTTCTTGCGGGCGGTGATTACAACGCTAAACATACTCATTGGGGTTCTAGATTAACATCGCCGAAAGGCAAACAACTTTATGATGCTATAGAGGAACAGTCCCTGGATTATTTATCTGCCGGTAACCCAACTTACTGGCCCACGGATAAAAAGAAAATTTCAGATCTAATTGACTTTTGTGTAACTAAGGGCATTCCACGTACATACGCTAAGGCCACCGATTGCTATGATCTGTCATCTGATCACTCACCGGCAATGGTAACATTGAGTACTGATGTCATAAGGAACGAAAAACCGAACCGTCTTACAAACAAAAAAACTAATTGGGATCAATATAGAAGGCTAGTCGAACAAAAGTGTCTACTTAATATTCCTCTAATCACACCAACTGATATTGATGCGGCGGTAGAAAATCTAAAAGATGTCATGACATTATCCGCTGAAAGGGCTACACCCGGCATAAGTAGTTCGGAAAAAGTTAATAAACTGTCACATAATATACAGGAACTAATCCAGGAAAAGTGAAACATTCGCCGTCAATGGCAGCAAACAAAATCACCGTTATTGAAATGGAAATTAAATCGAGCTATTAAGGCCCTAAGATTTGCTTTGAGGGAAGAAGAAAACCATCGCGTAAAGAACTATTTAAGTGATCTTTCGGCAACCGAGAGGACAGATTATTCTTTGTGGAAGGCTACAAAAAATTTAAAAAGGCCAACAAATTCGAATCCACCGATTAGACTACCAACTGGAAATTGGGCGAGAAGTGATGAAGAAAAAGCCAATGCTTTTGCTGCTCATCTAGCAACAGTATTCATCCCACACGAAGAAGATAATTATTTCGTGCTACCCCAGCCAACGGATAATGGTTTATCCTATAAACCTTTAAAGTATAAAAGTTAAGAATACAATTAAAACTTGCATAAGCCCGAAAAAGGCACCAGGACATGATCTCATTACTGGAAAAATGATAAGGGAATTGCCAGATAAATGCATAAAACTAATAACATTTGTATTCAACGCAATCATGCGAATCAGTTATATTTTTCAAAAATGGAAGATATCTTTGATCACAATGATACGAAGCCAGGGAAAAATGAAACGCAAATCTCATCATATCGTCCAATAAGCATGCTGCCCACAATCTCAAAGCTATTTGAAAAAATGCTACTAATGAAATTGAAACCAATATTAGTAGAACGGCGCGTTATTCCAGACCATCAATTTTGTTCCGAAACCAACATGGTACTATAGAGCAAGTGCACAGAATTGTAAATTCAATCAAAATCACCTTCGAGGAAAAGAAATATTGTTCTGCTGCCTTTTTTGGATATCGTACAAGCCTTTGATAAAGTTTGGCACGATGGACTAATTTGCAAAAAAATTTCTACCGAAGAAATTTCGCTCAATTTTGGGAAATTATCTTCTTCAAAGGCAATACATGGTCAAACAAAAATGCGCAACTACTTGCTTAAATGATATTAATGCAGGTGTCCCGCAAGGCAGCGTTCTAGGACTAATATTATATTTGTTGTACACAGCTGATATACCTGTAACCAACAAAGTATTAAACATTTGCCGATGACACGGCCATCCTGGTGTCTCACACTAATCCTGAAATAGCTTCAAAGGAATTACAGAATCATATAAACAAAGTCGCGGACTGGCTGAAGGCACTGCGAATAAAAGTGAACGAAAACAAATCAACTCATGTCACATTCACGCTGAACAAACGCACCTGCCCACCAGTGAAATTAAACGATAAAAATATTCCTTAACAAACGAAGGTAAAATACTTAGGTTTGCACCTGGATAGAAGATTAACGTGGAAAAATCATATTGAAACAAAGCGCAACCAAATGTATTGGCTGATGTGAAGAAAATCTCAGTTGTCATTAGCCAATAAAGTTCTAATTTACAAAGCGATAATCAAACCCATATGGACATATGGTATTCAGTTATGGGGATCCACCAGCGCTTCAAACAGAGAACTCCTGCAACGAGTCCAAGCGAAAATACTTCGCAGTATTACCAATGCTCCTTGCTACATTCGAAATAGTAATATACATGACGACCTTGGGATTAAAACCGTTAAAGAATTCAGTTCGAAATATTATTCAAAACTAGAAGCACATCCCAACGAATTGGCCAGGGAAATACTAAAACAGCCGCGATTTAGGCGACTGAGAAGAATAGATCTACTCGGACTGATGAACCTGTGAACCTGTAAATTTACTAAATGATTATGTTATACTTATTATACTTATAAGTATAATCTAAATTAATTAAATTGTGAGCACTAACAATAAGTATTAACATTGATTAAGACTTAAAATATGTAATAATTTTTAGCTTAAGATTTGATTACTTCTTGTGAGTTTCTTATGTAGAAAGATTCAAGAATAAAGCCATTGGCAACATTTAAAAAACAAAAAAAAAAAAAAAAATCAATCGAGTTTTTATATTTGCTAGAATAAAAGCAAGCCCTGCAAGCTGTTTTTCTTTAAGTTTTCTGCATTGTGTTTCACATTACAAAATTTCAAAATACTACCAACCTTTGAAAACCAATGGAAAACCAAGCTAGATTGGATGGCTGTTTTGATTTGACAAAAATTGAATTCCAATTCCCAATCGAATTCTACAATGCTTTTGTTATTTTTACTCGTATATTGGGTTTAAAAAGTCTAATGGTTTTATTACGTTTTTTCGAGTTGCTTGAAGGGTACCTTTCTACGAAACATCAAATTTTGCCGGAAACATGTATTATAATCGTCCTCGTTTTACGAGAACAACATGATATTTACCAGGTATGTAAATATGAAATCGGAATTTTTTTTAGTAAAAAGTACACGTTAATCGTATGATAATGGTTAACAGTATTTTATTCAAAGTATTGTCCATTATTAGTTAAACATTTTTCCCATCTTATTGGCAATGCGTGGATGCCACGCCAAAAAACTGTTCTTCTTTTAAGGAAAACCGGTTGTCGAGCCATTTTCGTAGTAAGTGAAGTGCTCTTCAGCAAGCCCATGCCCCATCGATGTAAATAAGTGATAATCGGACGGAGCCAAGTCTATCGAGTAAGCTGCATGTGAAAGTATTTCCCAATTAAGTGCTTCCAACGTTTCCTTGACCGGTTTTGATTTGTGTGATGGTGCATTATCATGAAGCAAAATAACTTTGTGTTGCCTTTTATCATATTCTGGTCGTTTTTCACAATTCGATGGAGAAAAAACTTTATTTTGTTTCTGGCGAGTAATATTTCACAAGTGGTTTTTCGATTTTCCTGTTGACTTTCATTCAGTTTATGCGGAAACAATTTTCCAAGCTTTTGGATCTTACCTGGAAACTGCGTCATATCGGCAGTGTACTGCCCTCCAAAACATGCTATAAAAAAACTCCAGTTCTTGGATTATTTTAGCCAGCTGGGTAATACATTTCTTGCGGGCGGTGATTACAACGCTAAACATACTCATTGGGGTTCTAGATTAACATCGCCGAAAGGCAAACAACTTTATGATGCTATAGAGGAACAGTCCCTGGATTATTTATCTGCCGGTAACCCAACTTACTGGCCCACGGATAAAAAGAAAATTTCAGATCTAATTGACTTTTGTGTAACTAAGGGCATTCCACGTACATACGCTAAGGCCACCGATTGCTATGATCTGTCATCTGATCACTCACCGGCAATGGTAACATTGAGTACTGATGTCATAAGGAACGAAAAACCGAACCGTCTTACAAACAAAAAAACTAATTGGGATCAATATAGAAGGCTAGTCGAACAAAAGTGTCTACTTAATATTCCTCTAATCACACCAACTGATATTGATGCGGCGGTAGAAAATCTAAAAGATGTCATGACATTATCCGCTGAAAGGGCTACACCCGGCATAAGTAGTTCGGAAAAAGTTAATAAACTGTCACATAATATACAGGAACTAATCCAGGAAAAGTGAAACATTCGCCGTCAATGGCAGTCTCGAACCTGCTAATGCAATGATTGTACAAAACGCGTTTCGGACATGTAGAATTTACCCCTTTTCTGCTGATGTGGATAACAATTTAAAAATATTGAAGCATCCCAAAGTAAACACTTCAACTCCTATTACCAGCAGCAACCGAAGACGACCAGAATCGTTTTTAAAAGTTTTGAGTCATGTTTATCGGAAAATCAGCTACAATTCTTCAAAAGAATGAAGGTGTTTGGCGTGGAGTTAAAGAGGCCAAAAATGTATACAAAGTTTGGATTAGCGTGAAACAGGGGTTTTACGATACACCAAAACAGCTAAATTTGTCTACAATTAGTGAGAAAACAACTGCATTTATATTGCAGAGTTTCAGCAACAAGAGTCATCCGTTTCAGTTATTGGCAACAGTATCTTAGATAATGTTGATTTAACCGCAGCACTCAACAATTCTGATATCGATCAATCATGGGAAAATATTGAGGGGGTTGATGACGTAATAACGTTAACAGTAGAAAACCCAACAGAAAAATAATTTTTTGAAATTTCCACCAAAATAAAATTCCTATAAACAAAACAATTCAGGAGGATTTGTATGCAAATGTAGAAACGCGCCATATAAAAAGTTTCTTCTGGCCAGAAGCTAGATATATCCAATGAAGGTTTTATCAATAAGGGAAAAAACGAATACCAACAGTGAATCATTTCATTGGATGAATGAATATATTCATTACAACACAAAAAAACAAATTGATAAAGAAGAAGAAATGAAGGAAAACTAGAGCGGAAGCTAAAAAGAGAAGCCAAAAATTTTTCAAAGAGAAAAAACACCGTAAAATAATCCAAAGTCGAAAATGTACAAACTGTCGAAAATATTTCTCCAAAGATCTGCCAACTAAAGATCGGTAACTACGTGATAATACGGTATGAGGGAGAATACCCGAAAAACAATATACAATTTTGGTAATGTAAATTGACTGTTCTGAGACTTAGGACCGTGCAGTGGATTTGCACACTTTTTTGGGACAAAGTATTCAAATAGACCATGTTTTGGCAGAACTTAGCACGTTATAATATTTGAGTAATTCGGCCTAAGCCGAATATATACGAAATTTACTGGTAAAACTGACCAGCATTAGCTTGACTTAAGGGTAAACATTTCACTGGAAAATTGGCATTGCAATTAACCGCCTATAGCACGAAAAAATACCGAGCATTTGACAGGCTAAATCGCCTATCATAAGTGTAACTAAAGGGTAACCATTTCACTGGCAAATTGGTATTGCAATTAACCGCCTAATGCACTAAAAAAAACCGAGCATTTTACAGGCTAAATCGCCTGTCATAAGTCTAACTAAAGGGTAAAGATTTCACTGGCAAATTGGCATTGCAATTAACCGTCCCAGGCACGAGAGAATTCTGAGCTTTTTACAGGTAAAATCGACTGACATAAGCGTGACCAAAGGGTAAACATTTTACCGGCACATTGGCATTGCAAACAACCACCTTAGCCACAAACGAATGTCTGTCATTTGTTTGTTTTAAAGGAGGTAATTTCACTGACAAAATGGATCATACTTAACCATGGTACTACGGACGGTCACTAGGTAATTACACAACTTTTATTGGATTTAGGCTCTTTATTTCAAACTTATTGATGCTTTCGAATCCCATTCGGATTCAATTTCAAAAGCATAATCTCGAAAGTTAAAACTTTAATAAGTTTGAAATAAAGAACCCTAAAACCAATAAAAATTGTTTAATATTTAAATATTGGCTCAATAATATATGTACATAATATGTATGTAACTAGATAATTTGTTTTAAGTCAATTTTTTACTTTTTATTTATTTTTAATTATCTAAATAGTTATTTTACATTATCTTCAACTGGGCAACAGGGTATAAATTGAAAATCACGAAAATTCCAATATCTGAAACAAATAAATTAAAAAGAGTTTGTACAGATGTTTTTAATAAATAATTCAATATTAATTTTATTCAGTAGCCCATATTCATTTATTGCTTTCACGCCAAAATATTAAATTTACCTTAATAATTTTAATAAAACTTATAAATACATAAAATCACAGCAGTAATTCATTGTGTGACACACTAATTTAAATTAATTTTAATAAAACAAATAAATAATCAATTCTATAAAAATAAATAATCAAATAAAAATGTTTTTAATATTAGTTAGCTTTAATTTTGTATTATTTTTGCCGATAGTTCGCACGCTTTAAACATTCTTTTGTGCTGTTCTGAATGTGTATTAAGGTCACAGGATTGTCAGAGTTTAAATAATTGTGCACCTCGGTTAATAATTGGATTATAAATGTGTTTTCATTAAAAATCAATTTGGTTATATCTATATGAATTTAAGAAAATTAGTTAATTAAAGGATTATTTATTAGGCTTTATTAATAATTATTAATAATAAATAGCTGGAATAGCCTATGTGTATTTTATAAATATTTTATTTATTTAATCTCTCCAACGTTTCAAATGTTATTTACATTCATCTTCAGGGATATTTTTTGCTACAAGGAATCCAAAAAATGTTTTACAACATACAAAAAAATATTTAAAATTACAATTATTTCAATAACACATGAAAAAATTAATTAAAACTATTTTAAAATTATATAAAAATAAGAAAAAATTGTTTATAGCTATAATAATAATTATATAAAATATTCTTTAAAAGTCAAAACAGTGTTTACAAAAGAAGTCTTGATTTCTTGATTCATTAAGGCAAAATCACATAAAATAATCCAAAAATTTGAAAAATCGAAAAAAAGAAAGGCTGGAAACAGACCGAATTAGACAAATCGTTTTTTTCTTGTCTTAAAGCGACTTGCGGCCAAAATTCATACGATTGTATAGCGCTATGCACACTGAATCAAGCAAAACAATTTTACGTCAAACATTTTGTTTCATAAAACATAGAACGGCAAACATTGTATTGTGCTTTATGAGTCCATTCACACATAATAATAAAGCAAAATTGTGTTAAGTCAAATTTGACTAATGAAACATGATTGAAGGTGTTTATACTCCATAAATCAATGTGCTAATTCACACTGACACAAATCAAAGCAACACAAGACAAAACTGATTGAATCAAAAAAAAAAGTGTTTCATGTCGTTTCGTGGTCGCTGTTATATAAATCAAATTAATAAGGATTTTTGTGGTACAAAAAAATTGTATTAAAAAACAATATACCTGCAACAATATATGTACCTACTTACAGTATATATATATATATATATATACCTACAATAAACACACTGCCGAATCTTTAAGTTTGCTTATCATATTTATGTATATACATATAAAATAATAAGCACATAATACAAAATCATCCTCTGACTCTTACGACATTTTGTATTCTATGAAATCAATTCACAGCAACCTATAAAGCCACAGGAGACAATTTGACTAAAAACAATTTGTTTGATTGAATGTGCACTACGAGTATGTTAGGAGAAATCGTCTTGCCTACTCGAAGCAAAAACGTTTTGACTAATACGGTGTGTTTCCAGCCAAAAAGATGACAAAAATTGGCTATAATACACCTAAAAACCAGCATCCAAAATATTAAATTATGTTTAAATTGACAATAAAATTACCCTTTGAAAGCGAGGACTGTCCCGACCACGAATATTTTACAATTAAGTCGTAACTTAATAAGTGTTCGAGTATATTCTTTATCGATTTATTTATATTATTATTTTTCAATTTATGCAGGTAAGTATATGATCTAAAAAAATAAAATAAAACAATAAAATAAATTACTTAATTTTAATTAATTATATTAGTTGTCGAAATGAGATTTACCATTTGTTCCATATATTCTTTATTAATTAGTTTTGTGTTAAAACTCGTCAGTTCCTCCACGGTCATCATTGGTAGTTTTGGAAGTGGAAAAGATTTATTTTTTAAAATTTTAGTATCAGTTTTCCGAGCAGCAAGCAATAAATTTTCCATACATTCTTTTGTGATATTTTGATTATGAATTATTAGTTGTTGATTTTTTAGAATCTCATTTTGATTTTTTTGTAGTATTCTTATATCTTCCTGAATTTTCCCAATTTGCCCAATAATGTCAGCTGATTGATTATTATTTTCCATGAAGCAATTGCTCCTTAACAAAGGAATGGCATATTATTCAGTTGTATTACTATCCTCTGGAACTAAATCAATATTTTGAGTAACATTAATTAATGATAGTGGCTGTAACGGTGGAGTAATCCGTTGAAAAATCGATGAACGACCCTCTGATATGGAAGCAATTTCATTATTTTGGGGGGTTGAAATTGATTGTATTTCTAATGATGGATGCTCCAAATTATCATCTTGGAGTTTTTCTATGGGGTTGTTTAAAATTATCATATTTGATAAAACCTCATAATTATTTATATTGGTATTTTCTAGTAACGGTTGTATTGGAACTAGTGATGGCATTTCAGTTGCAATTTGTTCAGTTGGTTCAGGGTTATTACATTTTTTAGAAATTTTTGGCATAGAAAACTCAAATTTATCATCATCCCAAGTAACATTTCATAGTTTCTTAATCGTTGCGAAACCGTTTCGCAACTATAGTTGTCGTGATCAAGAGGTTGCTAATTAGTTGTATCAACGTAGCTATACCTTCCAGGATACGTTTCTGCAACTGTATATGCCCAGTTATTCCGCAACTTAAGTTCTCGACGAGTTTGATAATAACGTTGCGATTTCGTTTAGTTAAAACTTAGTAAGAACGTTGCGCTTAGACTTTGTATAAACGTTACATTCTAACGCTGTATAAACGTTACGTTGTAAAGTTATATTAACGTTACGTTGTAACGTTGTATAAGCATTACGTTGTAACGCTATATAAACGTTACAACACAACGTCTCTTTCTCGTTACTTCTCAACTTTGTAGGGTTAACTCACACCAATTATGAATAAGTTATTATAAATATATTTTATAAACAAGACTTATTTACTAAATTGGCCTCCATATAAATTATCCTGATGCTTCTCGTCAAATAAAAAAGGGAGATCTAAAATCACTTCAAAATTCGAAGAAAATCAAAAAATACGAAAGTAATATACTTAATATGTAGGTATACTCGCAAATTCAATTTTTTTTTAAAAAAATGTCACGCTTAAATTTAATTTAATTTGATTGAAAACATCGATTAGAGTATTTTCTTGGTAGTTCCAACAAAAAAATGAAACTTGTTACAACAACAATCAAACGTAACTTTCATATCGGTGGCCGAATTTTCCAAGGGAAATTTTTGAAAGAAATTAGTCTTTGCATATAAACAATAAGGAGAGTGAAATTTTTGTTATTGCCCCCTTGTTTTTAGGCTTAGAATTTACATTTCTCTCCGACGATAAGTGTTTTTTTAAATAACATTGAATATCTTAGCAGCTTCTTAATTTCCAATAAATTATAATTTAATTGAAGTTTTACATAAAAACAATTTGTTTAATTCAAATATACATTTTATTGATCAAATTCAAATTGAAAACAGATTACGAGCATAATGCCGCGTACTACAAATTATTAGTTATTATTATTTAGGTCATTTTTTTCAGTGACATCACTCGGATGCTCATGGTCGGAACTTTCAATATGTCTGAAAAAAGAAATAAAAAGAACGCTGTATGATCTACGAGTAGGTACTTTTATAAAAAAGTGCATTTCTAACTAGTAAATTATTAAATATAATATAAAAATCGAACATACCTTGAACATCTGCCTAGTCTCGTTTTTGCGTGTTTTAGATGCTCTTTAAAAAAATTCGCGTTGTCACAAGCCGTAAACTTACTGAACAGTTTACGAACTGTGTTGGCTATCAACTCATTTATTTCAATAATGAACTGAAATTTTTTTTTTTTGCTGTACCACCCCAGGAATAATCTACTAAAACCTCATCTGTAAATAGAAACTTGGCGATAGTTCTTGCTGTTTTAATACCGCCTGTTCCTCCGAACTTAGACAACTTTTGCGCCTATAAAAATTCAAACAAATTTTATTCAATTAGTGATTTTGAGCAGTTCTATTTTAGAAATTTTAATTTTGATTTAAAACGTCACTGACCAAACTTGATTTGTAGCCGGCATCAGATCTTAGTTTTTTTTCTAAATTTTCGAGTTCTCCGCTAATTTTAATAGGAAATTCTTTGAAAAGATAGTCGTCAGTTTCTTTATTTTCCTTTGGAACAATCTTCGTTAAAATTAAATTTAAGAGAACTTCCATTTTTGCGTCGTGTTTCTGCAATTCTGCTTTAAGCTCCTTTACTTCGTTTCGTAGACTTTCAATTTCCAAATTTCCTACTGCAAATAGAAATTAATTATCTTTCAAAATGTGTTTGGAAAACGGGGAATGATGTTTTTTTTCTGTCACAAGAGAGCCAAGCCTAACTTGTTTATAAAATATATACCTAAAGAAGAGCTCAACGGCAAATTCTGGATTGTGTTTTCTGGTAAAATAACATTTTCTGCGACGCAAGAAGAAGTGAAACCTGAAAATATTGAGAATGGTAAATTGTTTATAGAACTATAATTTTAAAATAACATGGCCGGTTTCACCAAAAATAGCTAACAATCAGGAAAATAATATTTACTATCTGTTTTCTTTTATGAAAGAGCGGTTTCTTTCTAATAATATTTGACTGACCAATTTTGTTCAATTAAATGTTTAACTGAAGGACAAAAATGTTAAAGTCCCAATAGATGCACAGTAATTTTATCAATTATATTGTTCAATACTATGCATTGTTAATTTTGTTGAGCGTTTAGAGCTATTATTGACTACATTGCGCAATGATTTATAAAGCTTTTGCTTGTTTAAATTTCTTTCCCATTAAAAATTCTATTATCTTATACAGGCAAATTTAGTTGGAGCTGATTTTATTTTTAAAACGACAGCGCTGAGTGAATCGATAGAAAATTTCCCGTAAAACAACTTTGCCATTTTGTATTTTTTCCTAAAAGGCAAAATAACCTAGTTGTTTGGGGAAACGTGACCGCAATCCCTTAACACGGATGAAAAACTCCATTTTTCAACCCTTTCACACTAGCCCGACCTCGAGACTCATCGGATTCTTAATTCACATGAAAAGAACATCAATCAAAAAAAGCTTTTGACCAATTTGACTATTTCTTTTACTCAAATTTCTTGTTTAAAAAAATGAGATATATAACCAACTCATCGTGAAACCCTCATTTTTCGACCCTTTCCTTGGCAAATTTATTTTCTTTATAAACCCTAAAGGCATTGCCACGTGCAAACCGGAAAATGAGAATTTAAAACCGTCAAATCCAATTTTTGGCTAAGTTGCTTCACGTTGCATAATGAAAATTATAGGCAAATGTTCAAATCTATAAGTTCCACCTTATTCTAAGAAAATTTTATTAAAAATGATTTAATTTCATTCAAAAACCCCCAGTTTTGTGTTTTACCGGCCGTCAAGCAAAAGTTCGTCCGTCAAAATACCAAATTGGAGTTTTTTGAATGAAATTAAATCAATTTTAATAAAAATTTTCACGAATAAGGTAGAACTTATAGATTCGAGCGGTTTCTTAATAATTGTGATATTGAAAATCAACCAATTTTGTCAATAATTGAGTTTGACGGTTTGAAATGTCTGTTTGCCGTTTGTGCATGGGGTAATGCCGTAACTCTGCTGGGCTACTAAGAGGGCTTTTAGTATGTAGGTAAAAACCCATTAAAATGAGCTTGTTTGAATTTTTATTGTGAAACAAACCGCTAATTAATTAAAGAAAATAGAGAGGAAATATTATTCAACTGGCGATTAGCTATTATAAAGTAGTATAGGAAAAACCATTACATTTTTTTTATGTAAAATAGAAATCTTTAAGGCATTGCCCCATGCAAAACGGAAAACCGGCATTTAAAACCGTCAAACTCAATTTTTGGCTAAGTTGCTTCACTTTGCAATATGAAAATTATAAACAAATAGTTCTAATCTATAAGTTCTATCATATCCGTAAAAATTTTAGTTAAAATTGATATAATTTCATTCAAAAAGAACCAATTTTATGTTTTGCCGGCCGTCAAGCAAAAATCCGTCCGTCAAAATATAAAATTGGAGTTTTTTGAATGAAATTAAATCAATTTGAATACAATTTTTTACGAATAAGGTAGGGTAGAACTTATAGATTCGAACTATTTTTTAATAATTTTCGTATTGAAAAACAAACAATTTTGTCAATAATTGGATTTGACGGTTTGAAATGCCGGTTTGTTGTTTGTGCATGGTGCAATGCCTTTAAAATAATCAAAAAAGGAATAAGCTATTTGCTGTGAAATAATGAAAAAGTCAAATTTTTTATAAAATATTTACCTGAAGATGAGATCAATGGCAAATTCTGGCTTGTGTTGTCTGGTAAATTACTATTTTCTTCAATGAAGGGAGAAAACACAATAGCTGCGAAATATCGAAAATGGAAAATTGTTTATGTAAAGGTAATTTTAAAATAACAGTCCAATTTCGAATTCCAGATGAAGCCAAAATTTTGATCTGTAGAAGTTTTTAAACTTACCTTCGTTATTAATCGAATTCATCAAATCATTAAAATTAACTGTGCTTAGTGTAATAGCTTTGCTGATTATATTCGTTTGTGGTGGCAATTGTACTATTTCATCTGCTTCGGAACTCGACATAAATTCGGACATTTGTTCTTTTTCGACAGCTTCTTCCCAATCAGCTTAAATATTAAAAGTAAATATAAATATAAATTAATTAAATTATAAAAACTTAAAATAAAATTCTCAATAATCTTAAAATTTGAATACATTGTATGAACATCAGTTAAAAAAAAACAAATAAATATTTTATCTATTATTTACTAAAAATTTTACTTACTTATGTTGTCGAATGATATTTTACATTGCATTTCTGTCCAGTTATCATTTGGAGGTAAGCATTTTTTCCGTCCTTTGATTGCATCATATTTTTTCACAGGCCAAAGTAAAATATTTCCCCTCACCCAACATTTTGGTACTGCTGTGCAATTCTTCTCTCTATCTTCGACCGTTTCTACAACACAATACATTGTAACTGTAATTTCCCTTTCGTTTTTATTTTTCGTAAAAACTACGACCACTACTATTTTAACTGTGCCTTTTATTTTTTGTTTCTTGCAATTTTTTATTTTTTGAACTGTTTTGTGTTACTCGTATGTCTTTTATTTTTATTTTTCGTAGTTTGTTTTTGTGGAATTGATTTTTTTTGTTTAACCTTTTAATTTTTGTATTGTATAATAATAATGTGATGGTGTATTATAACTTGTTATAATGAATGCACTAAAGGAAAATAAGCAGCTTCCTGATCGTTTATTTGAATACGAAACATTTTACAGCGAACGTCATCGAGATTCCATAGTCTTGCAAGTGTTTTTTGTTCATTAGATTTATATATATCGAGGAACGATGATTTGAATGGAAGTTCGTATAAATCGGTTTTACTTTCTAATATTTCACCGTAGATCATAGGAATTTTATCAAAATATGTAGCGAATTTAAAACACACTATTTGTTTTGATTCAGTCAAAAAATATTGGTCCTTACATGTTGAGTTTATACAAAAAGTTTCAAATGTAATTTCTTTAAATATTCTATTACATTTATCAAGTTCACATGACTTCTTTAAGTCTTCTTTGCCAAGTATGGGGTATTTTTCAGATTCGCAACTGTTTCCGATTTCTTTGGAAAATAATTCAGTTATTCTGTTTGCTGCTTGCTCTAAAGGCCTGTTTCCTGATCGAATTAACCATTTTATAAATTGCAGTCGATTTTCATAACAAAATGCACTGGTTTTGTGTAAGGGACCATTATTTCTGACATCATCTACAATGTGGCATAAATTGTGAACATTATAACTGACATTCTCTATTCCATAAATTTTGATAAAATTTGTAATAAATGTTTCTAACATTTTCTCAGCTACATTTAAAAAAGCAAAATGTCTTTCACTCATACATATAGTTATCGCGCAGTGCAGCAACAGGAAATGTATAAATACTTCGCTATTTACATAATCTTTCAGTACAACTGGCCCTACATATAATAAAAATGTACGAAATTCAGTAGCTTTCCAGAAACTTATCACATCAAATCCCCTTGGGGTTCTATTAAACTCTCTTGGGACAGTATAGACAACATTTGACAGTTTTTCTGATATACCTTTTTGACCATTTACCGACAATTTTGTTTTAAAATTGTTCCTGTTTCTTATCCAGTACAACAAAAGTTTCTTGGTAACACCTAGGCAAACTAAATGCATATAATCTAGAGGAAAACCTTTAATAAAATCAATTGGAAGGTCTTCTAATGGCGATCGAATTAAGTGATGTTCTTCGTGGGTTCTTTCTCTAAAAGATTTGTCAGTTCTAATTGCACTTGAAAATTCATGAAAGCTCATTTGATGAGTAGTATTAAAATAATCTCCCTCCACATTGCAACGCTCACACGCAAAATATCCACTATGACCTTTTATACCTTTTAAAAAAGATCGAGCAAGGAGCATCACATATGAAATTTCTAATTTTAAAATTTGTTAAATGATTTTGTACTACAACGCCACATTCAACTACATTTCTTAGCTCATCAATGAACAATTTTAAATAATCTACAACCCTGTCAGGTTTACCTTTCCCGTAATATATTCCAATAACAAATGGTGAGGAGTTCAAGCAATGTAACTTACACAATATAGGCCAAAACTGACCCTTAGAGCTTTTGCTAATTGGTAAACCATCAATATTAAAGTCCAAAAAAATTTCTGGAATTCTAATCTTGGATTTGTCTAAAATAAAATCTAACGCACGTTTCAATCCAAAATGCCAGTATTGACCGGGCGGAACGTCGTGTATGTCAGTAACAATCTTTGGGGTTTGCAAAAGTGTTCTGGAGTCCAGAGGAATGTCATGTCCACTTTCTTTCAAAATTTTAAGTAAATCATTTAGACATACGTGGGAAACATTATGTTTATTTGCCCAATCACGAATCTTATAATTAAACGGCTCGGGTATATTATCAGAGTCAGATTCTAATGGAGATGTATCTACGGATTCCTCACTACTTTCAAGACTAGAAATTTCGTCCGTCGACGGATTTTGTAAATGCTCTGATATTTTTGGTATAACTGGGTGTACAATTTGACGGGCATCAATTATTTTTTTAACGCGCCGATTAAATGTTCTGCGGCTTATTATTTTTTTTTTATAAATATTGTGCATTTTAGGAGTTAAACGCTAAGCTTTTTGGAAAACAAAATAAAAAACTGCATTTCATTTGTTTGTAATATTTCCCAAATTATTGGTTTATTTTAGCTTAAATCTTCTGAGACTTGTCTAATTGTGCTATATGAAATACTTTTTAGTACGACGTTAAAACAAATTTTATTTTGTGGAAAAAACTATACATAGTTATTGAAATTTTTTAGTCAAGAAAATATTTAGTATACAGAGAAAAACAAATTACCATTTTATAAGCAATTACATATTGATTACACCTATTTTGTGGTATTTTTTAAATTAAAGATAGCGTTGTATGGTACATTTAAACAATTTCCAGAAGGTTATATCTAACATTAAGCATAAATTCGGGAACGAAATGCAGATTTCTCGTCGTTTTTGTGTGGGATTACGGCTTTAAAATATTTCTTTTTGTACAACACTTTTAAAATTACAAAAAGAGTATATAATGTAAAGTAGAACTAAATTATATTATACATACTATTTCACTTAAAAATAAACACCAAAAAAAATCACCTATCACTTTAAAACAAATTTAAGCAACTGAATGGAAAAAAGGAAAATATTTTAGAGGTTTACGTTGCTTTACGGTGACATTTTAACTTAAAAGTTAAACATTTACTTATTCGTTGACAACGTATTAGTAACTTAATTACTTGAATTCTGCGTGCAGGTGAATATATATTACTTAAAGGTTATTTATTAACTTAAAAGTTGAAAAATCACCAATCAGTTTACAATAAATGAAAAATAAAAATTATTGTTGCTTTAATACGTTAAAACAACGTTTTGATGAAACTATCACGTTTCATAGGCCAAAGATTTGTTTTTAAACCGGTTTAAATTCAACCAAAAAGTTAAGAGTTAATTCGTCACCTCGCTGAACCCAGTTTGTTATTCTATATCTTAAGTTATTTGACAACCAAGGTTGTAAATTGTATACTTGGGATATGGAGTGAAAGTAAAATGTGAACTTTTGCGAGAATTAGAACTTTCATTTTCTGAGTTTGAATAAATTTCAAAATGTTTTTCTGTTTTTTTTGCTTCGCTAAATGAAGTTATGTTTCGTTTTAAAATCTTGGACTTAAATTTTTCCCACGAATCTTCTACATCTGCTTTATTTGAAAACGCTCTTTTGTAATTAGGTGGCCAAAACAAAAATTTGTCCGTTAGCCATTTGTCTAAAACAACCGCAACTTCTCTCTCATCATCATCTGTGACCGTTTCCACGACTGCATACATTTTCTGAAATAATTTTATGTTATTTATTACTTATCAATATTCCAAAATTCTACTAGATTTTAAAAACTACCTATTTAAATGATGTTTTTTATGAATGAAGTATTGGAAAAAATACCAATGTTTCTGGCTTAGAATGCTCCTGCGCAAACATTTTTTTTGCAATTTCGTTTTGATTAAATTTTTTTTCAGGTCGGTCTGAATCTGAAAACCTAGCCTCAAAAATATCAAGCCTACTTGATGCAATCGGGAAATGGTAGAAATCTATGTTATCCACTGCTTCTTTCCCCCAAATGAATATTTCATTGTTAACTACTTCCACGTAAGAAAATTTTATTATTGTTTTAGATTTCGTCAAAATCCAGCAATTACGATTGTCGTTTCTAATCTCAAATTTTTTAAATACAATTCTACTATAGAATGTTTTACCTCCTTTAACAAATTTCTTTTGTAATATAGGGTATGGTCTGTCAGGTTTATGTGTATTAGAATCTAAAATATCTGAATCCTATCCTATTGCATATTTGAGCTAAGGGTTGATTGGGTTTTCTTAATAGGCGTTTGATAATAGACATATAACTTTCAAACGCAAAGGCGGAAAACTGATCTAAATTGCCAAAATGTTGCACATCTTTTGCCAAATGTGTTAGGCAATGCCAAATGTGTTAGCACAAGTAGCATTAACAAACTGTTTCAAAATGTTATCAGCTAGTTCTAATTTAGTTATGGAATATTCGTTATGACATAATAATAAAATTCCAACGTGTAATAACATGAAATGGTTATAATTTTCTATAGAAATTATGTCTTTCAATACCCGAATAAAGCAGGAAAACTCTTATAGAAATTATTACCGAATAATGTTACACAAACAATTTTATCGGATTAATTTAGAAAATAACCGAAATGTTTAATGACCAAGTCATCAAATAGCACATTGAAATATACAATTATGTATTTTTGAGTGAAAATATTTATTTGGTTGTAAATGTTAGTTACTAAAGTAAGTGGTCCACCACCATTGTTCAGTAATTTTTATTCAAAATAGTTAATAACTTAATCAAAACCATCAAAAAAATATTTTAACGAAATTTTCGTATCACTTGCCATGTAGCCATGCCTTAACTCTTAAAATGTAAAGTAAACGGTAAAATTGCACATTTTCTTAAAGATGTCTTTATACAAAAATTTAAAGTTTAACACTATAACTATATTACTACAGCTTTATAATTTTGTTCCAAAATTGTTGTTTTAATTTAAATATTTTATAGTATATATATTATTTTTTTTTTATAAAATACGTATTTTTATTTTGATTATTCACGCTTTTCACAACACACTTCAAAGAAATCACTTTCCCAAATGATTTAATATATTACCGTTCTACCTTTACATATTTCGTTTCCGATTACAAAAGACGAGGAGAATTCGAGGACTGTAAAATAACCGTCCGATGGAAATTATTTGTCTTTATCCAATTTTAAATAAATTATTGTGTTTAGTGTCGGTAAAGATCGTGTCATTGTCGCTATGAATTCGTACCATCAACCGTTTATATTCAAGTCGTTTTACATTCGTCTGATCATAATTCTAATCGTATGATCGTCAAATGACAGTTATTTGTCATTACCAAAATTCAATCAATTATTTTAGAGTCGTGTAAAGATCGTGGTACACGAGAGTGTCTTTGCACAATCGTACTTTTTCATTCATATTCGTATGATTTCACCTTAAATCGTTTAATCGCTAAATGACGGTTATATGGCATTACTAAGTTAAAATTGATTTTTATTTTGCATCGTGTACGGATCGCAGTACATTCGTAACGTTTTAATCAAGTCGGTAAGCTTTCGGGTGATAATATCTTAAACATTAAAATTTTTGTTGTAATTTTGGACCGACCATTTACACACCTGTAACCGAGCGGTTAGAAATTGTTTTTCGGGATACTTCCCAATTTTCACACTACATATAAAACATACACAAAGTGGAAGGAATTTTGTAACTTTAAAATACTATTTTGAAATTAGCGTGTATATCGTACAAAACAAAACTATTTTTTAATTTAATTTGAGAAAATAAAGAATCATCAATCTTATATAAAGCGAAAATTACGGCGAATATATGACAGCTTCAAACAGGGGCAGTAATATTAGAACGAAAGTATTTTGCTTGTGGTTATCGTATGATGTAAGAAAATTAAACGAACATTTTATGTTATCTAAAAGTTGATGGTTGTTGTACTACAATGTGACACGTAAAGAAAGCGTTGAAGTTGATGGTGAAATTAAATTAAAATATTTTTTGATTACGCGTTTTATTTTGAATTGAAAAATCTAAATTTCTTTACACACGCATTGTATTCATGAATCAGCCGCCTCTAATCATTGCAGGCTTCCATTTTCAAAAGAATAATAATTATTCCAAATTGGCAACAAGAGGTCTTATTTTACAGCGGTTTCATAAGGGACTCGTCACTTTGGATTGTTGGCTTTACTTACTTACATGTACATACTAATAATATGTATGCAACGTGGTACATGATAGCTTCGGTTTACGCGTCCCCTCCTTTTTAAAATATCAAGTGTAATATGAACATTAAGGCGTAAACATTGAAATGAATTTATATTAGTTTAAAAAGCTTCGAAACCGCATTTTAGATAAACATTAAATAAAAACTCATATTTACTTTTAAATTTTCTTTTCTATTCCAGGCTTCTATCACGACCATGTTCGGCATCTACAGCAGTTGGTTGTAGAAAAACGTCTGAAAAAGAACTCGAAAAACTCATAAATAGTATTTTTGATATTGGGGCTAGAAGCCCCAGCCCGAAGAATATAAGCACAATGTCATGTGAATTTTATGGGGAGAAGTCATATCCGATATAATTGAATGAATAAAAGAGCAATTCTATGTTTGTAATAAAACGTACCCTTGACATTATTATACAGTAAACTGTGTCAAAATAAATTCTATTTAACAAAAAAAAAAAAAAAATATTTAGAAATTGTGTTAATGTCATAAAAACATAAAATATTTGTAACATGTGATACGATGTCTATTTTGTATTAATTTAACTTTGAACTTGACATTCTGCTAATTGATAAATTTTAAGTTTGAGCTGAGTGTACATGTTTTATACAAAATACACAGTTTCGCTTTTTTTGTTGCAAAACTCTATGAATGAATAAGAAGTAGCATAAGAGTTGATTTGAACCATATCACAAGATTTTAATTGACGAAAACATCTTTTAAAAAAAATCATGTGCTGCAAATAAGTATTTTTTATACGCAATTTGGATTTTTGTTTTTTTGGTAGATAGTTTATTTATAACTTAATATGAAATAATTGTTTTTTATGGCGCCATCTGGTTACGGAATAAAATTCGAATGAAATGATACTCATTAAACTTATTTTTATTTAAAAACTAAAATACATTAAATTTGTGTTGTTTTTTTTTTTAAATAATAAAATTTTGATTTCAAATAAAATAGTCAAATCTTTGGTTTTTATTTTAATTCACCTTATAAACTATAGAAAACTATTAATCATATAAAATTAAATATTATAGTAGTGTTGTGATACATGCTATGCGTTTTATTTTATATGGATAAGTTCAGTAGATGAAATTGTTATCAAGTATAGTAGTTTTGTGTTAAATTCAATTAAACTAAAATACAACACATTTGCCCATGGGAGTCACATTCCGTTTCCGGTACTCTCAATCGTTCATTGCAATGTGACATACATTCTCCTGCATTTTCTTGACATAAGTTCGATGCTCTTACTGTAATTAAAAAAAAAAAATAAATACATTTTTAAGATTAAATATGATTAATGTCTAGGCGGATTACGCAATTCAATCTATAAATATATTAGCGTGATAACGCTATGAAATGTTGCTAATGTGTTTGCATATACTTACGTCTATAACAACATTCTGCTCCCAATCTTTGATTTTCTGGACACAATCCTGTGGTTGACGCTGGTTCGATGCAATCACTTTTATGCGCACATAAGCCACCGATCATAGCACAATAACTTTCTAGTTGGAAGTGTTTTATTGGTGCAGCTGTAAAGAACAGTACAATGTTTAGAATATAAATAATTTCACTGTTTATATGTGTGCGAGAATATTATTGAATATTTATTTATTTAGGTTATTATAGATTAGGCCAACAAAACTATTTTATTTATTTTGATTTGCCTTGAATTTTATTTATATACAATACATAATGTACTATATACTCGATAGTTTGATTTCGTTTGATTTGCTCATCGGAGAGTAGGACGTCCATCAGATTTAGTAGGGCAAACAGAAAAAATGATTTGATTCGTAAACGACTGGAAGCTTCGTGAAACCGAACACAAAATGTCGTTTGTTAAACGATTGGTGACCACTATTGGGCTTTTGTTGAGCTTTAGAGATAGAACACCTCTTAGAACACCTCTCAATCATCGACAATGTTATAATTTCGTCTCACGTATTCTCCAATTCCACTCCTATTTTGAATTTGTATTTGAGTTTAAATTTGACTCTCATTAAATTTTCCCAAGTCATGTTACTTCACTATTCGTCATGTCATGACTATCATCATGACACTTCATCAACAAATTTATAACCGTCTATGTGGTGTGACATGCGGTGACGCAACAAACGACTTTAATTTAAATTCGAATTTTTTCAAATGTGTTCAAATTTTATTTCGATCCCGTTCATCTCGCAGTAAAACGCAGCCTACAAATCTAATGTTTTACTTGGTTGGATATAAGGTAAGTTTGGGCAAGTGTGTTTACGCGTATTTGTCATACATACATAAAATTGTATTTTTTTATTTAAATTAATTTACTAATTTTCTATGACATTTCTTCAGATAAAAATCAACTTAGCGACAAATCATAAGAGTTTCTCTTAGAACAGGGGAAGGTTCGTTAAAAATTTCGAATATCTGATACTACAATTGAAATCTATCTGAACACTCATAAACAGAGAACTAGAACTAGATACATCGGGTTGTTAAGGGAAGTAGCACAACAGGTTAGTTACATGTGTTTCTATAAAATTTGAGTCTGCTCTTATAACTCCGCAAAAATCAGGAGTTCGACAAATTTTACGATTACTATACTTTGCTTTACTTACTACCTAAGAGAAAGTAAACGCAAACATCTCTACATATTTAAATTTTTTTATTATTCAACTTTCAACATTTTTAAACCATCGCTAAAATGTACAAAACACATTATGTAGGTTGGCGCGTAAAGTATCATCGTAGGGTCAATTACACTTAAATAATTTCGTTTTTTTTATTTTTAATTTGGTCCCCGACTGAATAATTTATTGGGAATTATTTGTAGTTCATCAATCTACATATTAAAGTATATACGTATTGTGATTACTTTTACTTTTAACGATATTAAAATTTAATTGAACTAACTTTTGATTTTAATTAAATTGTCAACGACCTTTTTGATTTGGAGTTTATGGGCAAATTTCCAGCAAAAATATTATTTTATTTGTTTAGAGGAATCCTAAGTGGTGGTGTATGTAAATTTATGTCACCTTGTTGCAATGGAAATACCGATAAAATGTGAATACTTAAAAATGCGTCATCGAATTTTATTGTACATGCAAATTTGGTTAACAAATTATTTAAATTTATATTTGTTTTGTATTTAAACGAAATGTCCTTGTTGCAAAAGAAATATTTACTTGTAGATGGTATTTGAATTATAAAGATGTCCATGAAAATATACAAATGTTAAATTTCTTAACTGAAGTTAAAAAATGGAGTTTACTGAAGGATTGCTTTGCAGTTTGCTTTGTCGTTTCATGTTTCATGAAAAGTGATCAGATCAGCTCAAACGTGAGGAAATATCAATTTATGTAAATATTATGACAAATAACAAAATGTAAGTAATGTTTTTGATAAAAGGAACGTTAACGTTACAACCTAATTACTTTATGATTTTTCAGAATTAGATTTGATGGTCTTATGCGGAAATATTCTGGAATTTCTTCTGAAAGAAACCGCCTGGAACTCAAAGGCAAAACCACGATTTACTTTACATGAATTTACATTTAATTGAATTTATTTATTATAGACACAGTTATACAACAATGAAGACATCAATAGAAGTCTTAAGTTTCAAAATTCGGCAGTGATATATATTTCTAAATAATTTTCAATCAAACTAAGTTTTGGTATAATGAAGTTGCCTTCATCAATTTTTACAAATTAAACGATGGCTGATTTAAAAGACAGTTGGATAAATTTCCTTTAAGACTAGAGGTTTAAATTTTCTACATCAATTTGAAATTTGGGTTGCCATTTGTCAACCTTCGGTCGGAGAAACCCTGGAGGAAGAATAATGCACTCGGTTGAGATCAGACTGATACTTTTTGAATTTATAACATTCGCCGATTTGTTTGGATTCAACTATCGCTATTCCTATTTTGTTTCTTTTGTTGATTCAACTCAAAATATTATACCTTCTAGTAAAAGTTTTCTAAATTATCCGTTAACTACAAACAAAAAATGTCCCTTAATCTCTGCTTCGTGTGAGCGTTCCAATCTAAAAATTGTTGAATAATAACCATTAATTTCTTCAAAAATCGTTCATTTAGTTAAACACTGGAAAGACTTGGAGACTGGAAAACCACCAAAAACCTGGATTCCCGGGTGGAAACAACACAGTTGTGGTAAAGAAATAAACTTCACGAAATTCTGTTTCATCAAAAATGTTAAATAAAAATAGGTAATAAATTACACAACAGTGATAAGGTCAAGCATTGCATTAATCTATGTTTATGGAATATTTCAACGCTAGATTGATTTATGATCTGGACTGAAATTCGACCAAGGTTAGTTAAAACAACAAATTATACGACAATGTAGCACCAGTACATAAAATAATTCAGTGGAGTTTCAGTATTTTTTCTAATCCACCTTGATGTGAATTGTTTGAATAGTACCAGTTTTAGTATACTATACTATATATCTAAATTTGATGGGTGTGGTTTGAAAACATAAAAAGTAAAAGGTACCTTCGGGTTGATTAGAGTTGTAGTTTAGGGAACTACCATGTAGCATAGGTTAAGGAATATTCTTATAAAGTAACTGCATAGTTGTTGTTGTTGTTGTTGTGGCATGAGTGTCAAGAAATCGAGGGGTCTATCTTGTTTTACTAAAATTTATTTACAGTTTGAAAGTAGTTTGACTCCCTGATGTATTACCATTTAATACAAATTTTTGACAAACTTGAAAAATAGTTTGATAAAATGTAAGGCCGGAATCTGTGAATATCGCTAGATATTTTGTTCTGGGGTATCCCGTTACTTTTTATCAGCCGCAAGTTACAAAATGAAACATTTAGTTGCAATTTTGGAATTCTTCGTTCTTAATAGAATTTGATGTTATCGCTATTACCAAAAGTATGTAATATCAACAACAACGAAGCTGAAGAGAGTTTTGAAAACCACTTTCGTATCCAATGCTATTAGCGTTCACCAATTTGATTTTTCATAAAAATGAACTAGCTGAAAGTCAAATAGTCAAAATAAATAAACATCAATGACATTCTAGCAGCGATGTATTTTATATACATATTTTAGTTCTCGTTCCACAATAAGAAAATAAATCAATAAAGGGCAGGCACTTGGTTTTTGATACTAAAATATACAGCAGCTATAAATTCGGGACCAATTATACCAAAGTGGTAAGAGTTTACGATCCTCTAATTTGACCAAACTATAAACCTTACCATTTTGGTATTTCAAAGTAATATTAGCTGATTGACCGTCTTGCAGATATAATATTATGTCGAATGTAGTTTTGTTGCATTCAAGAACATTTCTACCGCGGGCGATGGCAGAAACCAAATTGTGTGTTTATAGCATTGCCGATATGAAGCGGCCGAATAGTGCATGTTGAACGTTACCGTTAATCCGACATGCTGGGTTGCACAATATCTTTATACACAATTTATTTTTATTCCACTATATTTCAAAACATTTAAATAGGTTGTACTGCATTTTTAGCGCTGAAGAAAGCGGTTACCCTGTTTCACAGAGTCGTCTTATGGGCTTTTAAGGTCAAGGACTAACCATATTCGATGGCCTTCTAATTCTGCAAACCACAACAAAACACAAGAACAAGCTTTAAAAGTTTTTCTTTGTGTATCTCTCTTGCTTGGTGTTTCGCTCTGATTCTATTACCATGCTATCTTTGAAACAGACGTCTGTCTATTCGCCGTGACCTTCTATTTATCTCCATACTTGGTAAATTTAAAGAGATATTTTGTCAATTATACCAGTATTAATTACTTTATGCTCAATTTTCTATAACGAGAGTGCGATAATTATTTACTCGTATAATAACCTACTGTTATCTGTTTGGGCCTTAGTAGAGCCGGTTAACCACCAAACGGAAATAGAAATTTTGGCTGCACATACTTATTTTGTTGGTAACCTAAACACTTTAAAACTGCGAGGAGGGTTATTGCTGCCTAATATGAAGCTATTTAAGAAGAACCTAAAAAGCTACATAAGCAGGAAATTTATGTTTACGCGACTCAAATAAGATGTTTAAACAAATATTCGCTATAAATACTATTTATAATGATTTATCCAGAAACTCAAAATCCTTATAAAAATTTTAAAAATCTCGAAATTTCTTAAAATAATAAGAATTGTTACAGCAAGTTTATTAAATATCATAATAATGTCAAATTCCAATTTGTATAAAGCCCTACAAAAATATAAAACTGGAACAGCCATATTCAGGCGACAATTATTTACACGGCGGCGCGGCGGGGCGTTTGTATCAAATACAATCGAAAAAGTCGAAGGTAACTTTCTATTTAGATAAATTGAGGATGTCATTTCAATCAAAAATTTAAATTGCTGTATGCTATAGTCACCCTCGAGTTTTTTTGTTTGAATTCTAAAATAAAAGGTCCAGAACGAATTAATATAAGATATCTGGAATAATTCAAGAAGCTGTGACTTCTTTCAACGCCTCTGCGAAAAAAAACTCTTCACTTAAAATCACTTTTAATGGCTTCTATGACAGCACCGACGGCTCGAGGTTACACACTATTATTTATTATTTTGCAATCGAGAATGCCTTAGTAATTTTTTCCTATCTCTTTCCGGGTTGAGATAATCACGGTTTTACTGTAAAATGTATCTCTTCTAATTTCAACCAAAACTTTAGTTTTTCTATTGCAAAATATCGGGTTGGGTACAGTTCACGTAATACCCTTTATAAAATCCCATAAACATAATACCGTATTACAAAATCCTGCATTTCAATATCCCGTATTTCAAAATACTGTATTACAAAATCTCGTATTACAAAATCCCGTATTTCAAAATCCCGTATTTCAAAATCCCGTATTTCACAATCCCGTTTTATATCATCAAACAAAGGCTAAGGTTAGATTCAAAATCGCGCGATTTTTAATCTAACCTAAGCCTTTGTATGATGATATAAAACGGGATTGTGAATCCCCACAGAGATTAAAAATACGTAAGTACTGTATCAAACAATCAGACATAATTAATTGTTTTGAAATGTTAGGTTTTATCGGTACTTGACCAAATATAGTCGCTATAGCTTGATGAGATTGACTGGTAAAAAATTAAATTTTTCGTTAT
This sequence comes from Tipula vernalis, assembly GCA_958295665.1. Classification (NCBI taxonomy): domain Eukaryota; kingdom Metazoa; phylum Arthropoda; class Insecta; order Diptera; family Tipulidae; genus Tipula; species Tipula vernalis. The sequence goes on from OY282560.1 coordinate 210,375,439, forward strand.
TCTCACTCAGATCGAAACTGAAAACTTGTAAAATTTCTCGATAATTTCTCCCTCCGTAAATAATTAATTGTTGTAAACTTCATGTGAGTAATGCATCGCAGTTAGCGTTGTATCACAAATTGTATAATTGTAACTGCAATATAATATCTGTACTTAAAAGTAAAAGTAGCTTAAGTGACTTTAAGCGGCTTTTATGAGTTTCACATAAATAATTAAATTTGTCCACTATTTAGATTGTATCAAATTTTGGTGAAAATCGCTTAAAAAATAAAAAAGTTATGAAGTACATTTACTACTCTCAATGTATTTCCATTTGATTTTAAAACTTTAACCTTCATTTTCTCAAAACTACTACAATGCAGATAAGCGACCTTTGCTTTTTAGTACAGATATATGCATTTGTTTCTTACATTTGTTAATTAATGCACATGCATTATCATTATTAGTATTATCTAAAATTCCAAAAGGAATATTTGAAAATAAAATAATTTAAAATATCTACAAGGCACCTAGTAAACTGTCATATCAAGGTAAGTACTAGTTTAATAACTAAAAAAGCTCGTTGTTTATTTATGTTTATACATTCAGTATTATGTTTCAATTTTAATTAGGGTTTCTGAGGATATTCCGACTACATTACCGCATCTAAATGAATATTTCAATTGTTAAGTCCAATAAAGGGAAAGATAAATTGATCATCGATGGATATTCGTATTTATTGGACAGAAAAACAAAAGATACATACAATTGGGCTTGTTCTCCACGCAAAACTTTGCTCTGCAAAGGTAGAGTAATTACTAAAATAGAAGACACATTACATATTGTCGTGAAAGGTCCTTGTACCCACAGTCATTCACCCTCAGCCCAAGAAAAACCAATAATTATAGCGAATAATTTTGTTAAAACAATGGCATAAAATGACCTATACAAATTCCACCTTCGCAAATAATTACTAACAGCATTATACATACAAATACCGATTGCAGAGTTTTTCTTCCGAGCAAAGCAGCACAAACAGTCAAAATAACGAGAGTGAGGGCTTCTCATCAAAAAGAACCACAAAGTCTTCAAGAAATCAAGATTCCAGATCATTTAATTTATTTAGAAGGCGAATTGTTTATATTAAGCGAAAAAGAATTTGAAAACGAACAAATAATTTTAATGGGAACACGTTCCAGTCTAAAACTATTAGAGGATCGAAATGCTGGTTGATGGATGGAACATTCTATGTCGTTCCATTCATTTTTAAGTAATTTTTCACGATTCACGGAGCTGTAGAGGGTGAAATTATACCACTTTTGTTTTGTCTAATGACGAAACAATCAAGAAAGTCTACAATCAACTGTTTTTGGAGCTATGTCGTGTTGCTTGTGATTGGGGATTAAACCTAAATCCTTCACACATAATAACCGATTTTGAAAACACAATCACAATAACGGCAAAAGAATATTTTAGTTCAGCTTTGTTCAGCGGATGTTTGTTTCATTTTGGACAAATTATCTGGCGACAAGTCCAAGCAAATGGATTTGTGAAGAAATATGGTAATTCGTGCAGTTTTAGTCAACAAATTAAAATGTTAAAAAGTTTGGCATTTGTGCCAGCAGCCCAAATTGAAGACTACTTCAACGCACTGCATAGAAGTTTCAATGATTCCGATTTAAAAATGATTAGTAATTGGTTTAGAAAAAATTATGTCGTTGGCCCTAATGGCACCAACCCTCAATACTCCCCTCGCTTTTGGACAGTTGCTGATGCCATTGAAAATAATTTACCGAAAACTCAAAATAATGTGGAGGCTTGGCATCGCCGTATCAAAATTATCATTGGAAAGCGCCATTCTGGGCTTTACAAATATTATATAATATTTATTATGCATCTGGCAAATGAGTTAATAATTTCCAAGACAACAGTGGAAAAAGTTAAGTCCGGAGAAAAAATTCCACGAAAGAAAAAATATATAAAACAGCGCGAAAACTTAACACGAATATACAACACTATTAATGAAAATACAGACAAAATCGATTATTTGAAAAGAATCGCAAATAATATAGTTTTAAATTAAATAATAATTTTTTTAAAATGAATTAAAGAAAAATTTAATAAATGAATTCCACAAATAAAAGTAAAAAATGTTGTTTATTAATTTAATGAATCCCGTAAATAATCCGTAATTCCGTGAAAAAACATTATTTGGGATTTTGAAATACGGGATTTTGAAATACGGGATTTTGAAATACGGAATTTTTAATAACGAGATTTTGAAATACGGGATTTTTGTGATCTACGGGATTTTGAAATACGGACATAAGTACCGATCCCAAAATATCACCTAAATGGTAACTCTTGAAAAATGATTGTTTTTTCTGTAGAATATTTAGGTCTTAAGTTTTAGAAGGCAAGAAATATTATTAAAACTGAAAAAAAAATCTTTTGATTCCATCCATTTAAACTGTTTTTTCCTTACAATTCTTGTTTGAAACTGGAGGTTTCACAAAATTTGGAAAATTTATTAAAAAAGACACTTTTGAAACAAATTAGAATGTTATTTATTTTCAAAGATTTAAAGATTCATTAAATACGATTAAGCATTTTAAACTGCGCAAAATTACTCTCTACATGGAAATGAAACACTCCATCATGAAATTGCACCAACCAAATTTTAAGGAATAAACAGTTAAGAAATGGCAAATCAGTGGATTTTTGGTTTCTTCAGTTATAACAATCACTCTCGCCTTCTACAACTTTACTCAAACCTAACCGTTTTACAGAAAAACGATTTTCACCAGTAACCGTTTCTCGTATAAGTTAATTTATTTTGGAATAGCGAAACTTATGAGTGAAATTCTAAATACCTATGTTTTACAATAAAACCACGATTGTCGAGGTACAAGGCATTCTCGGATCAGGAATTAGCTGGTGAATTTAAGGTACACCGTAAATAAGTCGAGTCCCCACTAGTATTCCGTAAATAAGTCGAATCGTTGTTTTTTCTTATGCATCCATATAAAGGAAAAAAAAAATTTATTTATTCGTTCTTAATTACTATGTTGCTCGAGTTAAACATTTTTTTATCATAATTAGAAAGAATCTTGTATAAAACAAGTTGGGAAATGCAATTTTGTATAACATGTGTGATTGTACGGGACGAGCGAAGTGAGCATGAACATCTCACTCGGTTGCATCATTATTTATTATTATTATTATGTGTACCTAAATTGTTAAACATTCTCTTCTGGTGGGCCAATCCTGAGCCATTGTAGTAGAGCCACTGTTTAATATTTTTCATATTAAAAAGTTAATTTCTGGACTGGTAAGAACCTATACATGCATTTTCCCGCAGATATATTTTAGAATCTACTATAAGGTTAAAAACGCGTTTAGCTAAAACTCGAAAAATTCCCAAAATCTGTTTTATTAATCCGCAGTGTGCCAAGGGTATAAGGTAATCGCCTTAATCCTATCCGACCAGACTACTGGGCGAACTAGTGAATCAGTAACAATTTAAATAAGAACGCGATATACAGAAAGTGCATGTTACTGACCAACGAATCTTTAAGAACTTTTCGTTCAATTAAGCCGTCACTTAATAGAGGGAAAATTAAAGCGCAAGCTGAAGGATATGTCAGAATACATTAAAATTTTCACAGCACACTCTTCTTAAAAATAATAAATTTTGCTATTCACATTACAGTTTTAATACTATATTTGTTAACTGTCACGGATTCGGTGACCGAAATAATTTTGTCTAATTCTTTAAGGATTCTTATTAATTCGCTGGTTACCCCTTACGACGAATAAGCGGTCGATCACCTTTTTCGAGCAGATTGGTACAAGCTGCAATAAACCTGTATTAAAGATTCAAATTAGAAAGTAAATAAGAAGAAAGTATTAGAAAAATATTTAAACGGAAAGAAATTTTTCAGTTGGAATTTCAAGTGATGCGCCAAAATCTTGTTGAAACTTCCAAAAACTTGTAGGGAATCATAAATAAATGTAGAATTTACATTTTATGAGACAGTCTTAGAAACTAAAATTGTATCAGTCAGAGTCTACTGGACTCCTGCATTTGCAAATTTATTATAAAAAAAAGGAAAAATTCGAAATTATGTAAAATTGACGTTTAGGATTATTGTTGGAATTTTAAGCGTTTTTCGGGTTTTATTGACTCAAAATAGCTGAACCTTAAACTCTTCATAGTAGAAACTTATCTCGGTTAAGTTCCTTTCAGATCATTTTTTTTTTGTTTCAATAGAAGATGAAATTACAAAGTCGAAGGTTCGAAGGGCCGAATATTTTTCCTTCTCCGCTAAATTAAAAGATTTAAAATTTCTAATACTGGTCAAGAAAAATCCTATGAGACTATTTTTGCTTTCTGTGCATGTTAAAGTTTTCGAAAATTTTGAATATCGGGACTTGTGAAAAATTTTCTTCAAATTTGGTAAATTTGACAATCCTTTGATATTAAATGTGAATAATCCATATAGTAGTAACTATTGACAATTTGAAGATTTTACAATTGGACGGGCTAACGACCTCGATAACTACCCAAGGGGATCTACAAAACGTTGAAGGCAGGGTGGTTCACCAAACATTTCGGAAATATAGGACTCGGATATATCATAATGTTAAATGGAAATTATGCAATTTGATCATACAGATTTAATGATTATTGAGGATTTCCAAAAATAAAAAGCCCTTCATAAAATAATGGATAATTCCAAACTAAATTGCCCCGTTGATACTTTCTAGTTTAGTATGTGAACCACAAATGTACATTTTAATATAAATGTAAATATTTTTGAAAAATTGTGACATTTTGTGAAGGATATGACACTAAGCAAAGGGTTCAATGCTAAGCAGCTTTGGGGAGTTCCCCATTTTTAGTACGTCAATAATTATTAAAAATCACAAATGTTTGAAAATGTTCTAATTTCTTTGAATATTTGAATTTCAATAAATCGTCAATTTTGTTTTAATTTTTAAAATTCATTTCAGTGTATATAAGCGATTTGCCTATTGGAAAAGGAAAAATTTGACAAACTTTTAGCATCTTTTCGTTTTGCCTTGCCCATTACCTAACCGAAAACTTTTATTCGTTTTAAACTCAAGTGTCAAAACTTTTATGTTTATATCGAAGATTTTCAAGTTTACAGCTAAATACATGTGAGTTAATTATTTTGTAAATTTTATTAAAAAGAAAACGGAATTCTCAGGATAAAATTAACAAAATGCTTTTGTATTTAGAGTATGAACACAGATAAGAATAGACAGATGTGGATCTTGTATGGGCCATATTTACATTCCAAATTGCAATAGCAAATTCCAATCCAATCTGTTTAGACCAGGACGAATTTATAATTTACGGTTCTATCCCTTTTTATCCTTTTACCCATGACTATTTTTATTACATCAAAACAAAAACGAAGCATTTCGTTTTTTTGGTTTTCGTTTGTAATAAATATAGTCATGGGTAAAAGGATAAAAAGGGATAGAACCGTAAATTATAAATTCGTCCTGGTCTAAACAGATTGGATTGGAATTTCCTATTGAAATTTGGAATGTAAATATGGCCCATACAAGATCCACATCTGTCTATTCTTATCTGTGGTATGAAGTTGGTATTTCATTAAAGCCGACCATACAAAATTATAACAGAATAAAAAATTATAACAGAAAAACAACAGGAAAAATATTTTCGAGAGGGTTTCTAAGCTATAATATACTAAATATTTTGGAGTTATAGTAAACAGGTAAAATCCGTTTTCGTTTTCGTTTTCCTAAGCGGGCAAACCGCTTTAGGGAAACAAAATTTCACAAAAGCTTAAATTACTAATTGCAGATTATTACAATTCGAATTAAAAAAAGCTTAAGTCGTTCGCTACCAGCCCATAATCACAAATATGTGACAGACATTTTTGATCAATTTATGAAGACATGTCAATTGGTGTCATGTAATTCCAAACAAAAACCTGGACTACATGGTCTTGGCTCTTTAACATAATATAATGAATATTCTTATAAATTGAGAAGAGAATTTTGAAATTTTTTCCTAAAATTTTAGAATTGAAATTAAGGATTAGAAATTAACAATTTAAAATTTAAAAACTACAATAGAATAGTTTTATTTTGACTGTGTCCGAAACCTGTGATAATTATTTTTTAGTACAAATTTTTGACACTTATTTGAAAAATATTTCCCTCTACTCACAAATTTTTACTATGCTACCCGAATCGTGTATAGTAATTTCTTGAAATATTTCCCCGTCTGTCATCTTTTGGTTCGATTTTAACAGCAAAAATCCTGTTAATTGTGCCGATTGAATTGGCTTTCGTTTTTTAGCTTAGGACATATTATAACACGATGATGGAACAACGGTTGCTGGTGTGGTCGTGGTGTAGGGTTTCTCAAAACTCAATATATTAAAGCAAAACCTCGGTTTCAGAGCCTAATTGGGGATGGGCCTGTCTCTGATTTTCGATTATCACTTAGGTCCGAATGTAGAAAGTTTAAATATCGATACGTTTACCGATTAATAACATTTTCAAGTCAAATTCAGGCCGATTAGAAATGAACTTGGTTATTTATTAACCGAAAATGATGAAATTCTGCATGCACGACAAAAATGGGATTCTAAAATGATTTTTACATAAAGTTCTGGAATATGGCCAATTAGGAAGGAACCTCCCGTTTCTTAACATTTAATAGTGATCGTTAATTTGTCTTGCTCAACATGGCTTTTATCCTGGAAGATCCGCAGTGACCAACCTGATTTCTTTTTGTGGTCACTTACATAGCAGTATTGCAATCAGGCAACAACTGGATGTTGTGTACACGGACTTCTCAAAGGCTTTTGATAAGATTGATCATTCGATATTTATCAATAAGCTTGGGAAATTGAACTGTCAATTCATTCCAATTAAATGGCTTTAATCTGTGGCGGTTCACGCATTTATACATGCGTTCGCCGCCACACGGTCAGAACAGACGCAAACGGCAACATCTTATACATAAAAGGACAAGTAAACTTACTGTCTCTTCCATGTGAAGCGACAAACAAAATAAAATTAAAATTAAAATTAGTCTCGCCTCGAATATCAACGGGACAACACGTCGCTGTTTGTGTTGGCCGTCTGCCATATTTATAATACGGGTGATGGTGGTTTAAAATACAATACAAAAATTAAATGTTAAACAAAATTAAAATTTGATAAAAGAATAAAATATTTTGATTTAAATTCTTATTAACTTTAATTAATTTAATTAATTATCTTTAAATATATACAAATTAAAATCGGGCATGTATAATAACAAAATACAAAACATGCGCCGATAAATCTTATCTTTCGGATCGATGACAGTATGTTAAGATCTATGACTCGTCCTCAGTTTTATTTCGAGTTACCTCTGGTGTCCCACATGGAAGTCATATTGGACCTCTTCTATTTTCACTATTTATTAATGATGTTGTTCAATGATTTGAGTTCGCCCATTGCCTGCTGTATGCAGACGATTTGAAAATACTTGCACCAATTTGTAGTGTATCTGACTGTCTTAGGTTGCAAAGGGATTTAGACACATTTTGTATCTGGTCGGCTAACAACAAATTGTCCCTGAATATAGCTAAATGTAAAACTATTTCTTTCTATCGCATTCACTCTCCGGTATTTCATGGGTATTCGCTGTTTAATGGAGTCGTGGAAAGGGTAGAGGCACATTGATTCTGTTATAACAAAGGCTTATATGATGTTGGGTTTCATAAAGCGTAACTGCAGGGACTTTTGTGACCCGCTTACATTAAAGTCGTTGTATGTTGCCTTTGTCCGTTCTCCGCTAGAGTATGCCTCGCAGGTTTGGTCTCCTTTTTATAAGTGCCATTCAGAATTGAAAGCGTTCAGAAGCAATTTGTTTTATACGCACTTCGCAGTACACCATCAATGAATAATTTTGCTATTCCACATTATCATGAGCGCTGCAACCTTTTGGGATTACAGCGTTTAGAACAGCGTCGGGTGGCGGCTTGCGTTTTATTTGTTCGCGACATTTTTTTTGTATCGTATTGATTGTGCTGAATTACTCTCACGACTCAATACTTATGCTCCCGAACGTTGTCTGCGTCGTCGTGATGGTTTTTTACGATTCTGGCTCAACAAACTATCAACTTTCGGAGCCAGCCTTGACCACGTCTCGACTTTTCAATTATTCATATGATGTTTTTGATTTTAATTTGACTAGAGATTCGTTTAGACGTGAGCTTTTTAAGACATTATAGGCGTTTTATTGTTTTTATTTTGTTATGTACATACTTTTCATTTTTTTGATTTAATTATTGTTGCAGATTGTATACCACTGTTGGTAATATATTAAATATTAAATAAAATAGGCTTTGAATTTCGAGTCAATCGGTCGAATTTTTGGTTTTCTCTTCAAAAATCTAAATTAAACGTAATTCTTCAGAATTTAATTTTTTATTTAAGTACGAGCTATACAATGCGGAAATTTCCCAACCGGAGAAACCTTTGGTATGTTTGTGAACCATTTCAAACCATAGAATCCTTACCCAAGCATTGGAGAATAATTTTTTTATCATTGAGAAATGAGACAATGAAAGAATCTAGCGAAGAAGCAATAGAAGGCCGATGCTGAGTGATATTAAGTTGCTGGACCTAACTTTGTTAGACACCTTTTATGTAAATTATGTTATCTTTACCATTTGCTAAGCATTGTTTTATGAATGAGCTCTTGCTCAAAAAATGATGCATTAGTTAAAAAAATTACATAATTTTCTGGAAAATGCCTAATTATGAAGGAACTTGGTGATTTCTTTACCGATAAGGATGAAATTCACGATGAAGTTCTGAAATAAGGCCATTTAGGAAGGAACTTAGCTGTTTCTTTACCGATTTGATGACGTATTTATCGAATTTCATCATAATCGGTTTAGAAATTACCGAGTTTCTTCATAATTGGCCATATTCCAAAACTTTTTCTAAATATCATTTTATAGTCCACTTTTCAATGTACAAATCGGGTTTATCGTAATCGGTTAATAAAAACCAAAGTTCCTTTCAAATTGACCATATTTCACAACTTCTCTTAAATAATAATTTAGAACCCCATTTCCACCGTACAAATCGAAATACATTATAATCGGTTAAAAACAGCCATCTTCCTTCCTAATTGGCCATATTCAAGTTAGAATTTCATTATAAAAGGTTAAGAAACGGTCAAGTTGCTTCCTAACTGGCTATATTTCAGAATATCCCCTAAAACTCATTTTAGAATCCCATTTTCATTGCGCCAATCGGTTAATAAATAACCAAGTTATAATTAGCCTGAATTTGACTTGAAAATGCTATTGATGGATAAACTTCTTAAAGAGATATTTAAATTTTTACATTCAGATCTAAGGGCAATCGGAAATCAGAGGCAGTACAATCCCAAATTAGGTTCTTGAATCTAGGTTTTACTGTAATGTATTATTCCTATGCCGTTATATAGTTAAACCAATATATAATATTATTTAGTTAAAATATTTTATGTTTTTGTAATAAAAATATAAAACAACTCATCAATTCTATACATCTATTTAGTGATCGTGATAAAAGATGCTATAAAATGATAAAACCAACAGCACCAACATTGACGGGATTACCCAAAATTCATAAAAATAATATGCCTATCAGGCCACTTATAAATTTTACTTCGGCACCAACCTACAAAATTGCAAAATGGTTGAATAAATGGATGATTTTATGTATCAAATTTGACAACATCCATTCGGTAAAAAACAATTTGGAACTTGTAAACAAAATTGAAGAGATTCAGATACCACAAAATTCTAAATTAGCATCTTTTGATGTTACAAATATGTATTCAAATATACCAATTGGAGAAACGATTGAAATCACCAAATCATCATTGAATACAAACGGAATTACTCCAAATGTTATAGAAGAAATAACAAAATTATTAAAGGAAATTACTTCTCAAAATTATTTTAAGTATGATGATAAATTCTACAAACAATATGATGGACTTCCTATGGGCAGCCCATTATCTGGAACATTGGCAAATATTTATTTAAACAATTTTGAAAATAACCACATTTTGAACAACCAAAACAGATTTTACAAAAATATTATATACTGGCACCGATACGTGGATGATGTATTATTATTGTTTAACGGAACTGATAGGCGAATACACCTTCTTAAAAATCATATCAACAGTATTCATCCAAAAATTCAGTTTACTTTAGAAATGGAACAAAATGCAAATATTAATTTTTTAGATTTAAACATAAAAAATCGAAATCAAAAACATGCTTTCAAAATTTATCGTAAACCAACCCAAGCTAACCAAACCATTGATATTCTATCTAACCATCCGTGGCAACACAAAATGGCAGCATATCATCATTTAATTTGTAGATTAAACACCATACCTATGTCTAATGAAGATTATGAAGAAGAGTTCAACACAATTAAATATATTGCCCAGAAAAACGGATACAAAATAACGAAGATTGAATCAATGAATGAAGCATTTATAAGGAAAATGCGGTACAGACATGAAACCACACTCATTTTTAATGATGATGATACCAGCAACCAAAAATTTATAAGTGTGGAATACAACCAAAATTCTAGTAAACATATTAATCAAATTTTTCGGAATTATGGATATAAAATATCGTACAAAACAAATCACAAATTAGGACAATTTTTAAAACCTCCAAATTCAAACATTTTAGAAACTGGTGTTTACAAATTAATTTGTTCGGATTGTCCTTCATTCTATATAGAATAAACCGGCAGATCATTCGAAATTCGTTTTAGAGAAACTTGTTCGGGAAATTGGGAAAATTAATTGTAACTCAAATTTTGCTATGCATATAAATGGCACTTTACATAATTATGGCAATTTTAATCAAAATTTGGTAGTCTTAAATAAAATGAAGAAAAGTGATAATTTAGACCGAAAGGAGGAATTCGAAATTTATAAAAACAGGAACAACTCAAATTTATTAAACAGCAAAATTAACACTTCGGCAAATAAAATTTACGACCTTATATTACAAAATTTACAGTAAGCCACACAGTTTTGAATTTATTAGAATATCAACGTAGCCAAATTGTGAAAATGTTTTTCAGGCTATAAAAGCAGAAGAAAGTGGATATTTATTTTAGTATTTAAGTTACTGACGATGATACAATTTGTATCGAAATCGATATAATTTTTATAAAAAAATTATATATTTCACAATAAGGAAATAAATTATTTACAAAAACATAAAATATTTTAACTAAATAATAAAATACGTGAAATAAGCACACAATATTATAATATATTGAATATATAATATTTAAAAAAAACGAAAACCGGGAAATCCCGGGATTTCCCGAGAAAACGAGATTCCAGAATTCCGTTTGAGAATCCCCAAATTACCTATGCGGATTTTCGGTAAAAGACTACTAACACTAAATAAATTGAAAACCGGGAAATCCCGCGACTAACCGGGCGCACTTTTGAGGCCGGAATCCGTTGGAGGCAACTCTATTATGGATGGTTTAATGATGTGGTGTATACAATGCAACATGAACCAATAATTCAATAATAGCTTCAATAATCTGTCAGGCAATAGTTTTAGTTCTTTCATATAAAATAGGATCAATATGCCATTTAAATAAGATTAACCTTAAGTTAACATAAACGGACAAATCATATCGCTAGAAGACAATATTTCTCGACAAGCAGCTGCAGTTGAAAATTGGAAATTACTCATAAATGATACGCTTCCCATATATTATTTGTCTCATACTACAAACGATAACATCACCCTTTACTATTTAACATTTCATTTTGATGATGTGAATTGCTGTTGTGACAAAAATTATCATAGCAAAAGACCGTGATAATTTGGGTGCGGTTTTTTCAAATAAATCTCAAAAATGTGTACTAAAAATATTTATCACAGATTTCGGATACAATCTTAATACTATTATGAAAATGAAATATTCGTTATGAAATTTCGAAATTTTTTCCACTTACCTAACTAGTACTTAAGAATTTATATGAATATTGTTCTTTTAAAAGTTAGTAAGTTAAAAATATTACAAATTTCAATGGTTTTGGACGTAGAGAGCTTTTAGCTGTTTAGTACATATAAATTGCATCTCATAAGTTTCTGATCTCATCTAGGGCCGTAAAAAAATTCATAAATCTTCATCCTTTCTTCATATCATCAATTCTAATAGCAAATGTATTTAAGTGGAATTATTATGGGGCGCTATTACGAATATTGACCGTAACAGATTAAACTGTAACACGTTGTACCAATTTCATTTACCTAAAATAAATTTTAGTTTAGGCTGAGATTTAAAAATAAAACATGTTTCTTTGAGATATACTATTTTATTTCATTTTTGCTCCAATTATTAACTGTTTAACGTTGTGAATTTGATTCAGCATATCTTAACGCTGGTATTAAAAATCACCAAATTGTCAAAAAATCTCAATAAGCCTACTTATTTATATTTTGGTTTTGGAGACAACATATTATTTGTACAGAAGTTGAAGGAGTTCTCAAATTTGGTACAACATGCTGATAAAGCTCAAGATTCACCCAATTTATAACATAATTGATTAAAAATTGGTCAAACGACACAATTAACCTAATAAACTTTGCAAAACTTGTAATTTGAAAATAAAATTCCCAATAAAATTTATACTATATGAAGATTAAATCCCTACAGATAAAACAGTGAACATGTAGCAATAAATTCTAACTAACTGAAGGTTATCTACAAAGTATATGCATATAATTCACGTAAAGCATCGCACATCACTGTACAAATATTTTTATTTTATTTTTTTATTTTTTTATACACATTTACACAAAACTACCGAGACCATATTAAAGTGCACTTTGCATAAAACAACAACAAAATACTTGTGTAACATAAAATAGGTACAACAATTTACAAGATAAACAAAAAAATGCACTCACTATATTTTGATGGTAAATTGTTGGCTGATGCCAGTGAGATTAAAATTACTGCACAAACTGAACTAATATATAACACTGTGGTTTGCTTCATGTTTTATTTTTTTTTTTTTATTTCGGGTTTTAAATTTTAAATTATTATTTTAATTTATTTTTTGTGCGATCACAATAACTAATTCAAAACTTGTGTATTATAATTCCGGCAAAGTATAGTATAGTAGTTGTTAAACACTAGAATTTTCAAATATGAATGAACATTGAAATTCAATGATCAATTGCTTTTATATAATATTATACCGACACATGGACAATCGGTTTTTATATGGACATCGTCATGGTGTATAATGTTCGCATGTTGTTTATATTGAATTTTTTTTTAATTTTTTTTTTAAATTTGTTCGTCTTGAATATTTTGTATATAAAATATAAGTGATGATGATCATGATTATGTAAATGCGACTCACACTATTTATATGCTTATCAATTGGTACATGTTTTAAAATTTGTTTTCTGAATAACTAACAATTTTTGAATTTTTTTTATTCCCCATTAATTAAATTGTTATGATGCAAAAATATTTCGCAATACAACAAATTTTTGTTTGTTTGTTTCTTGTACGTACATACGTATATTTGATAATGTAATCATCAGTACATATAGTATAATATTGTTGTCTTTATTTACTATTTTACCACCCGCACATAATTTAATCAATTATAAAAGGCGGGTGTCGGAATCGACACTAATTGGTAGCGAAATGCAAACATATTATGGTGATAGTCTTAATTAAAGTATTTGCAGAATTTTTTTTAATTGGACAGATAGGAGCACGAGTTTTTTTTGAAAATTAGATTTATGTTAAATTGGATAGTGGATGGATGATACATACAATTAATTGTTACTGGTTCGTTAAAATGCCTTGGATTAATCATGTGAATAACTTGCATGTATATAGTAGTAAACAACAAATTTTGCTTTGATGATTCTAGACGATTCTCTTCTAGACTGAGTTTTAAACTTATTTAATTTTTTCAATTTAAATTATATGTGGCAGGAAATTTGAGTTTAGAAAAAAATCGGTGAAATTTCGTTTCGATCTTTTTGCTGCAGTTATTTAGGTATTTAGAACAAAATTTTTGTTTTAATACGTTGGCAAGGACATATTATATTATTGCATAATAAGCTCTCAACTTTAATTGGTCTCTTAAGATAGTAAACTATCATATTTTGTGCCGAAGTAGGTAGCCTAGAGATTGTAACAAGCGAAATCAAGTATAATCAAAAAATAAAGTTAAAAACAAAAAATTATGATTATCCGGTTTTCTTTGTTTTCGGATTTTTTTTTCTTTTTCGTTTTCTCGGCTCGTTATTTTTTTTTTTGTTTCTCTGTCCGTGATCTCTTGCAAAATTTCCAGAAAACTCAAGTTGACCTGCAAATATACAATTAGATTTTTCAATAATATTGGTTAATTAATTTTTTATATAAATTCATCATGGAGACCTACGGGTTTGCTTTAATTTTATTGTTCGGATTATTGTTCGTGTATATGGTATATTGGGTGATGTTGATTTAGTCAGGAGAATGTACATTCATCTGTCGTTAAAACGTTGAGTGATTATTAAAAGGATGCTCAAGTACGAAATTTCCGTAAGCGAATAGAAAAACTGGAAAATATATATAATGGCATTTGGTGAAAATGATCGTGTTTTAATAGAGCCTTCTAGAATATAGAGCCATAATCATAATGACGTATTTTTTAGAAGATTTCTTAGTGATATAACTTTTCACTGATTTCCATAGGAATCCATAGTAAAATGGTGTTTTGTAGCTTCAAGTTTTTCAATGAAAAAAGCAAAAATGTTACAAAATGTTTATATATTTTCCTTTTCAACTTCGTTCAGAAGAGGTTAATTCTATTTCGAAACGAGTTCAACCCTCTAACAATACAATTTTATTCTACAACTCGACCAATCTGACATTAGCCGATGCCTCTATCGGCTGAATTATTAATAAAATATTATTTATACACTTATTCTAAGTTTCGGAAAGTATTCCATTTGGTACAGAAGCAGTGACGCCATCTCTCCACAATTTCATATGTCTGGCTTCCACTATCCCATCGTAAGGCAACTGTGTAATCTGACAATCTTCAGTATCCCTTATTACATAACGATCATTAGGTAAATCCTTATGAACGACATAGGGACCACGGAAAAGGGGAAGAAATTTCTTATTAGCACCAGGAGTGGTATCCACATGACGGATTACTACAAAATCCCCTGGTTCGTAACTCTGTACAGGCTTACAATGTTCATCAAACCATTTCTGGTTATACTCCTGACTTTTCTTTATACTCGTAGAAGCAATATCCCTAATAGCACTAAGGTCACGATTGACAATATTCAATTCTTTATCAGATAAATATTCACTAAGATAATCAATTTCTGGGGCTTTCTGATCTACACCAAACAATATTCGACTGGGCGTAGTCCCCACGGAACGTTGCACTGTATTATTCAATGCGTATTCAACATGCTTAAGTTTCTTAGTCCAATCGGAATGTTGCAAGGGTTCAGTTAATTTTCCTAATATGTTCTTAAGGACACGATTGACACGTTCTACCTTCCCATTAGCCTGAGGAGATGCTACTGCCACCTTAACATGCTGAGTATTATATTTCTCCACATAAGTGGCAAATTCGGAAGATGTAAAACACGTACCTCTGTCGGAAATTATACGAACAAGCCTACTGTAATAATCAAAATATTTATCAAGCGAACAACACACTTCTTTAGTACTCGTAGAATTAACTGGATACAATCGAACATATTTTGTAAACGGGTCAATAATAACTAACAAATATTTTCGTTTAGAAGCAATTGAAGGTAAAGGACCAAAATGAATTGTATCAAACGGTATTGGTTTCTTAGGTATACTATATAATGTTCGCTCGGTCGAACGGGAAGGTGCAGAATGCATAATACACTTAATACAATTTTTGACAAAGCTATCAATCTTATCCTTCATATTTGCAAACCAATAACGCTGTCTTATTTTCTCATAGCATTTTGCACTTCCATAATGACCAATTCTTTGATGCACTTGACTTATAAGTTGCTGTTCCATTGCTCGTGGAACATAAAAAACAATCGATCGTTTTTATTTTTCTTATAAACAATACCATCATGCATTTCGTAAACAGGAGATTCACTAGTCTCTAACAATTCTTTGGGTTTCACAATCACTGTGTCACGGTTTTGCGTAAGTCTTAACTGAAAATCAATATCGGAAATATCAATAAAAGCAACTATAGGACTTCGACTGAGGGCATCCACATAACCCATTTGGGTACCATATCGATGTTTAATTTTATAATTATATTTTTCAAATTCCCATACCCATCTAGCAATCCTCGGGTTAACACCTCTTTTATTAAACGTAACCACCAATGAATTACAATCAGTCATAATAGTAAATGGAATTCCTTCAAGATAAACTCGGAAGCGGACCAAAGCGTAAACAATAGCCAACGTCTCCAATTCGTAACTATGATAATTAACTTCATGTTTACCAATAGTCTTAGAGAAATAGGCCACTGGATAAAATTTCGAATCATCATGTTTCTGCATGAAAGCAGCACCCAAACCCATCTTTCTAGCATCTGTGTGCAACTCAGTTGCCCGCGTTGAGTCATACACAGCCAATACCGGAGCGGAAGTAAGAGATTGCTTAAGATTTTCAAACGCCTGAAGACATTCATCACTGAAGTTAAATACAGCATCTTTCTGAAGGAGGTGATACATTGGGGCAGCAATACGAGCGAATATAGCAATGAATCGGCGGAAGAAAGAACATAATCCAATAAATGAATATAACTCACGAGCATTGGTAGGCACTGGGTACTGACGAACTGCATTCAGTTTATTAGTACCCGGACTGATTCCACTAGCAGACACAGCAAATCCCAAATACTCAATAGTACTACTATAAGCAAATGTACACTTGCTTAATTGCAACTCCAATCCATGTACAACAATACATCTTAACACCTGTCCTAACAATTTCAAATGATCATCAATAGATTCACTAGCTATCAAAATATCATCAACATAAACAACTATTCTCCCACTGTCAATAAACTCCTTACGTATCTTATTAATAAATCGCTGAAAGATAGAAGTAGCATTCTTAAGGCCGAAAGGCATACGCAGATATTCAAACTGTCCCTCAGAAACTCTAACCTGACGAAATCCACTCTTCAAATCCAATAGACTGAACACTTTCTTTGTACTCAAATACTCCAAGCAATCATCCGTAAGAGGCAGAAGATAGTTGTCTCGGACAGTGATCTTATTTAAGGTACGATAATCCACGCACATACGTGTCTCACCATTTTTCTTCTTAACTAATACAATGGGTGATGCATAAGGAGACTCACTCGGTCTAATGGTTTCACTATGCAATAAATCACGGATAATTATTCTTACGTCTTGGTTTTCCTTAAGTGAAAAGCGTCGCGGATGGGTATAAATTGGTACGTCATTTTCCAGACGGATACACATCTCATAATCTGGTACATTAATTTCTGAAGAATCAACACCCAGATATTTAGTATTAATACATTCCTCAACACATCTAATCATATTAAGTTCTAATTTTGGATCTATATCATACTGAACACTAGGAGCACTATTCACAGAAACGGCGAGTAAACAGTAATCGGAACAGAAGGAATTAAGATTAGAACAGGAGGAAACCTTAAGCAAAGCTGCTCACGACCACAATCAGAAACAGAGGGAGACAGATTTACTGTATCGTATGCCAATTTATTAACACCTTGATTTAATGATAACGAATTCATTTTATTTATTCTCATAAAACATAATCCAATATTAAAAATATGTAGTATATCTCGGCCCACTAGCAAATCAACTTCCCGTTGATGCGATCTGGAACAATGAAAACAAAAACTAATTTAATCTGTTGACGGATACGCAAATAACACTGAACCTTACCACATTCTATATATATATATTTATGTATATATATAAGGTTGATTACCAATACTAATGAAGACGGATTTAACTAAGGGGTCAATAGATACATTATTAGGAAGCAAACTCCTACGCAGAAAACTAGTCGGATTGTGGCATACTGCTCAAGGTCGACAGCTCCTCAACCTCATTTAATGATAACGAATTCATTTTATTTATTCTCATAAAACATAATCCAATATTAAAAATATGTAGTATATCTCGGCCCACTAGCAAATCAACTTCCCGTTGATGCGATCTGGAACAATGAAAACAAAAACTAATTTAATCTGTTGACGGATACGCAAATAACACTGAACCTTACCACATTCTATATATATATATATATATTTATGTATATATATATATAAGGTTGATTACCAATACTAATGAAGACGGATTTAACTAAGGGGTCAATAGATACATTATTAGGAAGCAAACTCCTACGCAGAAAACTAGTCGGATTGTGGCATACTGCTCAAGGTCGACAGCTCCTCAACCTCATTATACTCTCCGGGAAAAAACTGAATTCCAGCAGCAACACCTTTTTTATTTTTTGGACAATTTAATTTTTTATGTTCTGGTGAGCCACACGTAAAACAGGAATCTGGTGCTCGTCTAGGTGCCGAACAATTAGCTGACATAGTGTTAGTGAAACTAGTGGCTTCGATTTCCATTTTCGCTATTTTTGCTCGTAAATTCAATAGTCGCTCACCGATTTCCAGTTTAATAATTTCGCCAGCCATTTCTTCTAGGGTATCTTCGGAGGTTTGATTCAAATTTTCATTACTTAAATTGAAATCCAGCTGATCAACACAAACGGTAGTTGCTAACGCAGAAGCAGCATTGTCAATCGGAGGGTGAACCACAGTTGTAATTGGTATTGTTGTAGAGCTCGATGGCACTTTACTACCGACACTTACACTGGTTAAAACTGCTGAAGTTGGCGTAATTTGGTTTACAGAAGTTGGAAGTACAATTGACAGAGGCGCATAAGTTGCATCCGGAAAATAACTCGTTGAATCTGAAGCTGCTGAATCTGAAGATGCTGAAATTATCGTAGCTTTTAACGTGGTTTCTGAATTGGATTTTTTGGGTTATCCACTAACTCGGTATTTTCATTACCGCAATTATTGTCAAACAACGTTCTTATATTCTCAAGACTCGTTGTTTTTTCAACCTGGATGCTCACACCACTCAACGCCAATACCATTTCGCCACGAATTGGGAGCGTCATAATTTTAATTTTCTCGATACACGAGTATTTTGATTATTGCACAGAAATTTATATTTTATTATTATTATTATTAATAATTGATAGGGTTAACCCACATCTGATGTTTTAAAACAATCAGATTTCAATAATCTTTAACGATTTTTGTTTGTTTGTTTTTTAAATTTGCTCAAGTCAGATCTTTCAATCCATAGGACCAGTGAGTTATATTTTTCCAGAAAAACCCACAGAAATTTCTCAAGGGAAATCCTGGGGCACTGGATAGGTTATATTTTTTTCACAAAAAGTATTAATTGTTATATTTTTAGTTTTATTAATATTTAATATGTGGTAATTTTTATATTTACTATAAATGTGAGTTATTATAAGTGTGATCACATTGTAAAATGGCGTAGGCTCATATCGTTAGTGCACGATGAATTATGGATCGCGTCAATTAATATTGAGCAGATCCTAAGTCTTTTTACAAACGTGTTTTTTATAAGTCGCAAAAAAGGTGACTCCTTCGCTCAGTGTACGAAATTATGGGCATTATACGGAATTACGCAGTAACCGGAACCACTTATTGCGACTTAATTTATTCACTTTTTTTTGGTCCGCTCCGTAACGCGTACAAAACGAGACAAATTAACGATTTTTATTTTATTAATTTATAAGATTTACACTTCACTTTAATTACATGTGTTTTTCTCGTTCTCTTCCACAAGATAGAATGAATCTCTTCCCTTTCCCATTTTTTGACATTTTCCTTTTCTACTTCGTTCAGAAGAGGTTCATTCTATTTCGAAACGAGTTCAACTCTCTAACAATACAATTTTATTCTACAACATCAAAGTTGGCTCTGACGAATTAAAATAATACCAAAACCTACTTAATAAATAAAGCCTTCATGATGAAAAGAAGCTTTATTTAAGGTAACAAAAAATCCAAAAAAAAATTCTATTTCATAGTTTTTGTATGGAGAGACATGACCTCAGTTTATTCAAAATATATTAATGAAAATTGACTCGAAATTCATTTTATTTTAATTCAATTGAATCTATAAACTTTCATTTCCATCTGAATTGGAAGATTTTTCCGTGAGGTTTCCCAATTTACGGTAATAATGATAACAAAATAAGGTATTTTATATCTGAAAAAGCTTTAAAATAAAGTACACATACACACGTGTAAAAAAGAGACTGATATATACATATGTAGGAAACGGAACGACATTTACAATAATAAACTGAACGAACAATATAGAAACAAGGTTAACATACGTCAAATGAAGTATATTGGGGTTGATTCTGACATTGTCGAATTTTATTTTATTTATTTTTTTATGTTAAAATTTATGAATCGAAAAATGTTTGTAGGGTATTCAAATGAAACGGGCAATTAAAAAATCGTCATTTTCTGGTGGTTCAACTAAATCTATGTGAGAACCATCTATAGCACCTATAATTCCAGACATTTGGAATTTCTGATAAAACTTGTTTTTAACTTCTGCTAGTTCTAAAATATTTTGTGGAAATTTAACAAAATTGTTTAAGAGGTGTTGGACGATTAGTTTCGTTATTTCTCTAATCACCCGAGAAACGCTGGGTTGAGATAGTGAAATAATTTCGCAGCTTCCAATTGACACTTGATACGAGCCATGGCCGAAAAGGTGTAGAGCACATACAACTTTTAATTTAAATGGATTTCTGTTGGTTGTGATCTTGCTTTCAATCTTCCAATAATGAATTGTACAGCTTGTTTTGATAATCGAAATAATTTTTTAAACTTTCTTTGTGGCAATTCATACGGATTGCTGATGTCCCGAAGCAGTCTCAATCTAAGTCAATAGTTATGCCTGTTACCAATTCATTAGGTAACATGGAATAACCGTACAACAGAATCATATGACAAATTTACGTAATAATTTATTTTCTTTATAATATTTGTATCATGTCACACAACACCTTTTTCCCGGCTAAAGCAATTCTGTTTTAATATGTTAACTAAACGTTAATTTTTTATTCTAAAATAGTGTAATATGAATGAATGAAATTTTGTATAAAAAGATACTCGTCTTTAAAATTAAAATATATAATTAAATATATTAAATAAAATTTAAAAGCAGAATAAATTAAAAACTAAACCAAATGGTTTGTTCTCCAATAGTAAAAAGACCTCACCAGTGGTAATCTTTTTACTATACATATATAAAAACTAAAATAAAAATAGTTGTGTAGTGAATAATACACATACATGGTCCTTCAAAGCTTTAAACCGACCGGCAATTAATCAACTGTACCTATACACAGTCTTTCAAAGCCAAAATCCAACCGGGAATTAATCAAATAAACACGCAATTATACATTCAACTGTGGATAGAGCTAAACAACAACCAGCAGACAAAAATCCAGCGAATTTCATCAATATCCAGAAAAACCACCAGATTCTATCGAGAACTAAGCAATGGAAGAGCTTCTTTAAAACCAAGAACAAATTGGAGGAAAAATCACCACTCTACAAACAAACTACAACAAAGATGGGGAGAGCCGAAAAACCAAAAAATATTTGGAAGCTAAAATCGAACAGCTAAAAGCACTTTACGTTGAATACGTAAAAGCAGATGAGCAAATTCAAAGAAGTGATCCACTACTAGATAAAGATCATGCATATAACGTTGCAAGAACAGTGATTTCAAATACTTACCAAAAATTTATCGAAGATATGCGACGTCGGCTCAACAGTGGTCCATCATCTATGCCAACACCACAATCCAGTCTTGAGTTCGCCATTCCATCAATAGAAAAAATCGATGTTCATCAGACAACCGAAGTCTCAGATGCACCATCAAAGAGATCGTGGCAAACTAACAACAACTCATTGAAGCAAATGCTTAGAAGACAGGACGTCAAAATGCGAGAAATGTACGCGCAATGGAACAGATCATTGACAAACACGAAGAAATATGTGTCGAAGCATCAGACGATGACCAAGACGAGCTGGAATATTTTACAAAGGAATATTATGAATCCTTAAGAAGAGAGTACACTAAGATGGCAATATGAATGAGAACTGCGATAGAAGAGAATACAACAAAGGGTGATACGGAGATGGAAATAAAGTTGAAACCTATAGAAATACCCGTATTCTATGGAGATTGGGGTAGCTTCTCGGAAATCTTTAACAAACTGATAGATCAAAATCAGGGGCTACCCAATACCCACAAAATCAATTATCTGAAAACACATTTAACTGGAGCAGCGGCTAAACTAATTTAGATAATTATGCAAAAGCTTGGAGTATATTAAACAACCGATACAACAACAAAAGACTGCTCATCTCAGCTTACCTAAATACATTGCTGAACTAACCAACCATTGCTACTGAGTCGTCATCTGCAATTAGAAATATGCATGACACCACTATCGAGTGCCTACACGCGATTAAGAACTTTGGAATAAACGTCGAGTCCTGGAATTCATTTCTAATTTTCATTTTATTGAAAAAGTTAGACATTGAAACGCGACGACCGTATGAAAGTTCACTTAAAAACCCATGTGAATTTCAAGAAACAACCGAATTCCTGAAGTTCCTTGAACAAAGATTCAAGACTTTAGAAATATCGTACAGTAACAAGAGTTATAGTAAACGTCAACCAGTGAAACAAATATTCGCCACAACAACGGTACAAAGCATTTGCATCTATTGCCAGAAAAATCATTCAATAGAGACCTGTGAAAGATTCAAAAAACTGTTATCGTCTGACAGGAGTCAAATTATATTATTACATAATGTATGTAGAAGGTGCCTTGCTACAACACATCAAATACAACAATGTAAAAGTTCTATAAGATGCTCAATTTGCAATGGTCTACACCATACCATTCTTCATTCGGCAAATTCTCATCAACAAAAATCAGATGGCCAAGAGATAAAAAGTTTTAAACTCGAAGTAAAAATAAACAGTGAGACCGAAAGTGTCTTATTAGCAACAGCTTTAGTCAGCGCAGTCAAACATGATGGAAACCAAACAACATTAAGAGTCTTGATAGATCCAGGCTCCGAGGCAACTTTTATAACGGAAGAAGCAGTACAAAGATTGAAGCTAAAAGATAATAAAATACATGCGAAAATAGCGGGAGTTGGTAATCATGACATTAGAGAAGTACAAAAGATAGTCAGCCTCAAAATCCAACCAATTATAGCTTCCAAATTGCCTATGCAGATCCTAATTATAATAAACCAAGTTCAATAGATATTCTACTTGGTGCCCATTATTACCCAAAAATTATATTGAACAATATTATAAAAGGGGGCCCAGATCAACCAATGGCACAATGGCATAGAAGACCGAATTAGGATGGATTATTTTCGGAAAGTGCAAGAACTACATCACCCAGAGACACAGAATACAATCAATGATATCTTATGTCGACCTAGAAAACCAATTAAAAAAGAATTTATAGGATCCATTTTTAAAAATGAATTGAAGGAAGAAATTACTTATAAAATTTTTTAATAAAATTAATGTTTTGTTATTAATTAAAAAAGTTTTGGGAAATTGAAGAAGTTGAACAAGAGCGCGAATTTACTATTGATGAAGAAAAATGTGAGCAGCACTTTCATAATACATGCAAGAGGCAGTTAGATGGAACGTCCCAAGTTGAATTACCATTCAAGGAAGATAACTTCACATTAGGCGAATCAAAGAAGAAAGAGGCAGCCCGACTATATCAAGTGGAAAGGAAGTTAAACAAAAATTCGACAATGAAAAATGGATATAACAGTTTCATTCAAGAATACATTCTGCTAGGCCATATGGAAGTAATAAACAATCAGGATGATATGGACAGAGGTTATTTTTTGCCACACCATGCAGTCATGAAACAACACAGTTCAACAACCAAGTTAAAAGTAGTTTTTGACGCTTCTGCAAAAACTTCAAATGGGGTCTCACTCAACGATATAACTGATATAATGTTGTTTGGTCTGATGCTTCGACACATATACTAGTCCAACAATACAACAAGAGCTAGTAGAGATCTTACTGAGATGGAGAAAACACAAATTCGTTTTTAAATCCGACATCGAGAAGATGTTTAGACAGGTGAGAATGCGCCCCAGAGATCAAATCTACCAATTAATACTATGGAGAGACCAACAAGGCAAGATCAGCACTTATAAGATGAAAACGGTGACGTACGGATCAGCAGCATCCACATATTTGGCCACTAGAGTACTTCATCAGTTAGCATAAGATGACGGTGAACAATACCCAGAAGCAAAAAAGGCGCTCACTGAAGATTTTTACGTGGATAACGTATTATCAGGTGCGAACACGCTAGAACAAGCAGTATTAATGCAACAACAATCAACAATGCTATTAAAGCAAGACGGTTTTAATCTAAGAAAATGGACTAGCAATAACCAAGAAATACTCAAAACCATACAAAAGGAACATATGGACGCATGCAGTGTTACGCGACTCTATGTGCGGCCAACACGTTCTGGTTGGATAGTACTCAGTGGATAATGGGAGGTTCGTTGCCGCCATACTTACTGTGAGACGCTACAAAAACTTACGTGTTGAAATACGAAATGAAAAATAATGACAAAAAAAACATAGGTTCACTAATGACTCACGAATCGACACACCACCATCATTAAATTAAAAGAAATTATTCCATGTTAATTATGAACATAAAACATTTTTATTCATTAAGTAAGTTTGGAAAAAAGAATTTATGCATTTATGACAGAAAATTGCGATAGGAAATAGTGGTTCTCTAATCTCTAATTAATCAATAATAATTATAATAAAAATAAAAAAAATGAGAATGTGTGTGTGTTCCACAAGATTAATACGCTGTCAAAAATGCGTATATTTATATAATATAAAAAACTCACCCGTAAAATTTCCAAGGGTACCCGTGGCTCCTCTTACGATGGTATTTCTGAAAAAAAAAAATCTGGTGCCAACAGACTCACTCACACACACAATTTTGGATTTACTTTTGAATTTAATTTACGTTAGAATTTTTTTTAAATATAAGAAAATATGCTAAGAAATGCAAATAAAAATGAAAATGAAAAAAAAACCACAATAGAAAGTAGTTAATATATAACAATACACTACATCTAATAAATTTTCTTAAATTAAATAGATTTTTCACAGCACAGTCACTGTAAGCACATAGCTATTCCCGCTATTCTTAAAAATGTTTTTTTTTTTTTTTTTTATTTTGATTTCACCACTCTAGGTTAATAATCCATATAGCTGTGAATTTTCTGTAGGGTGATAATTTGGGATTTTCAAGTCTATCCATATA
This sequence comes from Tipula vernalis, assembly GCA_958295665.1. Classification (NCBI taxonomy): domain Eukaryota; kingdom Metazoa; phylum Arthropoda; class Insecta; order Diptera; family Tipulidae; genus Tipula; species Tipula vernalis. Next base: position 210,401,022 of record OY282560.1, read on the forward strand.
ACCTGAGGCCCCGCTAACTCCCTTCCAACCCACGGAATATACCTACAAGGATTTCTATTTTACGGAACTTATTCAGCTGATCGCAAATATATTGCGTCCCCGATACACACGATCGATTCGATAGCCAATTTGTACAATTTTATTCACTTGGCCGGTATTTATTATACATATATACATATATATATATATATATATATATATATATATATATATATATATATATATATATATATATATATATATATATATATATATATTTTTATATTGAAATAGTGCGTTGGCTATTATTTAAATTAACTGAACGCGGTGGCCTCTCTTAAACAATTAGCTCTACAATTTAATTTTATTTTCTACTTACTTATGTACATAGCTATTATATACATTTAATTCAAATGTTATACTATGTATACACGCACCGAAATTACATGAGTCATGTTATGTACAAAAATGCAGCTATCCCATCATCCCATACAATGTACAATGTAATACCCGTAAGATTTACCAATACTCAGATTTACCTAAAAGTTGACAAATTCGCTTCGCGGTGTTTGGTAACAAATACGATGACAATATATGACGCCGTATGATAGAAATTGGCGAAACAATTAAAACTTTAGGTATCATCTGGAATCCTTTAGGGGACATATTCCAATTTAAAGTCAAATTATTGGATACTAAAGCACCTGTTACCAAGAGGAAAATGTTATCCGAAATATCCAAATTGTTTGATCCAATGGGATGGTTAGCCTCCGTTATCGTAAAAGCAAAGATTACCATGCAACAACTATGGACATTAGGTTTAGACTGGGATACACAATTACCAAATGAAATCGAAACAAAGTGGATTTCATATGTCAACCAATTACAAATGCTAGAGGAAATTAGGCTACAAAGATGGATCAGGCATGACAAAGAGGAGCTAGGTGAACTGCACGGTTTCTGTGACGCATCGGAAGATGCATATGCAGCTGTATTTTATTACAAATCTGGTAAGGCCGATGATAGCAAGGTGACCATAGTGATTGCAAAAACCAAAGTTGCACCATTAAAGGCAAAATTAACAATTCCCAGATTGGAATTGTGCGCCGCAGTGCTTTTAGCAAAACTTAGCAAATTGCTAAGAAAAACAAAAAAAGCGTTACAACTGCCTGATATCAAAACATTTGCATGGACAGACTCTATGATAACTTTGGGTTGGGTCAGAGGAAAACCAAATAATTTTAAAACGTTTGTTGCGAACAGGATTGTCGAAATTCAGTCTATATTATCTCCACTACAATGGAATTATGTAAAATCAGAGGACAACCCGGCAGATTGCGCATCAAGAGGCCTAAATGGTTCAAACTTACTAAACCACCAAGGAAAGACGCTTACACTGGCTTTTATTCGGCAAAGGTACTGGATTATTAAAGGTCCATTAGCAGTAAAAACTTACATCAATAAATGCATAATCTGCCACAAACAACGCGCGCAAACCTTAAATCAAATGATGGGAGATCTTCCAATAGCGAGAGTAACTCCGACAAGGCCTTTTACTCATACTGGAGTTGATTATGCTGGGCCTTTTCAACTACGGTGTTCACCAGGTCGAGGTCGCAAAAGCTATAAAGGTTACCTAGCAGTATTCATTTGCTTCGCAATAAAAGCTATTCACATAGAAGTAGTAAGCGATTTTTAATCAGGAGGTTTCATAGCAGGACTCAAACGTTTCACAGCACGCCGAGGGTTTTGCTCGGACCGTTATAGTGACTGCGGTTCCAATTTCATAGGAGCTTCAAGACTTATGCGGAACGAACTCACACATGCAGTAAAACAACTATCGGGAAAATGGTCATACGAGCTTTTAAAAGAGGGTACTCAATAGCATTATATACCACCAGGAGCACCACATCGCTGCCATTAAAGCGCTTCAATCACACCTCCTCACGTCGAAAGTAGTCCAGAACTGTCTCTCATCTCTTAACGAGATAGCAGATCAATTCAGCATCCACATTTTTTGGGTGCCAGGACATTTCATAAGTACAGGGAATATAAACGACAATGAACTGGCTCGACGTGGTACAACGGATCACTTTTCAGAAAGCAGAAAGGATATTGAAGTGCCTCTTGCGGTATGCAAACTGCTGCTTCAGGAAGAAGCTAGCAAGCTCACGAATGACAGATGGTCAAGTTTCACCTCATGCGTAATAACTCGGCAGGTCTGGCCAAAGTTGGACTTGGCGAGATCCAAACAGTACATCTCACTTCAGCGAAGTCAGATCAGTGTTGTGCGAGTATTCTTGGTGTCTTCTCACATGACTACTGTCGTAGTTGCGAGGACGAAGAGGAGGTAGAGACAGTACTTCATCTTCTTTGCACTTGCCCTCGTCTGGCACGAAACAGACTAAAGTTTCTAGGGGCACCCCCCCCCCCCCTTCCCGCTTCAAGGACCTGAAGGACCTCTGTAGGATGGACGTTAGGAGTATCCAGCGCTTTGTTAACAGCTCAAAATGGTTCTAATGAGTTGGAGGAAACAATTATTCGTGGTATGGCTACGGATCATTTTTGTGTCTATGCCTGGTCCTAGTGGTTTTTTTACCTAACCTACACGTACCTCTAGCATTAAATTCAGATGATAAGTCAATTTAAACAGCTGTAAAAGCATTTGAAGATATACGTTTGTATTTTATCAACAATAGCTCGATTGTATTGGCACGACCCGCTTGGCTGTATCACTGCTGTAATACAGCCAGTGAAATTGACTGTGCAATATTTACAGGAAAAATTGTAACATGATCTTAAATATTTATTGCAGATTAAAATCATACATTGGATAGCAGTTACGGGTATTTCAAACCAAAGGACAATCGAGTTGCATGCATTCTCCGACGCATCCGATAAAGCCTTCGCAACAAGTATTTATCTCACCATCATCTGCTAATAACAAAATCGAAAATCGCCCCATTAATCCCCCAACCATACCTCGACTTAAATTAACGAGTACAGAACTATTAGCCGACTTAGTAGATCATGTCATTCGAAATCTACGATTTCCACAAAAGCCAACAGCATTTCGAGGCGAAACTTCGAATGAAATTAATAGCCTCTCCTTATGTGGTAGAAAGGGCCAAGATTTTTGCAACAGCCAAAGGAAAAATGGACACATTCAAAGCTTCTACTCGAAGATTTTGGCGAACACCATGGAACAATTGAAATTTCTACAACGTTTTTCTTCCAAATGGTCAAACAATAAAACCTAGCTAGTAATCACTGGATAGGAGTCTGCTTAATGGGGGTTGTATATATGGTTAAATTGGTATGCATAGCTATGAGAGCGCAATACACTTCGAGCTCGTCAGTGACATGGAGACATTAACATTCCTTACTCCACTGAAAAGGTTTCTAGCAAGAAGAAATATGTGTTCCCATACTTAGAGTGACTGTGAAACAACTTTCGTGGGTGCGAACAATCAATTGAAATCCCAAGATAAATTGTGGTTGAATCAAATGGACAAGGATGTCCTACCATTCCTAGCTAACCTCTCAATTCAATGGCATTTCATTCCTCCAGCAGCGCCCCATTTTGGCTGGGAGGCTGGGATCAAATCCGTCAAACACCACTTGACAATGTATCTTACACCTTTGAAGGGTGGATAACCGTTCTCATGGAGATAGAAAGTGGTTAAAATAGCCGGCCGTTAAGTACATTCACCTCAGATCCTGACACCCCGAAAAAAAATTAAAAATCGGCTTACTTAGCATTAAGCCATATTAACAAACATTTAATAGTAATCTTTACATAAAGGAAATGTTTTGCCATAAATAGTAGGCGTTTTTAACTGAGCACAGGGGTAATGTTCAATATTTGTGATTAGTACATTTTACTTAAATGTTAAGTTAAAATGCGGATATGGTGTCATGTTATATTAGCTTAGCTCTGAAATAAACACACTAAAATTTGCAAAACGTCCATACACAATTTTATAATGCAGTTAATTTAAATTCAGTAAAATTAGCAATTTAGCTTAGTGAAACCAACACAAAAGGTTAGCCAGGCTAAGTGAATTTGGCATATGTGATTTTGAAGTTAACCTAACAAGAAGGTAAAATTTGCAAAGATTCAAAGTCTAAATGACTACACATACACATACATACAAATGCATACATTGTATGTATGCATGTATGTATATGTATATATATATATAGATTAAGCCTAGGATAGTGTATTAGAAAATGGAACCTGGGTTTTAGAGATTGATTGAACATGTTATCATTCAAATATGTAAATTCACAAAAAATAACTCCAGAGTTGATCATGTTCTGGAATTAGGTCTCCGACTATTAGAGGCAAAAAAATGAATAAGACCACATTTCTCGGGCCAAAAATGTTAACTTTTAATATAATTTGATTTTAATCCTTAGAAAGAATACTAACTTCAGTTTCTCCAAGTGCCAAAAGTGGATTTTAATTTATTCAGTAGCTCTAAGTCAAAATATTTTTTTGTAGTAATGAAGTCAAATAAATTGCGGCTAAATTGTAATGACATATTTCTTCAAAAATATCATGCATATTATCTGCTGCAAAATTATTAATTACATTAAATGGTGGAATACTATTGATAATATATTTAATGTAAGAACATCTTGTCTTAAGTTCAAAAATGTTTTAAATTGAAATAAAAGGGGAAATACTATGGCCTTGCAACTTTTTTCATAAATGACCCTCTTCTCATATGAGATTTTGAAACATGCCATTTTCTGTCAAGTATTTAATCAATTTGTATTCAGTATCGAAGTTTTCAGAAAAGCCTAATAATTTTAATATTGGTAGAAAATTATCAATATGGCCTTGTTTAACGTTACTATCATTATCTAAAATTTTAATAATATTTAGCAGATGAAATTTTCATGGCTGAAATAAATGCTGTGTTTTTTTATTCGCTCCCGATAGCTGCTATCGAGAGCCGTCATTTTTATACGCCTAAATTTAAATTTGACGCGCTATTTATTGGTAAACTAAACTTATTTAACATCAAACTATCATTTTTAATTCAATTGTTTAGCGAAAACTTGATATACAAATTATTTGGCTCTACCTATTTATACGGAGCGCTATCGGGAGCCACATTTTATATGACGGCTCTCGATAGCAGCTGTCCGGAGCGAATAAAAAACGCAACTAAAGATTATTTTATTTGCTTTTAAATATCTGTAACATCTTTTGTAGAGAAGTGATTTATATTGTGGAACGATAAAACAAAAGAAAGTTGGAAAGTTTCAATTTCATTAAGAAATGAACAATTTAGACCAACAACAATTTAAAGAGTTTTAGAATTTCTTCCGAAACATTTTCAGAATTATTCTGGTTTTCATAAAACCTACCGGTAATATTTGTATAATTAGTTGAAGTGGAAACATTATGTAGTGTATTATGACTTAAATTAAGAATTCCTACACGATTTTCATCCTAATTGTCTTTTAAATGTACTGATGTTGATAAAATTTTGAAAACAATTTTCTTGAATACATAAAAATGTGCTGTTACATACTTTTGAATTTATGAAATATTTTAAAATGGTTAGTAAAAATATTAACCGTATTCACGCGAAATCGACATAAAAAACAGAGAAACATTTGAGTTATTTGCAAGAAATTAAATATAAAAAAAAAATACTTTTTATGAGCGTATTCTAGAAAGGAGATATTTTTTATTAAATAGCCCATTTGTTAATAAAATAATTAAATGCATGCTACTGACAGCTTAAACAAAATATTCATATACGATTTTAGCACCAAATTGCATCTATCTCACTATAGTCTATGAAAATCACCAGGAAAATCCCCCCCCCCCCTCTATTACTTTTCACAACAAATATATGTAATTGAGTTATTCCACGGTAATACAGAGTGTTTTCTTTTATTCAATCGGGATATTCCGGACATGGATATTCCGAAAGTGACGTAAATCGTTCTTTTCCCTCCCGGCGCAAAAATGTATACAGCAAAAATGTACAACGTACGAAGAGTTTATGAACTCTTTTTTTTATAACACACTACTACACGTACATTCCACACCTAGCGATGTCAATTACAGATTATAGAATTCTAGTACACCATTCTACTAAGTAAAGTTGACAAATTAAAAGTTAAATTATGGTGCGTGGAAGGCACAAACACTTAGGTAAGTTCAGGATGGACTGCCTCTCGGATCTCGAAAACATTAAAGTGCGGGCCGTCTTACACTACATAAGTAGCTCGAAATGGTTCCAATAGGGGTAAAAGGGGATACATCCTGTGGTATAACAATGGACCGTCACCGGTCTAAGTGTGCGTAAGCAGCCACTCCAACCTAACCTAACCTAACCTATGGTGCGTGGTTGTTGTAATTGTAATTGGTATATCCGGCAATCGTAATATAGTTTTATCTCTTGTATTTAAAACACAGTTTAAGGATACTTTTATTCTTATTTTATTTACAGCGCTTTATTCACTTTCTTATTTCGACAGGCTACAAGTTGTACATGTGTTATTCTTATGCTACCTTCTTTAACAGTCCTTTTCTCTACCCTACTAAAACCGTACATACATTTCATATTTTATGTGAAGTCAAAGTCATGTAAACGCACAGTTTATATCAACTCTTCCCCTCCAACAAAAAAAAAAAAAAAAAAAAAAAATCATGATTCTTTTTTTTTTTTTTGACATTAAAAGTTTAAATGCTACAAAATCTAAATGCTTAATTTTAGTTTTACAAATCCAATCTTTCAACTGGTTTTCTAATCCTGGCGAATCTTCTTATAATACTATTTTCATTACGTAATTTATCTTCAACGGTATGACTTTCAATAACTGTATCTGCAACAATATTTGCTTCCGTTTCGTTCTTTGAACTACAAAAAACATTTTCCCTACCAACTGAAGATCTGTCACATCGGCCCTGCGTTTTTGCCCTGTGTCCCTGACGTTTGTAATTTTATGTCGTCATTAATCGAATCATCACTTTCTGATGGAACATTCAAATTCAACTCTAGATCATTGGTATGAGATCCAATTTCTCTGATTTGATCTACATGTCTCTTCCATATACGATTGTCATCAAGAACAACAAGGTAATGTAATTCGCTCATTTTTTTAGAAATGTAACCAAATCTCCACTTGATTTGTCTGGACAAATATTTCCGAGCCGCAACTCGTGCACCAATTTTAAAATGTCGTACTTTTCCCGATAAACTATTATTTTGTGAATTTTTTTCAGATGGCAACATTAAATCCATACGCGATCTAATCTCCTTATTAAACATCATCATTGCAGGAGTTTTCCCAGTGGATGGATGAATTGTCTTTCTATAGGTCAACAAAATATTTGCTAAATGGAAATGTATTTCCTCGCGATCGCAGTCGTATGATTTGACATTTCGAGCAATTCTTTGCCAATACTTCTATATCTTTGTCCATTCCTTCCCACCAGCAATAACTTCTAGCAAGGGATTTCATACGGCTTATCCCGAAATGAGTAAAATGTAACTCGTCGAGAACAATTTTCCGTAATTGCTAAGGAATAAAAACTCTCATTCCCCGCATCAAACAATCTTCTTGAAGGGAAAATTCAATTTGGTCGATTCCAAATCGATTATTAGATGGAACTTGTCTTCCTGTTCTCAGGCCGTGTATTAGTGTAGACAACGATTTATCCTTCATTGTAACCTCGGACAAATCTTGAACGCGTAATGGTAAGGTCTCTATTAGATTTATTCCCAACACACCAACGCCCTCGTACTGAAAATCTGGTATATTTTTGACCGGCAATCTAGACATGGCGCCCGCATTCCCGTGCTGCTTTGCGTTCCGGTATTTTATCTCATACTGAAAACCTCTGAGGAGTAACTCATAATGCTGCATAGGCATTGCTGAGAATGTCGGCAGTCCTTTATGTGGTGAAAGAATTTGTATTAGCGGTTTGTTATCCACAAGAAGATTAAATTTCCGTCCCACTAAAAATTGAGAGAACTTTTGTACTCCGAAAATTATTGCGTAAGCCTCTTTATCAATTTGAGTATACTTCTGCTGAGTTGCAGACAGTGTTTGAGGCGCGTATTGGAGTGGTCTTTCTGATCCATCTGGATAAGTGTGACTTAGTACAGCTCCTACGCCATAACTTGAAGCATCCGTTGCTAGTACCAAAAGTCGCTTCGGATCGTAGTGAGCAAGAAAATTTTTCTCTTGCATTTTTCCCTTTACTACCCGAAAAGCATTTTCGCATTCCTCATCCCAGACAAATTTTGTCTCTTTTTTCAGAAGATTATTTATCGGATAAAGATTTGTACTCAAATTTTCAAAAAATCGTCTATAATAGTTAATCAGACCAACAAACGCACGAACCTCTGACACGTTACTTGGACGTTTCATGTTTTGTATAGCATCCATTTTGGATTGCAATTTGTGAATTCCGTTCCTATCGATCTTGTATCCACAATATTCAATGGAATCCGCAAAAAACTCACATTTTTTTAAATTCACCCTCATATTATGTCTTTGTAATCGCGACAATACCAATTCTAATCTTTTAAGATGAGTTTGTTCATCTGGCCCCGTTATTTTAATATCATCTAAAAATACGGACACGCATCTTGTAAAATTATTTCCATTTGGCGTTGCCACAAATCAGGTGCTGAAGCTGTACCATACATCAGTCGAGTCGGACTAAATAATCCCTAATGCGTATTTAAGGTCAAAATAGATCGATCTTCCGGTCTTACTTCCATTTGAAGATACGCATTCTTAAGATCTATTTTTGTAAATTTACATCCGCCCGACATTGATGCGAATAACTCCTCAATGGTTGGAAGAGGGTGATCATCAATTATTAAATTTGGATTGACGGTTATTTTGAAATCCCCGCACAAGCGTACTGTACCATTTGATTTCATAACAGGTACCAACGGAGTTACCCATTCACTGTGACTGACCTTTTCTAAAACTCAGTAGTACTAACGGTTTATAAATTTAAAATTTTGTTCCAATCACCACTTAGTTTACGCATCCACTCGCGCCCTAATATACATGTCGATTTGCCTTTACGATATATAATGGTAAACGTAGTATATCAATGCTACCATCTTTTACACTAACGTCTATAACTCTTACAACATCAAGACTATTTCCACAATACGTCACCAATCCAACATCCGTAGACAGAATCTCCAGTTCAGGAAAAAACTTACTTTTTTCTTTCAAATTCATAATTGAGACAGGGCTTCCTGTATCAACCTCGAATTTAATTTCTAACGCGTTAACTTTTATATCCAGCCATACCTTTGAATCATCTACGTTACAATTATCAATTTTAAAAATTTCGAGATCATTTACGTTAACTACTGGTTTATCGCTATTAGAATCAATTTCTATTAAATTCGTATGCTTTGTTTGTTTTAATTTAGAACATACGGACACTAAATGCCCTACTTTTTTACAAAATTCACAAGTCGATTTGACATGGACACAATTATTTGCTAAATGAGTTTTTAACCCATATCTATAACAGCTCAACTTATTTTGCATAGAACTACTAATTATATTTTTATTTTGATTTGTATTTAAATTTTTACCTGACGTGCTGGGTCCATTTCCTTTATTATTTTTGTTATTAAATTTTTGATTTTTTTTTTTACCCTCATTTGAATTCACGAAGTTGACTGTATTTGGATGTCTGTGTAGTTGTGCTGCATCCCTTGATGACAATTCCAGTGCCGTCGCAAGTTCAACTACCTTTTCCAAATCCAACGTTCTCGATTCAAGTAGTCGTCCTTGTATACGCTCGCTCCTTAAACCGAAAACAAATTGATTTCGGAGAGCTATTTTCAAATAGTCCCCAAAGTTACAATTAATTGCCAACCGCCGTAGCCCAGATAAAAATTCTTGTATCGTTTCACTCTCTTTTTGTATACGAAGATGAAATCTATAATTTTCCATTATTTCTAATGGTGCCGGATTGTAATGCATTTCCAACAGTTTTACAATCGCATCAAACGTTTTTGTATACGCTGATGTTGGAGCCAATTTATCGTACACGATGTCAAACGCTTCTTGACCCATATAATGTAATAAAAAATGCAAATGGTTTGCTTTCTTTATATTAAAAACGGCGAAAGCACCTTCTAACCGCTGAATCCACCTATTCCACTTTGTAATCTTGTGGTCAAATTTATCAATTGTAAATGATGTTTGTACAGTGGTGGTTTCTTCCTTATCCGACATGTTGATTTCGAACAAAAAAAAATTATTTTACGTAGGTTTGTAAATTTTAATACATCCTCGTCGCCAAATTGTTGTAATTGTAATTGGTATATCCGGCAATCGTAATATAGTTTTATCTCTTGTATTTAAAACATCATTTTATTTACAGCGCTTTATTCACTTTCTTATTTCGACAGGTTACAAGTTGTGCATGTGTTATTCTTATGCTACCTTCTTTGACAGTCTTTTTCTCTACCCTACTAAAACCCTACATACATTTCATATTTTATGTGAAGTCAAAGTCATGTAAACGCACAGTTTATATTGAGCTTGTGGTTTATCTTGGCATGGCCAGCACGACAACATTCCCGTAAAGTCATTTACGACGATGCTTATTTTAAAAGTTATTTTGAGTTATATTTGCATTATTTAATAAATGATTGAATAATTTTATTTCATTTTATAAGATTTATGTTGTAGAACACATCATAAAAAAATAGTTCCAGTCAACCAGTCAACAATTCAAACGGACTTAATTAAATTTTTATGGCAGAATATAAAATCCTTAGTATTCATTAATTTAATATGCATGCTTGTAAAAAAAAAACTGTGTTTTTAAATTTTTTTATTAATTTTTTGATTAACACAATAAAAAATCTGAATTATAAAAATTTTTTTTATTAGAATTAAATGGGGCGATTCGCACGATACCGTACATAAATGTTTCACCCAGGAGGCTCGTAAATGTCACGCCTAAGGCGTATACATTATGAACACTTTTATTTATTTATTTACTTATTTACAACAAATTTATAAAGGTAAACCAACCCCACTTACACAATATACTTTAAACTAAAGCTCATTCATAGCAGATTATGCAAGATGAGGTGGGAATTAACATAAACATCAAATCTTTGAAGTCGAAGTTGTCTATTTCTTAAAGTGGTATATTTGCCGCTTGGAACATTAGATTTTGGATTTTTAAATAATGGATGAATGTATGACATTATTTACACAAAAAGATTCGTTCCGCGAATTTTTAATCGCTTCAAACGGTACGACAGGACACCCGACCCACTGTTGGTACATGTTGTTCGCGTGAAGTATTTGCTAGATTATTCCTAAAAAAAGTTAGGAACGTTTTAGGAAAAACTTCACGAATTTGTGCACAAACGTGAAATTTTTCCTATTCCTAAATATTTGCGAGTGTATTTGTGTAAATAATATTCAAAAATTCATTTTAATTGGGCATTTTATTGGTTGTTTTATTTTTATCGGTTAATACGATTATTATTAATTTATTTGTAGTATTTTATTAATATTTTAGTATTAAAAGAAAAAGCACACTTGGAAACAAAGTAATCGGACCAAAAAAATAATGAAGTTGCTTCCATTAGGCATAAAAACCTCTTAAATTTTTTCAAACAATTTCCACCTCATGCCTACACATTCTATTTTGAGCAGTGGCTCATTTACAATAAAATGTACAGTAAGAGGTGAAATAACTAAAAATTAACAATAATGAAAACATTAATAAAAATAATTTAAAAAGCTACGTATGGCCCCTCAATCACCCCACTAGAAAAATGATGACTTAAATAATCCTGCCGATTATAACCTTTTACGGAATTAGGAAGAAGTTAGAGGAATAAACCCTAATAACCAGTAATTTCCTATAAAGATAACAAGGCTCCTTAGCTTTGAGAAGTTTAAAAATCAAAAGACAAATACACAAATTCTTATACAATATTTGGCATTTCAATTTTATAGTTTCATGTTTTCCCTAAGCAGAGTTCAATTTAAAACAAAACTATTTTGAGTTATAGTATAGGATTGAACATTTCTGAATTCATTTCACAATTTACTTCATTTCCAACCGCTGTTCCCGAAAAGCGCGCATTCTAACGGAGACCAATTATAAGTTGCTGTGGACCTATTCTAAAGGAAAACCATACAGATTTTCCGAAATCTAGGGGAATAGGTAGTTAGGATTGAACATTTCTGAATTCGCTTCCACTATGGTTGTATATCGAATTTCCAAAATTTTCCTGCTGTTCCCGAAAAGCGCGCATTCTAACAGAGACCAGTTATGAGTTGCTGTGGACCTGTTCTAAAGGAAAACCATACAGATTTTCCGAAATCTAGGGGAATAGGTAGTTAGGATTGAACATTTCTGAATTCGCTTCCACTACGGTTGTATACCGATTTTCCAAAATTTTCCTGCTGTTTCCGAAAAGCGCGCATTCTAAAGGAGACCAATTATAAGTTACTGTGGGCCTATTCTAAAGGAAAACCAGACAGATTTTCCGAAATCTAGGGGAATAGGTAGTTAGGATTGAACATTTCTCAATTCGCTTCCACTATGGTTGTATATCGATTTTCCAAAATTTTCCTGCTGTTTCCGAAAAGCGCGCATTCTAAAGGAGACCAATTATAAGTTACTGTGGACTTATTCTAAAGGAAAACCAGACAGATTTTCCGAAATCTAGGGGAATAGGTAGTTAGGATTGAACATTTCTGAATTCGCTTCCACTATGGTTGTATAGCGATTTTCCAAAATTTTCCTGCTCTTCCCGAAAAGCGCGCATTCTAACGGAGACCAATTATAAGTTGCTGTGAACCTATTCTAAAGGAAAATCATACAGATTTTCCGAAATCTAGGGGAATAGGTAGTTAGGATTGAACATTTCTGAATTCGCTTCCACTATGGTTGTATATCGATTTTCCAAAATTTTCCTGCTGTTCCCGAAAAGCGCGCATTCTAACGGAGCCCAATTATGAGTTGCTGTGGACCTATTCTAAAGGAAAATCATATAGATTTTCCGAAATCTAGGGGAACAGGTAGTTAGGATTGAACATTTCTGAATTCGCTTCCACTATGGTTGTATATCGATTTTCCAAAATTTTCCTGCTGTTCCCGAAAAGCGCGCATTCTAACGGAGACCAATTATGAGTTGCTGTGGACCTATTCTAAAGGAAAATCATACAGATTTTCCGAAATCTAGGGGAATAGGTAGTTAGGATTGAACATTTCTGAATTCGCTTCCACTATGGTTGTATATCGAATTTCCAAAATTTTCCTGCTGTTCCCGAAAAGCGCGCATTCTAACAGAGACCAGTTATGAGTTGCTGTGGACCTGTTCTAAAGGAAAACCATACAGATTTTCCGAAATCTAGGGGAATAGGTAGTTAGGATTGAACATTTCTGAATTCGCTTCCACTACGGTTGTATACCGATTTTCCAAAATTTTCCTGCTGTTTCCGAAAAGCGCGCATTCTAAAGGAGACCAATTATAAGTTACTGTGGGCCTATTCTAAAGGAAAACCAGACAGATTTTCCGAAATCTAGGGGAATAGGTAGTTAGGATTGAACATTTCTCAATTCGCTTCCACTATGGTTGTATATCGATTTTCCAAAATTTTCCTGCTGTTTCCGAAAAGCGCGCATTCTAAAGGAGACCAATTATAAGTTACTGTGGACTTATTCTAAAGGAAAACCAGACAGATTTTCCGAAATCTAGGGGAATAGGTAGTTAGGATTGAACATTTCTGAATTCGCTTCCACTATGGTTGTATAGCGATTTTCCAAAATTTTCCTGCTCTTCCCGAAAAGCGCGCATTCTAACGGAGACCAATTATAAGTTGCTGTGAACCTATTCTAAAGGAAAATCATACAGATTTTCCGAAATCTAGGGGAATAGGTAGTTAGGATTGAACATTTCTGAATTCGCTTCCACTACGGTTGTATATCGATTTTCCAAAATTTTCCTGCTGTTCCCGAAAAGCGCGCATTCTAACGGAGCCCAATTATGAGTTGCTGTGGACCTATTCTAAAGGAAAATCATATAGATTTTCCGAAATCTAGGGGAACAGGTAGTTAGGATTGAACATTTCTGAATTCGCTTCCACTATGGTTGTATATCGATTTTCCAAAATTTTCCTGCTGTTCCCGAAAAGCGCGCATTCTAACGGAGACCAATTATGAGTTGCTGTGGACCTATTCTAAAGGAAAATCATACAGATTTTCCGAAATCTAGGGGAATAGGTAGTTAGGATTGAACATTTCTGAATTCGCTTCCACTACGGTTGTATATCGATTTTCCAAAATTTTCCTGCTGTTCCCGAAAAGCGCGCATTCTAACGGAGCCCAATTATGAGTTGCTGTGGACCTATTCTAAAGGAAAATCATATAGATTTTCCGAAATCTAGGGGAACAGGTAGTTAGGATTGAACATTTCTGAATTCGCTTCCACTATGGTTGTATATCGATTTTCCAAAATTTTCCTGCTGTTCCCGAAAAGCGCGCATTCTAACGGAGACCAATTATGAGTTGCTGTGGACCTATTCTAAAGGAAAATCATACAGATTTTCCGAAATCTAGGGGAATAGGTAGTTAGGATTGAACATTTCTGAATTCGCTTCCACTATGGTTGTATAGCGATTTTCCAAAATTTTCCTGCTGTTCCCGAAAAGCGCGCATTCTAACGGAGACCAATTATGAGTTGCTGTGGACCTATTCTAAAGGAAAATCATACAGATTTTCCGAAATCTAGGGGAATAGGTAGTTAGGATTGAACATTTCTGAATTCACTTCCACTACGGTTGTATCTTGAATTTCCAAAATTTTCCTGTTGTTCCCGAAAAGCGCGCATTCTAACGGAGCCCAATTATGAGTTGCTGTGGACCTATTCTAAAGGAAAATCATACAGATTTTCCGAAATCTAGGGGAATAGGTAGTTAGGATTGAACATTTCTGAATTCGCTTCCACTACGGTTGTATATCGATTTTCCAAAATTTTCCTGCTGTTCCCGAAAAGCGCGCATTCTAACGGAGACCAATTATAAGTTGCTGTTGACCTATTCTAAAAGAAAACCATATAGATTTTCTGAAATCTAGGGGAACAGGTAGTTAGGATTGAACATTTCTGAATTCGCTTCCACTATGGTTGTATATCGATTTTCCAAAATTTTCCTGCTGTTTCCGAAAAGCGCGCATTCTAACGGAGACCAATTATAAGTTACTGTGGACCTATTCTAAAGGAAAACCAGACAGATTTTCCGAAATCTAGGGGAATAGGTAGTTAGGATTGAACATTTCTGAATTCGCTTCCACTATGGTTGTATATCGATTTTCCAAAATTTTCCTGCTGTTTCCGAAAAGCGCGCATTCTAACGGAGACCAATTATAAGTTGCTGTGAATCTATTCTAAAGGAAAATCATACAGATTTTCCGAAATCTAGGGGAATAGGTAGTTAGGATTGAACATTTCTGAAGTCGCTTCCACTACGGTTGTATATCGATTTTCCAAAATTTTCCTGCTGTTCCCGAAAAGCGCGCATTCTAACGGAGCCCAATTATGAGTTGCTGTGAATCTATTCTAAAGGAAAACCATACAGATTTTCCGAAATCTAGGGGAATAGGTAGTTAGGATTGAACATTTCTGAATTCACTTCCACCACGGTTGTATATCGATTTTCCAAAATTTTCCTGCTGTTCCCGAAAAGCGCGCATTCTAACGGAGACCAATTATAAGTTGCTGTGAATCTATTCTAAAGGAAAATCATACAGATTTTCCGAAATCTAGGGGAATAGGTAGTTAGGATTGAACATTTCTGAATTCGCTTCCACTACGGTTGTATATCGATTTTCCAAAATTTTCCTGCTGTTCCCGAAAAGCGCGCATTCTAACGGAGCCCAATTATGAGTTGCTGTGGACCTATTCTAAAGGTAAATCATATAGATTTTCCGAAATCTAGGGGAACAGGTAGTTAGGATTGAACATTTCTGAATTCGCTTCCACTATGGTTGCATATCGATTTTCCAAAATTTTCCTGCTGTTCCCGAAAAGCGCGCATTCTAACGGAGACCAATTATGAGTTGCTGTGGACCTATTCTAAAGGAAAATCATACAGATTTTCCGAAATCTAGGGGAATAGGTAGTTAGGATTGAACATTTCTGAATTCGCTTCCACTATGGTTGTATAGCGAATTTCCAAAATTTTCCTGCTGTTCCCGAAAAGCGCGCATTCTAACGGAGACCAATTATGAGTTGCTGTGGACCTATTCTAAAGGAAAATCATACAGATTTTCTGAAATCTAGGGGAACAGGTAGTTAGGATTGAACATTTCTGAATTCGCTTCCACTATGGTTGTATATCGATTTTCCAAAATTTTCCTGCTGTTCCCGAAAAGCGCGCATTCTAACAGAGACCAATTATGAGTTGCTGTGGACATATTCTAAAGGAAAACCATACAGATTTTCCGAAATCTATGGGAATAGGTAGTTAGGATTGAACATTTCTCAATTCGCTTCCACTATGGTTGTATATCGATTTTCCAAAATTTTCCTGCTGTTCCCGAAAAGCGCGCATTCTAACGGAGACCAATTATAAGTTACTGTGAACCTATTCTAAAGGAAAACTATACAGATTTTCCGAAATCTAGGGGAATAGGTAGTTAGGATTGGACATTTCTGAATTCGCTTCCACTATGGTTGTATATCGAATTTCCAAAATTTTCCTGCTGTTCCCGAAAAGCGCGCATTCTAACAGAGACCAGTTATGAGTTGCTGTGGACCTGTTCTAAAGGAAAACCATACAGATTTTCCGAAATCTAGGGGAATAGGTAGTTAGGATTGAACATTTCTGAATTCGCTTCCACTATGGTTGTATATCGATTTTCCAAAATTTTCCTGCTGTTCCCGAAAAGCGCGCATTCTAACGGAGACCAACTATAAGTTGCTGTGGACCTATTCTAAAGGAAAACCATACAGATTTTCCGAAATCTAGGGGAATAGGTAGTTAGGATTGAACATTTCTGAATTCACGCGTAGTATGATTGAATACCGATTTTTCCAAAATTTTCCTGCTGTTCCCGAAAAGCGCGCATTCTAACGGAGCCCAATTATGAGTTGCTGTGAATCTATTCTAAAGGAAAACCATACAGATTTTCCGAAATCTAGGGGAATAGGTAGTTAGGATTGAACATTTCTGAATTCACTTCCACCACGGTTGTATATCGATTTTCCAAAATTTTCCTGCTGTTCCCGAAAAGCGCGCATTCTAACGGAGACCAATTATAAGTTGCTGTGAATCTATTCTAAAGGAAAATCATACAGATTTTCCGAAATCTAGGGGAATAGGTAGTTAGGATTGAACATTTCTGAATTCGCTTCCACTATGGTTGTATATCGATTTTCCAAAATTTTCCTGCTGTTTCCGAAAAGCGCGCATTCTAAAGGAGACCAATTATAAGTTACTGTGGACTTATTCTAAAGGAAAACCAGACAGATTTTCCGAAATCTAGGGGAATAGGTAGTTAGGATTGAACATTTCTGAATTCGCTTCCACTATGGTTGTATATCGATTTTCCAAAATTTTCCTGCTCTTCCCGAAAAGCGCGCATTCTAACGGAGACCAATTATAAGTTGCTGTGAATCTATTCTAAAGGAAAATCATACAGATTTTCCGAAATCTAGGGGAATAGGTAGTTAGGATTGAACATTTCTGAATTCGCTTCCACTACGGTTGTATATCGATTTTCCAAAATTTTCCTGCTGTTTCCGAAAAGCGCGCATTCTAACGGAGACCAATTATAAGTTACTGTGGACCTATTCTAAAGGAAAACCAGACAGATTTTCCGAAATCTAGGGGAATAGGTAGTTAGGATTGAACATTTCTCAATTCGCTTCCACTATGGTTGTATATCGATTTTCCAAAATTTTCCTGCTGTTTCCGAAAAGCGCGCATTCTAAAGGAGACCAATTATAAGTTACTGTGGACCTATTCTAAAGGAAAACCAGACAGATTTTCCGAAATCTAGGGGAATAGGTAGTTAGGATTGAACATTTCTCAATTCGCTTCCACTATGGTTGTATATCGATTTTCCAAAATTTTCCTGCTGTTCCCGAAAAGCGCGCATTCTAACGGAGACCAATTATAAGTTACTGTGGACCTATTCTAAAGGAAAACCAGACAGATTTTCCGAAATCTAGGGGAATAGGTAGTTAGGATTGAACATTTCTGAATTCGCTTCCACTACGGTTGTATATCGATTTTCCAAAATTTTCCTGCTGTTACCGAAAAGCGCGCATTCTAACGGAGCCTGTAACAAGCTTCATTAATTAAAGTTTTTTTTTGAGTGAAATGTAAGAAAATAAATTCTGACTGGGATTAATTTTAACTGTTAGAATAATTAATTTTTATTTTTATTTCCATTAGTGTAACTATGTACATATTTACTTTTAACTTAGTTAATTTTTTTTTCGTACAGTGTAATGTACATAAGCATCTTTCTCGCCTACATGTTGGCAAGTTATGTAAATAATAAAGAACAAAACATATAATAGATTGTGTACCACTGTACTTAAATATTGTAATTGAAATTATTGTAAAAGAATAAAATTATTTGTTTTTGAAATATATTGTAACAAACGAAAAAAAAAAACCTATTCCCCTAGATTTCGGAAAATCTGTATGATTTTCCTTTAGAGTAGGTCTACAGTAACTCATAATTGGTTCCCGTTAGAGTGCGCGCTTTTCAGGAACAGCAGGAAAATTTTGGAAAAATCGGTATTCAATCATACTACGCGTGAATTCAGAAATGTTCAATCCTAACTACCTATTCCCCTAGATTTCGGAAAATCTGTATGGTTTTCCTTTAGAACAGGTCCACAGCAACTTATAATTGGTCTCCGTTAGAATGCGCGCTTTGCGGAAACAGCAGGAAAATTTTGGAAAATCGATATACAACCATAGTGGAAGCGAATTCAGAAATGTTCAATCCTAACTACCTATTCCCCTAGATTTCGGAAAATCTGTATGATTTTCCTTTAGAGTAGGTCTACAGTAACTCATAATTGGTTCCCGTTAGAGTGCGCGCTTTTCAGGAACAGCAGGAAAATTTTGGAAAAATCGGTATTCAATCATACTACGCGTGAATTCAGAAATGTTCAATCCTAACTACCTATTCCCCTAGATTTCGGAAAATCTGTATGGTTTTCCTTTAGAATAGGTCCACAGCAACTTATAGTTGGTCTCCGTTAGAATGCGCGCTTTTCGGGAACAGCAGGAAAATTTTGGAAAATCGATATACAACCATAGTGGAAGCGAATTCAGAAATGTTCAATCCTAACTACCTATTCCCCTAGATTTCGGAAAATCTGTATGATTTTCCTTTAGAGTAGGTCTACAGTAACTCATAATTGGTTCCCGTTAGAGTGCGCGCTTTTCAGGAACAGCAGGAAAATTTTGGAAAAATCGGTATTCAATCATACTACGCGTGAATTCAGAAATGTTCAATCCTAACTACCTATTCCCCTAGATTTCGGAAAATCTGTATGGTTTTCCTTTAGAATAGGTCCACAGCAACTTATAGTTGGTCTCCGTTAGAATGCGCGCTTTTCGGGAACAGCAGGAAAATTTTGGAAAATCGATATACAACCATAGTGGAAGCGAATTCAGAAATGTTCAATCCTAACTACCTATTCCCCTAGATTTCGGAAAATCTGTATGGTTTTCCTTTAGAACAGGTCCACAGCAACTTATAATTGGTCTCCGTTAGAATGCGCGCTTTTCGGGAACAGCAGGAAAATTTTGGAAAATCGATATACAAACATAGTGGAAGCGAATTCAGAAATGTTCAATCCTAACTACCTATTCCCCTAGATTTCGGAAAATCTGTATGATTTTCCTTTAGAGTAGGTCTACAGTAACTCATAATTGGTCTCTGTTAGAATGCGCGCTTTTCGGGAACAGCAGGAAAATTTTGGAAAATCGATATACAACCATAGTGGAAGCGAATTCAGAAATGTCCAATCCTAACTACCTATTCCCCTAGATTTCGGAAAATCTGTATGGTTTTCCTTTAGAATAGGTTCACAGCAACTTATAATTGGTCTCCGTTAGAATGCGCGCTTTGCGGATACAGCAGGAAAATTTTGGAAATTCGATATACAACCATAGTGGAAGCGAATTCAGAAATGTTCAATCCTAACTACCTATTCCCCTAGATTTCGGAAAATCTGTATGATTTTCCTTTAGAGTAGGTCTACAGTAACTCATAATTGGTTCCCGTTAGAGTGCGCGCTTTTCAGGAACAGCAGGAAAATTTTGGAAAAATCGGTATTCAATCATACTACACGTGAATTCAGAAATGTTCAATCCTAACTACCTATTCCCCTAGATTTCGGAAAATCTGTATGGTTTTCCTTTAGAATAGGTTCACAGCAACTTACAATTGGTCTCCGTTAGAATGCGCGCTTTTCAGGAACAGCAGGAAAATTTTGGAAAAATCGGTATTCAATCATACTACACGTGAATTCAGAAATGTTCAATCCTAACTACCTATTCCCCTAGATTTCAGAAAATCTGTATGGTTTTCCTTTAGAATAGGTCCACAGCAACTTATAATTGGTCTCCGTTAGAATGCGCGCTTTTCGGGAACAGCAGGAAAATTTTGGAAATTCGATATACAACCATAGTGGAAGCGAATTCAGAAATGTTCAATCCTAACTACCTATTCCCCTAGATTTCGGAAAATCTGTATGATTTTCCTTTAGAGTAGGTCTACAGTAACTCATAATTGGTTCCCGTTAGAGTGCGCGCTTTTCAGGAACAGCAGGAAAATTTTGGAAAAATCGGTATTCAATCATACTACACGTGAATTCAGAAATGTTCAATCCTAACTACCTATTCCCCTAGATTTCGGAAAATCTGTATGGTTTTCCTTTAGAATAGGTTCACAGCAACTTACAATTGGTCTCCGTTAGAATGCGCGCTTTTCAGGAACAGCAGGAAAATTTTGGAAAAATCGGTATTCAATCATACTACACGTGAATTCAGAAATGTTCAATCCTAACTACCTATTCCCCTAGATTTCGGAAAATCTGTATGGTTTTCCTTTAGAATAGGTTCACAGCAACTTATAATTGGTCTCCGTTAGAATGCGCGGTTTTCGGGAACAGCAGGAAAATTTTGGAAAGTCGATATACAACCATAGTGGAAGCGAATTCAGAAATGTTCAATCCTAACTACCTATTCCCCTAGATTTCGGAAAATCTGTATGGTTTTCCTTATAGAACAGGTCCACAGCAACTCATAATTGGTCTCTGTTAGAATGCGCGCTTTTCGGGAACAGCAGGAAAATTTTGGAAAATCGATATACAACCATAGTGGAAGCGAATTCAGAAATGTTCAATCCTAACTACCTATTCCCCTAGATTTCGGAAAATCTGTATGGTTTTCCTTTAGAATAGGTCCACAGCAACTTATAATTGGTCTCCGTTAGAATGCGCGCTTTTCGGGAACAGCAGGAAAATTTTGGAAAATCGATATACAAACATAGTGGAAGCGAATTCAGAAATGTTCAATCCTAACTACCTATTCCCCTAGATTTCGGAAAATCTGTATGATTTTCCTTTAGAGTAGGTCTACAGTAACTCATAATTGGTCTCTGTTAGAATGCGCGCTTTTCGGGAACAGCAGGAAAATTTTGGAAAATCGATATACAACCATAGTGGAAGCGAATTCAGAAATGTCCAATCCTAACTACCTATTCCCCTAGATTTCGGAAAATCTGTATGGTTTTCCTTTAGAATAGGTTCACAGCAACTTATAATTGGTCTCCGTTAGAATGCGCGCTTTGCGGATACAGCAGGAAAATTTTGGAAAATCGATATACAACCATAGTGGAAGCGAATTCAGAAATGTTCAATCCTAACTACCTATTCCCCTAGATTTCAGAAAATCTGTATGGTTTTCCTTTAGAATAGGTTCACAGCAACTTATAATTGGTCTCCGTTAGAATGCGCGCTTTGCGGATACAGCAGGAAAATTTTGGAAAATCGATATACAACCATAGTGGAAGCGAATTCAGAAATGTTCAATCCTAACTACCTATTCCCCTAGATTTCAGAAAATCTGTATGGTTTTCCTTTAGAATAGGTCCACAGCAACTTATAATTGGTCTCCGTTAGAATGCGCGCTTTTCGGGAACAGCAGGAAAATTTTGGAAATTCGATATACAACCATAGTGGAAGCGAATTCAGAAATGTTCAATCCTAACTACCTATTCCCCTAGATTTCGGAAAATCTGTATGATTTTCCTTTAGAGTAGGTCTACAGTAACTCATAATTGGTTCCCGTTAGAGTGCGCGCTTTTCAGGAACAGCAGGAAAATTTTGGAAAAATCGGTATTCAATCATACTACACGTGAATTCAGAAATGTTCAATCCTAACTACCTATTCCCCTAGATTTCGGAAAATCTGTATGGTTTTCCTTTAGAATAGGTTCACAGCAACTTACAATTGGTCTCCGTTAGAATGCGCGCTTTTCAGGAACAGCAGGAAAATTTTGGAAAAATCGGTATTCAATCATACTACACGTGAATTCAGAAATGTTCAATCCTAACTACCTATTCCCCTAGATTTCGGAAAATCTGTATGGTTTTCCTTTAGAATAGGTTCACAGCAACTTATAATTGGTCTCCGTTAGAATGCGCGGTTTTCGGGAACAGCAGGAAAATTTTGGAAAGTCGATATACAACCATAGTGGAAGCGAATTCAGAAATGTTCAATCCTAACTACCTATTCCCCTAGATTTCGGAAAATCTGTATGGTTTTCCTTATAGAACAGGTCCACAGCAACTCATAATTGGTCTCTGTTAGAATGCGCGCTTTTCGGGAACAGCAGGAAAATTTTGGAAAATCGATATACAACCATAGTGGAAGCGAATTCAGAAATGTTCAATCCTAACTACCTATTCCCCTAGATTTCGGAAAATCTGTATGGTTTTCCTTTAGAATAGGTCCACAGCAACTTATAATTGGTCTCCGTTAGAATGCGCGCTTTTCGGGAACAGCAGGAAAATTTTGGAAAATCGATATACAACCATAGTGGAAGCGAATTCAGAAATGTTCAATCCTAACTACCTATTCCCCTAGATTTCGGAAAATCTGTATGGTTTTCCTTTAGAATAGGTCCACAGTAACTTATAATTGGTCTCCGTTAGAATGCGCGCTTTTCGGAAACAGCAGGAAAATTTTGGAAAATCGATATACAACCATAGTGGAAGCGAATTCAGAAATGGTCAATCCTAACTACCTATTCCCCTAGATTTCGGAAAATCTGTATGATTTTCCTTTAGAGTAGGTTCACAGTAACTCATAATTGGTTCCCGTTAGAGTGCGCGCTTTCCAGGAACAGAAGGAAAATTTTGGAAAAATCGGTATTCAATCATACTACACGTGAATTCAGAAATGTTCAATCCTAACTACCTATTCCCCTAGATTTCAGAAAATCTGTATGGTTTTCCTTTAGAATAGGTTCACAGCAACTTATAATTGGTCTCCGTTAGAATGCGCGCTTTTCGGGAACAGCAGGAAAATTTTGGAAAATCGATATACAACCATAGTGGAAGCGAATTCAGAAATGTTCAATCCTAACTACCTATTCCCCTAGATTTCGGAAAATCTGTATGGTTTTCCTTTAGAATAGGTTCACAGCAACTTATAATTGGTCTCCGTTAGAATGCGCGCTTTTCGGGAACAGCAGGAAAATTTTGGAAAATCGATATACAACCATAGTGGAAGCGAATTCAGAAATGTTCAGTCCTAACTACCTATTCCCCTAGATTTCGGAAAATCTGTATGATTTTCCTTTAGAGTAGGTCTACAGTAACTCATAATTGGTTCCCGTTAGAGTGCGCGCTTTTCAGGAACAGCAGGAAAATTTTGGAAAAATCGGTATTCAATCATACTACGCGTGAATTCAGAAATGTTCAATCCTAACTACCTATTCCCCTAGATTTCGGAAAATCTCTATGGGTTTCCTTTAGAATAGGTCCACAGCAACTTATAATTGGTCTCCGTTAGAATGCGCGCTTTTCGGGAACAGCAGGAAAATTTTGGAAAATCGATATACAACCATAGTGGAAGCGAATTCAGAAATGTTCAATCCTAACTACCTATTCCCCTAGATTTCGGAAAATCTATATGGTTTTCCTTTTGAGTGGTTCTGTAGTAAGTAATTAAATATAATTTTTCTTTTTAGTTGCTGTAAATTAGGTTAAGCTGGAAACAGTTTTAATTTTAAAATAATTAATTTAGCCTAATAATTTTTTTTGAGTTATTTATAATTAATTTTATTAGTTTTAAATAAAATTGTATTGCTGTATCTTAGGGAGATAAACTTTTTGTTCAATTTTTGTTTGGTTAAAAGAAATTCTTTTAAATAATTCGTAATATGAATTTTTCGTTTATAAGTAGTTTTTTATTGCGAAGTTTTTACACATACATTCAAATGATTTGTTATTTTTAGGAAACTTAGGAAAAACTTCACAATCGTTACATGTTCGCATTTTATGCAAAATTCTTGTTACAATGGAATTTTTTCGTACAGCGCGCACTGTACATGAATCGCCCGATCATTCCGCTTGTATTAATTTTGCCATTATAACAATTATAACTTAATTTCAATTATAATATACATAATAATAAAATTAAAAAAATTTAAAAAATCAATATTTTAGGAAAAAAAAATAAATGCTGTTGTGTAGAAGAAGTGCATGTAAACACTATGGTTTACATGTAACTAACTAAAGGACAGGTGGGGCAACCCCAGTAATGTAAAACGAGGGGTCAGCTATTTTGAATAGAGTGAACACGATGAGAAAGAACCATACCGAATATTGTAATGTTAATATTATTAAAAAAGATTCAAAATTAGAAATAAAGTGTATTTATTATAAAATAAATAGTGAACACAACAAATGCGACTATCTGACTTGAAAGTCAAAGCCAACAGCAGCTTTTATTTCTTTTATTTACACTAAATACATATACAAGTCTTCGTAAATTTGTTTCACTTCTCATGTGACGAAATTATCGTTTATGTTATATTTCCGTTCAGTTTTAGCGTACCGTTTACGAATATCTTAGTATAACAAAGTCTTCGTAAACTGTACGTTTATGTTACGCCTGGTCAGGAGGGCTATTCATTCCATTCCTACTATTCCTTTTTTAGTTCATTCCCAAGTATTTTTATTTCCGAAAATTTTTGCATTTTCCTGACATTTTGCGGATTTCATCACCGACTTTTGTCAGGAATAATGTCCGACTTATTATCAGATTTACTATGAAAGTTGTCGCAAAAACTCGGAAAATGATGACAAAAAAGTTAGGTTATGGTACGTCAAATCTGTGGCCGTATAATATAAAATTTGGCGGCAAAATTTTACTTCGTAATTTGATTACATACATACATACATACATACATTTTAAATAAAAATATTTTTTTTAATTTTAAAATTTTATTAGGATTTTTTTTACATTTTTTATTAACACTATGCCTTGCAGCAACAACATAATCAACCATTGAATCAATGCTCCAGTCCATTCGGCCTACATTTGTAACATGATTTGCAAGCCATGCCTCGTATACAGGGTGTCCGGGTTTGGGATGCTGATCCGTCATGGGGTGATTCCTTGGTTCATTCTGAGAAACATATCAATGCGGAGGGGGGATCCATTTTTGATATCCTTTGAGATACAGGGTGTTTAAAAAATTTGGTTCAGAAAAAAAGTACACCCAAATATTAAACTGTAACTTCCAAAATATTTATCGGAGAGCAACCAACTTAGTCTTATTTGGTTGGTAATCGTATAGGCTATTATTAAGGTTTAAGTGGTTATCTTGTATCTGCATCCGTTTGAGAGCTATGGTGATTTAAAGTAAAAAAAAAAATATTTGTTTTTTATAAAATCGAGTTTTTCTCAAAAAAAACCGTGATAATTTTTCTTTTGTTTATTTAATTTTAATTTTTCATGATCTCCTCTACAATCCCCCAATACATTACTTTTACCCACGTGCCATAGTTTTCTTCGTATTCCGTTTATTCTCAATCTAATTAAGAGATTTTATAGTGTTAATATTTTACCAATTTTATTTTGATCTGTAAAACAGTAGGCGATGATTATCGACTCATTTGTTTAAATGTTGAAAAAACAAAAACTAAATATTTTCAGATTCAGTCATTAGTTTCGAGATATTATCTAGTGTTGTATCAGTGTTGTGAATCAAAATTTTAATTAATTTAATAAAATTAATATTATAATGGCACAGTTCTCAGGTGAGGAGTACATTGATATCCATTTTGTTTACGGATTTTGCGATGGTAATGCAGCACGAGCTCGCAATGAATATCAACTCAGATTTCCAACACGTCGCATTCCTGACGCAAGAGTATTTATAAATATTCATAGGAGACTGCCAAATATCGTAACAAGATCGAATACCCGGGCGGAGCCCCATTCAGTCTCACCAAACCATTTGGATGTCGACGAAGGTATGATCCGTAATGTAACAGCAAATCCTTCTATTAGCATAAGGAGGCTCGCTTTACAATTAAACGTCTCTCGCTATCGAATTCATCAGGTATTGCACAAGGAGAATCTTCATCCATACCATACAATACCCGTTCAACAACTATTACCGATAGACCGCACTACAAGATTGGAGTTTTGTAATTTGTTGATGGAAAGGAATTTGGACAATGCAAGTTTTGTGAAACGTATCCTATGGACGGATGAATCTCAATTCACAAGAGATGGCATAACAAACTTTCACAATCTACACACGTGGGCTGCTGAAAATCCTCATTCGAAAAAACAAATATCATTTCAGTACCGATTCAGTGTAAACGTATGGGCTGGTGTAATTGGCGGTAAATTAATTGGACCATTCATATTACCACCTAGATTAAATAGTGAACGTTATTTACAATTTTTACAAAACGATTTGCCACTCCTTTTTGATGATGTTCCCATTTTAAGTAGATTCTCGCATACATACCAACATGATGGTGCACCTTGTCACTACCATAATAATGTTAGGAATTTTTTTAACGAAAATTATCCAAATAATTGGATTGGAAGAAATGGTCCAATTCATTGGCCTGCAAGATCCCCCGATCTTACGGTATTTGATTTTTATGTATGGGGAAGGATGAAGGCGCTTGTATACTCCAAAGAAATTGAAACAAAAGAAGAACTTATACAACGAATACACACAGCAGCACAACAGATAAGGGAAGAATTACCAAGAATTGAAATAACCAAAGGTATACTTAAACGAATATTAGCATGCATTCAATCACAAGGAGGACATTTTGAGCACCTTTTATAACTCCTCGACCCAAACTTTGTATTGAGGGATTGTAGAGAAGATCATGACAAATTAAAATTAAATAAACAAAAGAAAAAATTATCACGGTTTTTTTTGAGAAAAACTCGATTTTATAAAAAACAAATATTTTTTTTTTTACTTTAAATCACCATAGCTCTCAAACGAATGCAGATACAAGATAACCACTTAAACCTTAATAATACCTATACGATTACCAACCAAATAAGACTAAGTTGGTTGCTCTCCGATAAATATTTTGGAAGTTACAGTTTAATATTTGGGTGTACTTTTTTTCTGAACCAAATTTTTTAAACACCCTGTATCTCAAAGGATATCAAAAATTGATCCCCCCTCCACATACGATTTGTTTCTCAGAATGAACCAAGGAATCACCCCATGACGGATCAGCATCCCAAACCCGGACACCCGTATATACAGGGTATCCCACTGGGACGAGTCCAAACGAGTAGGGCGTGTAGCTGGATCAATATCATGAAAAAAAAAGTCCACTACGCATATGCCCGAAAATGAACCGTTACCCACTTCAATTGCATTTCAAAATTTTTAGCATGGTACACTGCCTTGAATGATGTATATGCCAATAACTCTTCTAAAAATTAAGATAACTCAATTGCTTCCTATAATTTTAAAGGCACAGAGTGCTTTTTTCTTCTCTGGAAGTAGGAATATCATGCATCGTATTTTCGATAAAGAAAACATTAATGGAATTAAAAAAATTGTGCGAGAAATAACAAAAAATTCCTTAAACTCATTTTTTCTCGAAAAACTCACTTAATAATTTTTGTTTTTTATTTCAAATTTAAATTTAATAGACGATTTAATACAAAATTGCTTTATCGTTTTTATCTAATCATGTATAGTTTTTGAGATATTAAAGTTTCAGACTTGTTGAAAAAAAATTATTATAAAAACCAGTTGTTAGAAGTAAAAAATTTATTATGAAAAACCAAAGCAATCGTTTTAAACAAAAACAACAATTTAGGATGCACATCCATATGTTGCATTTGTTAAATCTTTTTAATCGTTAGTAAACGTATAGCTAAAATCGTTGTTAATCTTTTGAAAATAATTTTTTTGCGCATTTGTAATCAGAAATAATAAAATGCCACGCTACACATTCGAAGAACTCGCCGACATCTATTTTATTTATGGTTTATGTAACGGAAATGGACGAGCTGCAGAACGTGAATAAGCAAACCGTTATCCAGGTAGGCCGATGCCAGATCATAGAATATTTGAAAGAGTTCACAGACGATTACGAGAACGAGGAACATTGGTTCCCTATGAATACGAAAATGTTAGCAGAATTCAATACGAAGTCAATACCGACGAACAAGTTTTGAATTTAGTACAAAGAGAGGTCACCATTAGCACGAGACATCTTTCGTTACAACTTGGTATTAGAAAAAATAAAGTCTGGAGGGTACTTTGAAGAAACCATCTTTCACCCATTCCACTATACAGTCCAGTGCAAGAATTATTAGCAGTCGATTTACCAAACAGAACCAATTTCTGCCGTTTATTGTTAAACACCGAGGAACATAATCCTTCATATTTGTCATCCATTTTATGGACAGACAAATCGATATTTACGGGGGATGGAATAACACATTTCCACAATCTTCATGAGTGGCAACCAGAAAACTCACACGTTAAGCGAGATCATTTCAAAGAAATTTTAGTGTTTATGTATGGTGTGGTATAAAATAATTTGATCGGGCCAATTTTACTACCTGAAAGATTGAACTCACAAAACTATCTTGAATTTTTGATTGAAACAGCTACCACTGTACTAGATTCAATTCCACTCATGATGAGAAATACTTTCTTGTATCAAAAGGATGGAGCTCCTGCACACCATGGAAGACAAGTTCGAAATTGATTTGATATAAATTATCCAGGGCGATGGATTGGTCGCAGCGGACCTATAGCTTGGCCGGCTAGATATCCAGATTTAACACCATTAGACTTTTATGTATGGGGATATTTGAAAGGAGAAGTCTACAAAACAAACATTCAGACTAGGGAGCAGTTGGTTGATCGAATCAATAATGCCGGCAACAAAATAAAAGAAAATTTAGGAAATTTCAACATGGCTGCTGCCATTAAAAGACGACTGCAACTATGCTTGTTACAAAATGGAAATCATTTTAAAAACTGTTTGTGAAGTTGAAAACTTAGAAATTCATACAATAAATTATTAAGTACTACATTGAAATGTTAATATCTCAAAAACTAATATGATTAGATAAAAAACGATGAAGCAATTTTGTATAAAATAGTCTATTAAATTTAAATTTGAAATAAGAAACAAAAATTATTAAGTGAGTTTTTCGAGAAAAAATGAGTTTAAGGAATTTTTTGTTATTTCTCGCACAATTTTTTTAATTCCACAAATGTTTTCTTTATGGAAAATACGATGCATGATATTCTTAATTTCAGAGAAGAAAGAAGCACTCTGTGCCTTTAAAATTATAGGAAAGCAATTGAGTTATGCAGTGTACCATGCTAAAAATTTTGAAATGCAATTGAAGTGATTGACGGTTCATTTCCGGGCAAATGCGTAGTGGACTTTTTTTCATGATATTGATCCAGCTACACGCCCTACTCGTTTGGACTCATCCCAGTGGGACACCCAGTATATCTTTCATCCAAACTGCGTAACCATTTTCAAGCCATCCGTATCATGAAACCAATTGGTTTGCTCAAATCTAATTTGGTGACCATATCTGGGTCATTGAAATAGACCGGATTAAATATTTTATGAGACCGGTGTAAATATGTAAAATCACCAAAAATTTAGTTTGAAACATTTATTCGGTTTAAAATCACTCACAGTTTGGCACAAGCAAAACGTAAAACTTGCTCACTACTTAAATATGTTTATACAAATTGATTTTATTATACATTTTAGTTAAATAATTCGCAGACACAAACAGAAAAATAAAAATTCTTTAAAATAAAAATGATCGCACAAGAGAATTAAAAATGAAATGTAAGAACGTAAGAAAATACAAACAACCATAATGGTGTCTCTCACAAAAGTAAACACATAAATTAAAAAAGTACATACCAACGCCACCCTCCACTAGTGTTAAAAGTTGCAGACGATACAGCTATTCTGGCGACTGGAAAGTGTATATCAGAAGCAACGACCAAACTTCAAAAAGCAACCGACACAGTGAGTGGTTGCACAAAGATAAACTTCACAAACCAGAAAGTTAACTGGATTCCAGTGAAACTTAATTCAAGGCCGGTTTCAAATGCAAATACAGCCAAATACCTCGGCATGACTCTCGATTGCAAGCTTAAATGGAAAGAGCATGTTAACAAGTAAAAAGAAAAATTGAACATCAAATATAGGAAAATGTATTGGCTAATTGGTAGAAACTCAGACAGAGCTTACATTACATAACAAATTGCTATTATATCAGCAAATACTTAAACCAGTATTGACCTACGGTATTCAACTTTGGGGTTGTACCAAGAAGACAAATGTACAAATGATTCAATGTTTTCAAAACAAAGTGCTGCGTGGCATTGTAAACGCACCATGGTACATTAGAAATGATAACCTCCATAGGGACTTAAACATGGAATATGTATAAGTGAAGAAATACAAAATCATGCAAAGAAACACATTCAGCAGATATCTCGGCACCAAAATGCAGACCTACGAAGTTTGTTGGATACCACCAATGCAGTAAGAAGACTTCAAAGGCAGAAACCTTTGGAATTGGGCAGTTGTATTTAATTAGGATAGAGAAAAATAATTACTATGTAAATTCAAACGGGAGTAACCATTGGGCTACTGCCCGTCAAATGTGAATCTTCATTTAAGAAAGATAAATTACTAAATGATTTGTAAATCAGTTGTAATATTAAATAAAGGAAAAAAAAAACAAATTTTTGACGGGTTACTACTAGTTACTACATACTATATATATATAAATAAGCATCGATGACTCAAACCTTTTTCTACAGTGATAATTTCGTAAACAACTTTTGCGTTCATTCATGCGTTTCAAAGAATTTCAAGATAAAGGTTAAATTTGACAATTTGTAGAAAAAACGAAAAAACAAAAGACGTCAATCAAAATCATAAATTTGTGCTTTGGTAAATAAACAAACCCTTCTTTTGATACTGTTTATACGAATGTATGTTTTTGTTTATAAACCGAGTTCATCCATCATGTAGCGGTCTGATGTGTGATGACTAAATGAGTTTGTTTATCTGTGAAAAACAAAATATTCTAATAAGAAATTGATAAGAACCATTTTATTAATAAACATGTCGTAATTTTATTGCGTTACTGAATAATATTCTTAAAATTCGAATTTCCAGGAATTTGGCTACAGTTGAAATGATAATTGATAAATCTTATTTATGATTATATTTTTGAAGTGTAAATTGCAATAACATAATTTTTAAATGAAAAAATATAGTTTTTGAAACATTAGGTTATTGCGAAATTAGCCAGACAGATAATTATGTATTTTACAAAGAGGAGAAACTGTTAACGAGTTCTGCAATTCAGGTTCGATCTGACGAGGATTGTGAAAAATAATTCATTCTTCGTAAAATAGTTATCTGTCTGGCTAATTCCGGTATAACCTAATGTTTCAAATAGAATCCGCATGTATGCGTTAAATACAATAAAATTGAAATTGTTAATAGTTTTTAAGGGGAATTGTAAAATTTCTATATATCGTCGCCTTAGGATTATTCTTGTCTATGTCCATTTTGTCTATATAGGAGAAAACGGCATTTGAAGTTCAACCAAAGAATTAAAGGCGTTTCTGAGTGATTTCCTTATTATTTTGAGTTTCCATGTAGATAATGTTACTCCAGAGCTTAATCGCAAAGTTTCGCACTTCAAACTCAAGTAGTATTTTAATTATTTATGATTTAAGTTTATCACTTTTGTCTATATCCAATTTTGGTACGCCTTTTTTTTTGAACGTTTATATCAAAAATAGTTTATCTATATTCACGTAATTCGAAAAGAAAAATAATTTAGTATTTTGACCATCAACCAATGTTATATACATAAATTATAAACTTCATTTAATAAAACATAATAAAATCCACTAAATAAAATAAAAAAGTAAATTAAATAAAATTCATTAGATTGAAATAATCTATCGAAATTTCTCCCTTTTTTTTGCTTGGCTCCTTTTCCCACATTAATCGTGCTCCTAGTTGCCCGCTGTTTGATCTGAATTGGCTGTGCAAGTCTTGTGTTCTTAGTTTTTCGTTGTTTAACTTGAGTTGGCTGTATACCATTATTAGATGAGGAACGTTCATTGCAATTTTTAATTACTTTTTAAATTAAATTTTAATTTTAAAATAAACTTACCGCTTTATTTACGAGCGAGATGACTGTAGAATGCAATACTTTTCATGTGATCGTAAGAATGGGATCAAACAATATTATCAATCAATTTATCCCTACTAACTAAAAAGTCGTTAAATTTTCATAAAAAAAATAAAAAAATACAAAATCATGCAATTAAAAATATATTATGTACTCGTCTCTCTTTGGATCACATAACACTAAACTTTCCGATGCGTGAGAATTTTTTCCTAAACCTTTCCTAAATAGCTAAAACAAATACTTAAGAATCATTTAGCAAATAATTCACGAGCCTTTTTTAAAACGTGAAATTTTTGCTAAATCTAAAATTGTAAATTTTAGCCAGCAAGGACAAGTTTTACTACAGCATTAGTCAGAGCTGCAACTAGCACAGGCGATTTTTTCACATTAAGAGCTCTAATTGATCCAGGATCACAGGCCACATTAATATCCTCCAAGGCCGCAAATTTATTCAACTTTAAAAATGAGAAAGTACACGTCACCATCTCAGGAGTAGGTGGAAAAAAAGCAGGCACGTGCAGACACACCATCAATCTAAAAATATCGCCAAGATTTGATGGAGATTTCCAAATGAATATCAAACCCTTGATATTCGACAAACTCGACCAACAATTACCCGAGGTGGACTTTGCCACAACCAGCTGGACGCATCTCAACCAAATACAACTGGCTGATCGACACTACAACCAGTCACAGCCAATTGATGTTATACTTGGCGCGGATTATTATCCATTAATACTGATCAACAACATCATCAAGGGAGGTCAACTAGAGCCAATGGCACAACAAACGGAATTCGGTTGGATTATATTGGGCAGCAGGAACAACACAGGTAGTCAGCACAAAACCACGATGATTGCAACTAAAAGTATAGAGGATCAACTGAGATTACTGGTACAAAACGACTCAATACCTGAAGAGGGAGATACCACTGAAGAAGAAATGATGATAGAGAAACATTTTTAGTCGAATGTAGAACAAGGCCCAGGCGGCAGGATACACAGTAAGAATTCCTTTTTAGGATAACCAAGCCGAACTATAGGAATCCAGGAAGAGGGCCGCTGCCAGACTGATACAATTAGAAAAACGATTCAAGAGAGATGCGCCGTTCAAACAATTATATCATCAATTCATGCAAGAATATATAAATTTGAAGCACATGGAACCAGTACAAGAAAAACCATAGAAGATGGTAAATCAACCAATATCTACTATATACCGCATCATGGCATAATCAAGCAAGACAGCACCCCCACCAGGCTAAGAGTAGTGTTTGATGCCTCATCCAAAACAACAACGGGAGTATCTCTAAACGATTGCATGATTGGTCCAAAATTACAACAAGATTTAGCAGATATTCTCTATGATGGCGAAAACACAAGATCGTAATGACAGCAGATATAGAAAAGATGTATCGACAAGTCTGGATTAACAAACAAGACCAGAACTATCAACGAATACTATGGCGAAGCAACCCCTCCAAGCCAATGGAGGCATACAAGTTAAAAACGGTGACATACGGAATAACAGCAGGCCGTTTTTGAGCCATAAGGGCCTTAAAACAACTAGCTACCGACGGAAATAATGATTATCCAATAGGAGCAAGCATCATATTGACAGATTTTTACGTAGATGATCTGTTAACAGGTTCTAACAACATAGAGGAAGCAACTCGAGCTGTACAAGAATTAAAACTGCTCACAGAGCGAGGTGGACTGAATTTAAGGAAATGGTTCTCTAACTCAAGGGAAGTATTGAATCATATTCCCAGAGAACTACACGACAAGAGTGACGTTCAAATCAAGTTAAATGACTGCATTAAAACATTGGGAAGGACCTTTTCAAATTCAACATAGAAACATTACAACTAACACAAACAGCCAACCAAACGCTCACTGTTATCCGACTCATCCAAGCTCTTTGATCCCGTTGAATGGCTTTCCCCAATAACAGTCACAGCAAAAATCATGATGCAAGAAGTATGGACATCAGGAATAGATTGGGATCAGCCCTTGCCAGAAAACATAAATACAAAGTGGGTAAAATCAAACGAAGCTTCACGGGTTTGCTGATGCCTCAGAATACGCATAGGCAGCCACAATATATTGTCGAACAACAAATAAAGAAGGGATTATAACAACACAATTATTAACCTCGAAGACAAGAGGCCAACCAAAATAAAGCTATCCATTCCTCGATTGGAGCTAAATGCAACGCTACTATTGGCAAAATTACTTAAGCACACACAAAGAAGCTTGAAAATCAACAACCTCAAAATATATGCGTGATCAGATTCGACCATTGCACTGTGTTAGTTCACAGGGGAACCAAACAAATTTAAAACGTTCGTGGCAAACAGAATTTCGGCAGTAAAAACTATGCTACCAGTAGCAACATGGCACCACGTAAAGTCATGCGATAATCCAGCGGATATAGCTTCACGTGGTACGACACCATTAGCACTCATAAAAAACAAATTGTGGTGGGAAGGTCCACATTTCGACAAAAGCTCATTAGATGGAAGGCAATCAACCCTATTATGCGAAGTAGCACGCATAAACCAGAGGAGTTAGAAGAAAAAGCGATAAAAATTATGACAATAACTACGGAAGATCACGCTTTTCC
Source organism: Tipula vernalis (assembly GCA_958295665.1). Taxonomy (NCBI): domain Eukaryota; kingdom Metazoa; phylum Arthropoda; class Insecta; order Diptera; family Tipulidae; genus Tipula; species Tipula vernalis. The sequence continues at coordinate 210,436,440 of OY282560.1, forward strand.
ATTATTCGAACGATGCTCCAACTACAACAAATTGAAGCGTATAGTCCCATATTGCAAAAGGTTCATCAACAACTATGCTCGCGTAGAAACAACAATAGAAATGAACTAACTGGTGCAGAACTCCAAAGCGCAGAAATAATAATTCTCAAGCTCGTACAAGGACAAGATTTCTATAAGGAAATAAGCGGTCTTAATCAAGCCGAAAAGATCAGCACGAAGAGCAAAATTCTATCACTAAATCCAACTATAGATGAAATCGGTTTGCTACGGGTAAACGGACGGCTACAAAATTCAAGACTCTCAAGTTCAAGCAAAAACCCAGTAATCCTGAGCAGCAACATAGCATATCCTGAGCAAACAACATAGTTACAAAAAGAATAATAGAAGATGCTCATATTGGTACATTACATGAAGGCACACAATTGACATTAGGAACATTAAGAAACAAATTCTGGATCATTGATGGTAAACGAGCTGTAAGACAGATAATTCAAAAATGTATTATTTGCTTTCGTCATAAATAACATTCATCTAAACAACTAATGAGAAACCTACCATCAACAAGAGTGAGGACGGGAAGACCGTTTATCAAAACGGGAATCGACTATGCGGGGCCCATCCAATTAAGATCAGCCAAAGGTAGGGGTCACAAGACATACAAGGCATACATTGCTCTGTTTATATGCATGGTAACGAAGGCCATCCATATTGAAATAATAAGCGATTTAACAACAGAATCCTTCATTGCCGCTTACAAAAGATTTGTATCTAAGAGAGGACTATGCACCGAAATTTACTCTGATAATGGAACATACTTCGTAGGAGCAAACAACGTATTGCAGAGGGATCACCGTCGCGCAATGACGAAATTATCAAGCGACATTGCCACCATGATAGCTGACAATGGAACCAATTAACACTTCATACCACCTCTTCTCCACCACAAGATATTATTAGGCACAATTTGAAGCTAAAAACAACGATGAGCAACAATTGGAGTCATTGATAAAGAGTCATACCACCATAATAGACAACACAATTAAACTAGTAAAGCATAATTCAAATCTCACCATGGAATCATTAAACAACCTGATAGAGCAGCAGAGAAGGCTGAATGCTGAAATGGAATTATTAAATGAATACTCCATCAGAGAAGAAAAAATTCGCTCGATATTAACCTCAACAATTGAACTGATGTTAATTCTAAAAAATTTGGAAGACACGCAACAAGCCTTACTTGATGTGGTCCAGCACGCATACAAGAATTTATTGCATCCCTCATTACTTGCCCCCACTCAATTACAACAAGAGCTCGAATTAATCAAACGACACATACCAACAACAATAACCATACCTGGGCACGGCATCTCTGATCTCCTTCACATATATCGCAGCATGAGATTACGCAGTAGAGTAACCCAGGGCAACATCATAATAAAAATCACCATTTCTCTATCCTTTGCGCTGGATTATACCCTACTGGCCCTATTTCCAGTTCCTAATATAGAGCACAACAACACGCAGTCGTACATTACCACCAATTCGGAATACTTAGCAGTAGATGATCACCGGGAACATTTTTCATTACTAACGAGAGAAGAAGTGAAACAATGCCAACTATTCCAAAATAACCGATTTTTATGTGAAATATCGCCAATTTATAACGCAATGACTAACCAAAAACAATGCAAATTAGCGATCTTACAACGAACAGCAAATTTCGAAGGGCATGTACCATTCGGTCAGTTAAGATATCAAACCATTGGATTAAGCTCCATGCGACGAATCAGTGGATATACTCCATTCCAAATGAAACAACATTCGTTGTTATATGCGGCCAAAGCATTAAATCATTCAGTCTCTAAGGATCATCGATATTAGAAATCAAGGCTGGACGCGTGCTGCGAGACACGAACTTATACATCATCGCCATCGGTTCAGCTTCCAACCACATCAGCGAATCGTTCCGCAAACCACTCAGCACATTAAACGGAGCCAACAACTTAATGACGTTCATCACACGTGTTCGAAATAAAACGATAGGATACGATGAGCCTCAGTTCGTAAATCTTCAGGATGCCACGCAGCTGGAACAAGAAATACAAGCGGTTGGGGAAAAGGAAGGACGACTACATGAGGGGAATTTTCATCATGTTCATCATTATACCATGATACACACAATTTTTTGGATTGATATAGCCATATGTATTATTTGGGGCATCAACTACATTAAACAAAAACGAACAACGCGTCCACCTCCTTCACCTTTTCAACGTTCGGTAGCATGAAATCAGCAACGGAAGCCCCGGCATATGTTAAGTTTCGCAGTATAACAATCTAAATGGCGGCCCGGGAATATGTTGAGATCAACAGTGCAACAAAACACAATATTTTATGTCAACTCATCAACACTACAACGTCCAATTTTTATATTTTTATCTAATGTGCTGTTACTAGCATTTAACCTACTTACAACAATAATAATGATGTTGAAGCAAACTTGACTCATCAACATTACCACATTTCAGTCGATTGACAAACAGATTTTCGAAGTCTAATCTTTCTGTTATGGGTGTGGGAAATCAAATATTATAAAAACGCAGCTCAGTTCGGGAATGACACGACCGGTGAAGCTAATTCAACGCCCGACCTCATATTCAAATCAATCGTCATATTATGTGAACGATACTGTGTAAGTTGTAAAACAAACAGAAAAGTTGCCGATTTGTATGTTTGACACTAATACCATTGTATTTAATATAAATAAAGTTGATAGTTCATAATTTTATAAAGAACTTTCCACACATTCAAAATGTTTATTTTGATAAATGATTCCCGGGTGATCATATTCAATATTATGAAAGACGGAAAGAGACAATATAAAATTCTCAAATGTTATATGGTCGAACCGTTGGCTATACATTAATTTCTCCTACGAATTCTTCGATTTTTATTTAGTACGCATCGAATCATACACTAGATTATTGTTCTGTGGAAAATATCGCAAATTAATTTTAATGTTCACAATAGAAAGCAAAAAAAAATCGTAAATTTATAATTCAGTTTATTTATAATTTATTAAATCGCCTCCAAAATCGCTTTGTACTTTTTTTTCGCCTTTTATGGTTGTTAATCGCTCGAAATTTGCAGGAAAAGAGAACGATTTTTCAATATTTCGCAGACTCATTCCTGGAATTTTGGGTTGCCCTTGGTTAAGAAAATACAACAACTAAATTAGGCGCGAGTTTAACTAAATTCAAATTATTTAATTAATGCACTGTTATCTGACACAAAAGCTAACTCGTTAATCTATTATAAATTAATTACAAATCTATTACAAATGCTACTGTCTTTGAATTGGTAAACAAAAAATATATAATTTTTGTTTACCAATAGAAAATTGATAATGTTTTTGTGAAATTAGCCTTTTGCAAGATAAGTACATGGTTCTATATAATTTTAATATGTTATTAATAAACTTATTTTATTTTTAGGTTGACATCCTTACCATTTTGTTTAGATCATTTTCTGTCGTATAAGTATAAACTTGCCTTATACATGCTAACTGCCGTTGCCTCTGGGTTCACACTCATTGAGCAGGTGATAATAGTGACCTAGGTGTAAGAAGGGTTACACTAAGCGATGGTAAATGGCTCAGATTTAAGCGACACATACTGATAATTTACCATGCTGAGGCCCATCTAATAAAGCTGTGAAGGGGCCCTTTGGATACCAAACGACCTCCAGTTGTAATTAGCCTTACCTTCGCAAACAAAAAATTGCTTAAAAATGTGTTTTTATCGATTTAAAGCATAACTCAGACTTTCAAGTTCTTTCGTTTTGATAGCGGTAAGTAATTTTCAACCTACTTTTGTGTGTTGAATCCGAATCTAATGACAGAATTTCTCCATCACGTCAGGATTTCGAAATATCCTAACCTTAATTTGCAACAATTCCCGAATTAATTTTATAAATTAGAGGACGACAATGAATTTCGGTGAGTTTCTTTTTCTCAATAGATCTTTGAAATAATAAAGAACAAAAAGCTATAATTTATTTACATTTATATCATTAATAATTTTCATACAGTAATCGTTTGTCATTTTGAGGTTAGGTTACAAGTCAATTTTGCCCACTGTGTGGCGGTATAAGGATCGTCGGTTAGCCTCTAGAATCCTGGAGAAGTGGGCTGCGATGGCCGAGGGGCACCTCAGAGAGGAGCCAAAGGTGTCAGTGGCTTATTCAAGGAGCACAATCGGCTGCGGAACCTCAGATAAGGGCCACGTGTCTAAAAGACGGCGGTCTCAATAAAAAGTAGAAGTGGGCGACAGGAAGCGTGCCAAGTTACTGACCGAGGAGAAGTCGTGCTCCCACATGGAGAACAAGGCAAAGTTGTCACGACGGAAAGTTGGAGGTTGGTCTACAACGCACTAAATCTCGTCTTCCTGAAGGTCCTAGGGGAAATTCCGGGACACCATCCTTTAGAGATGCGTGATGGTTCCAAGGCCGTATTAAATTGACTGCGTCCTCAAACCAGAGATCGGTAGATCTCTACGAAAAGGCGATGGCTGATTATGATAATTAATAAGGAGTCCTAGCTCTTCTGATAAAAACGAAGGGAGTGATTGTCTTTGATTTTGGGCCAATCACTCTCATACAAGGGGGATGGGGTGGAGGCGTTTACGGGAGGCCAACCTCGGAATGGTGGCAACCCATGCACTCCTGAAGTAAATGCCAGCAGTGTGGTGGGATAGGCTGAGGGTGACATGAGCAACAGATTATTCCAAACTACCGGCAATTAATATTGGTCTGCGGTAGCAGGAAATGTATGGAGGTAAATAAAGGTAAAACGGGCATGCTGAGTATAATTCAAATTTACCTTCACCATTCTAAGGATGCTTCGGCAGCTCTCCTCATCAGACTGTTCGGGTGAGGATGAAGTATTAATCCAAGAACTACAAAAATAGGATCTGTGCCCTCAGAACCAAATGTTATAAAATTGTATCCTCTAGTGAGCCTGGGAACATCAAATCTTGTACTCTTGGGCAAATAATTTAAATATTTTCCTACTTTCTCAATACAGCAATGGTGACACAACTGCGTCAGCCCGGAGGTAGGCTCCTGCAGATTTTGGCTGGTTTTAGCTTTCATAGACCGGGAAAAGAAGATTCCTCCGATGGCTCTTAATCGAGCCAAAATTACTAGGGGCACAGGATTGGAACTCTTATAAAGAGGAACTAAGAATTTATAAGAGAGTTAAGGGAAACAGAAAGGAGGTCCTGCGCCCGAATTCCGCTTCTAAAAAGTCAGTCGTTTAGGCGAAATAAAAAATCAAATCATTTCTCATTCTCATTTGCCATAGGACCGGAATTCTGGTGCTGGAGACTCCTTCTATGATAAAATGGAGAAGGTCTCCGAAACTTCTTGCCTTAGGGAGATTCTCTCTAAAAGTACAACCAATCCTACTTTTTTGATTAAGCCAGACGGGTCGTAGACAGCTTCTAGTGAAGTTTTTGGAGCTTCGCTCTTTGAGACCTACTTCCCACCTTTGATGACCACTCAGGCATTATCAAATTTTTTATTTTACATAATGGTCGTTCAAAATAGTAGCACAGATAATTTCGAAAATCATTTCCAGCCCTATTTACGTTTGAATAAAGCTAATATGCGGTTTTCTTTAATAGAATTAGTCTTTCCTTATGTTGGAATACATGTTCCGTAAAAGTGAAACGCAACAGGACGAGTCCAAACGATAAAATGGATGAAACCACCGAACACGAAACCACTCCAGTAAACCCGAACGCGAACCCTGCATCCAAAACGGCAGATGGTACGATTACGGTAACTCCTGAGCAATTACAAGTTTTGATCGAAACCAAAATGCAAGCGTTATTTGAGACTCGATTTCCCACCGCCGTTGTTGTAACTTGTATACGGTAGTACACTACATTTACATATACCAAGTATAGACGTAATCACCATAAAATCCCCACACTCTAGCCTAGTAACTTGCAATACGAAAGTTTTCGTAATAGTACAAGAATAGCACCCTGCCCGGTCCCTTTCTACACGTAACGTTGAATTATTTTAATAAGCCCTATAAGGCCATTGCCACTTTAAAATAATATAAACTTGTACAATTACTAGTTCGAACAATATCATTACAATGAAATACAAATTAACCCCAATTTAATCGGTAATATACCGATTAATAAAAAAAATTCAAATTTTGTTTACAAATAAACTATTTCTGATCTCCCGATAACCTTTATTCAACATAATATTAAGCATTAAGTTAAACTATCTGTTTTTTGCGTCTTATACTATTTTTTGCAAATTCTTAATACTCTTTAACATTAAACTAAACAGCAACATAGACAAGATTTTATTATTAACTTGTGCGTGTCGAATTTCATCATAATCGGTTTAGAAATAACCGAATTACTGCCTAGTTGGCTTAATCCAAGAACTTGGTGTCTGAATTAATAAAAATAATTGCCATTTGAAGATTTCGTCATGTGAAAGTTATTGCGCCTTAGTATTCTATTTTCTTGGTTTAGAATTAAATAAGAGCGCGGTGTTGAAGACACTATCAGAAGAAAACTGAAACATAAACATAAATTAGAATTAAATCTTAAGCAATTTATAATTTAGAGTCTTGCTATAATTTTTGTAAACAATTTAAACTCTATTATTATAGTTGTAGAACCCTGAAATTAATTAATTTATTTGATTAATTTTAATTAATAATTATTATGTATTGAATTCAATTTTCGACTAGTTTTATGTTTCGATCAGTCGACGGTTCCCCATCAACTGATGGGATAGCGATAGTAGATCTTACGACAGTGTTGTTATGTCACATGTATAAGATGGACGTGTACGAAATCAGTCTGTAATAATAATAAAGAAATCTAATAATATCGAACCATCCATCAATAATAATATCTACACATCATAAAAGAGACACAACAGATTGGCGACGAGGTGAAATAAATAATAAATTATTGATTTTTCGAAGATGTGCAAGAAAAATTAAACATTTAAAGGTTATGTGCACGTGCAAAAATAAATAAAATAATTCAAGTGCAAAAATGAATTCGGAACAATTGCAACAATTGATAGACGCGATGAATAAAAATCAGAAATTATTGGTCGAATCAATGTTATCTGAAGAAGGACGTAACGGTAGTCAATTCCGGCTTTCGAAAATTTTGATGCTAAGAAGGAAAGCTTCAAATATTACCGTCAACGTTTCGAAAATTATATTAAAATGAAACAACTGTCAACCACAATCAATCACGGAAGGACAGTTATTCCTCAAGAAATCAAAGTAAAAGTCAGTCAACACCAAAGGGAAATCATGATCACACGCGATCAAAATCAAAAGGATGGATCGACTACAAGAAACTTGGGATCGACAATGTATGTTTACGATGCGGTCGGAATAATCATAAATCGCAAAGGACTGTCGAATCGAACGAGCAACAATGGAGTGTTCAATATGCTAAGAGAGGACATCTTGCAAAAGTATGCATACAAGCTCTCTTAAATAAAAGAAATCGATCATATTCAACAAATGATGTCACAACAAAATAGAGTAAACAAAATTATCGATATTTACGACCAGTCCACACCGGAAATGGGCCAGGACACAAAGAAGTTTTACACTAGTGTTGAAATCGAAGGGGTTCAGCAAAAATTTGAAGTCGACACCGGTGCTGGATTCACACTTATTCCTAAGAGTCAATATAGAAGTCTAGGAATCAAAAAGCAGCTAAAACATAAATCGGGAAATGCATATCCGATTAATAAATGATGAGAAAAACATTGAAGCATGTTTTCCAAATATTTTTACCCAGAAGGTTGGCTGTATACCAAATTTTAGTATCAAGTTACAACTTCGTGAAGGTGCGAAACCCAGCTTCACACCCGGAAGGGATGTTTCATACGCGCTACGAGAACAAGTAGAGAAGAAGCTGGATAATTTGGAACAAGAGGGTATCATAGCAAAATCAACCACGAGCGATTGGGGATCACCTTTGGTAGTGATTCCGAAAGGAGATGGAACAGTTAGACTTTGTGTCGATTACAAAGTTGGAGTAAATGATCAATTAATAAACGTCAATTATCCAATCAAAAAGATCGAGGACATATTGAATAACTTACAATCCGGATCTGTTCAAAGCATATCTTCATTTAAAAATTGACGAGGAGAGCAATATTATTCAAACAATAGCGACACACAGAGGAACTTACCGAATGAACAGGTTAAGTTGCATATTTCGATGACATACTCGTGCACGGGAAAACAAAAGAAGAGTGTCAGGAAAATCTAAGGGCATGTTTAACCAGACTAAGTAAATATGATTTGCATTTAAATAAAAACAAGTGCTCGTATTATCAACGAAAAATCGAATATCTGGGACACGTCATGGAAGACGGGAAAATTTCAAAGTCCCCTTCAAAAGTAAAAGCAATCATCGAAATGCCACATCCAAGGAATGTAAAAGAAGTTAGACAATTGTTAGGGATGATAACTTATTATTCAAGATTCTTGCCTGACGTCTCTACTGTTACTTACCCGATTCGAAAATTATTACAAAAAAATGAAAAATTTGTATGGTCAAAGGAGTATCAAGCAGCTCATAAAATTAAAAAAGGAAATTGCGAGTGATCGAATACTTGTACCAAACAAAAAACGTCAGGGCCTGCTAAACCGTACGATGCCCAGTAATAGGACCATGTTCAGAAATCCAATAGTAGAACTACCACAAACAAGTGCAATAGTAGGCCGAAAAACATATCCACAGATTGTACAACAGTGGGAAACAGGAAGATGGCCAAAGCCTAATTCATGAAAAAATTCTAAAGAATATAGAAGCCCTAAACTTAAGGCTACTAAAACAAGATAGAAGCCCGCTTTAAATAAGCAAGAAATAGTTAATGAAATCACTTCCATGATGTGATAATCTATGAAGATGAATAATACATTCAGAATCGCCAATTGGAATGCAAATTGGCTGTTGCAACAAATTCTAGAGTTACAAATTTTCCTAAATATAGAAAGATAGATATAAAGATAAGATCGAAGAAGAATAAAGATAGATATATATCCCTAATTTCAGAACCTCATCTGACAAAAAATTCATTCGTTAGAATTCGAGAATACCAGTGCTGCACACCAACCACCCAGCAGGAAAAGCGAGAGAAGACTAAACTATATTTGTGAAGAACATTAAACATGTTTAGCTTCATAATCGGAGGCGATTTTAATGCTAAAAATACATATTGGGGATCAAGACTAGCAACTTATAAAAGTGTAAGGAGCTGTTTCCAGCCGGTCGGGCTTTAAACTGCAAGTTCCTGTCTGGAGGTAAACCAACATATTGACCAGCGGATACAAATAAGGTACCAGATTTGATAGATTTCTTTCTAACAAAAGGGATATCTGAAAACTACGTACTATTCGAGAATAGTGAAGGAATTTCGTCTGGCCATACGCTCAGTGATACTATTATCAAAATAGAAAATTTGCCTAGGTTAACAAATAATAAAATGAACTGTGATCTCTTTTGGAACCTAGTCGGAGGCATGACTGAAATAAAAGTACCAATTAAAACTCCGGCACAACTTGATGTTCAATTAGAGTTGCTGAACAACAGTGTACTACAAGCAGCATGGTAGAGTACTCATTGTACTAGTAACCAAACAGAAAATCATATCAACTATCCAGTAGAAGTGAAAGATTTTTTTTAGAGAAAAACGGAAAGCACAAAAAATCTGGCAGAGGGACCGAACACCACAAAGCAAACCACGACTTAATTATTTAAGCAACAAATTGAAAATGCTAGATTAGGATAGGTTAGGTTTAGGTAGCGGTCCACTAAGATCAGACATAGGCACAGAAATGGTCGCCAAATCCAACTTTGGCCAAACCTGCCGAGTTATTACGCATGAGGTGCTTACTAGCTTCTTCCTGAAGCATCAGTTTGCATACCGTAAGAGGCATTTCAATACCCTTTCTGCTTTCTGAAAAGTGGTCCGTTACACCACGTCGAGCCAGTACATTGGCTTTTATATTCCCTGTACTTATGAAATGTCTTAACATCCATTTAATAAGGATGTTGAACGGATCTATCATCTCTTTATGAAATGGGAGACAGTTCTGGACTAATTCGACGTGAGGAATTGTGACTGAAACGCTTTAATGGCAGCCTGACTGTCCGTATTTATGCAAATATCACAAGCCAATCTACGACTTCCTTTATGGCATTTACTTCACCTTTAAAAATGCTACAGTAGTCGAGGAGACGGAAGGAGAGGTTTACCATAAGTTCCTCGCAGAACACCCCAGCCCCGATTTTCCCGTCCCATTTTGAACCATCAGTAAAGAAGTTTACATTTCTCCTCCCCCTCAATTCCTGTGCCAGACCCCATCCTAACAGGTCCTGGGTATGCAGACAGGAATTTCAAGTAGGTGGTGGCTAACGCCCTGTCCACCTCCCCGCCCCCCTCCTTGGCGACCGTAATACTGCCATCCTGTTGGGACTGGTCAATGACTGTCACAACCAGCTGATCATCATTTAAAGGCCTGGTGCTGGTAGCATGCGGAGCTTCTTAGGACTTTCCTCCTGAGATCTTATTCTCTTTAGCTGTGGGCCAGCTGAAGGGCCTTCCGACTTTTGTTCGGTGATTTCGTTTCTGTCTTTCGTTCTTCTTCGTCCTGTCTTCCGGTGAAATGTTGTTTATTTTAACTAGAGCCATCCAGGCCTTTCTTCTAATGTTGTAGGTTGTTCTGGATATGACCTAATCACTGGATTTATAGTTAAAGCACTACCAGAAAAAGGATTACGAAAATTACTGCAAGTAATAAACGTTCAGACTGAAATTCGTTCCATACGAGTGGAAGGTAAACATAACAAGCCGCCAATCAAGAAAATATCGCACAAGCCGATTTTCCTACTTACTTCAATTTCAAAATTATTTAAAAAGCTACTACTACTCAAGAGGTTAAAATCAGTAATAGAAGTAAGAAAACTCATTCCTCCTCACCAATTTGGATTTATAGAGAGACATTCTACGATAGATCAAGTGCTTAGAATCACAGATTTAATTGAAGATGCTCTGGAAAATAAAAAAATATGCTCAAGTGTCTTCTTGGACGTATCTCAAGCCATCGACAAAGTATGTCACCGAGGCCTAGAATATAAACTAGACAGAGATATACCGAAGCAGTTTTACCTAATTTCAAAGTCATTTCGTGTAAAACATTAAAAAGGAATTCTCCGAAATAAAGAAAATATTGGCTGGTTACAAGGAAGTATTATGTGGCCAAACGTACCAAGCATAAAAGGAACACGTATTGCAACATTTCCGAGTCAACCACTAAATTACAAAATGCAAAAAGACAAGAAAAAAGAAGAGTTAATAAACATCGTTCAACTCTGTGCTAACATTACACAATAAACTGCTCTTATTTCAGCAGATATTGAAACCTGTATGGACATGTGGTGCGCAGCTATGGGACTGTACCAAGAAAACTAACGTAAAGGAATTGAAACCTTTCAAAATAAAGTTTTGCGTAGTATGGTTGTTCATAAACATCTGGATGCAGCAAGATTGATTCTGGAATGGAGAAAAAATATAGATTAATTTATTTGATTTTTATACCGATTCTTTATTTACTTAGCTTAAATAGAATTTTCACGGATTGAATTATCACGTCCAATGTTGTGACACACACTAAAAAGAAAAATATCTTAAGATAAAATCCCATTTATTTAATTAAATATTTACATTGATTAGATTATGCATTTTCCTTGTTTGTTTATTTTCTAAATTTTGACTTTTCACAATAATTATGGCATAATCAACTAGTACTTAATAATTTATAATTTATGCATTACACTGTAAAGTATTACCAATTATTGTAAAGCTACTGTACAGACAAATAATTAAGTTGATTTTTCGGCATTTTTTATAGACAAATATATTAATTGTTCATGGCAATCCCAATATTTTCGATTTGGTAAATCAGAAAAATATAGAGGCCAATCGCTCTCAATATATCTACTGAAAAAAGTAGAAATATCTTCCCCCCTCCCCGTAATTTTAATTTTGGCTGAAGGCCCAGAGTTATACCAATGTATAACTCTGCAAAAATGAGAACCCTCCATGAGTTCTGTTGGTAGTTTGGTTTCGTACTGAAAAGTATGGTCTACTCATCAGGCAGCTACGACCAAACTACAAAAATTTCCACTCTAACCACATACATTAAGTATCTGGCCAGAACGTACTGACATAGCGAATTATTATTCAACTACATCAAATATAAAAACCCATGGAGAAACTTTATTACAGACAGACAAATTAAATTCTTAACAAATAAGGGCTAACCAGCGAATCAGTAAGAATCCTTACAGAATTTGACGAAATTATTTCCTTACAGAATATTTGACATATCGGCCACCGAATCCGTAAAAACTGACAAATACAGTATTAAAATTCGAATGTGAATAGCAAAATTTATTATTTTTAAGAAAAGTATGCTTTGAAAATTTTGATGTATTCTGACATATCCTTCAGTTTGCGCGTTAAGGGGGAACCAGCGAGTCAGTAACAACTTTAAGTAAGAACGCGATATACAGAAAGTACATGTTACTGACCAGCGAATCCTTAAGAACTTTTCGTTCAGTTCAACTGTCACTTAACAGAGCGGAAATTAACGCACAAACTGAAGGATATGTCAGAATACATCAAAATTTTCACAGCATACTTTTCGTAAAAATATAAATTTTTCTATTCACATTAAAATTTTAATACTGTATTTGTCATTTGTTACGGATTCGCTGGCCAATATGTCAAATATTCTGTAAGGAACTAGTTTCGTCAAATTCTGTAAGGATTCTTACTGATTCGCTGGTTGCCCTTTTAATTTTCGCTCTCTTAAGTGACGGCTGAACTGAACGAAAAGTCCTTAAAGATTCGCTGGTCAGTAACATTCACTTTCTGTATATCGCGTTCTTACTTAAAGTTGTTACTGACTCGCTGGTTCCCCCAATATACGTGTGGGCCAACGCCACTACACAACGGCATAATACACACACAAATGAGGTTTCTCCATGGGTTTTTATATTTGATGTAGTTGAATAATAATTCGCTATGTCAGTACGTTCTGGCCAGATACTTAATGTATGTGGTTAGAGTGGAAATTTTTGTAGTTTGGTCGTAGCTGCCTGATGAGTAGACCATACTTTTCAGTACGAAACCAAACTACCAACAGAACTCATGGAGGGTTCTCATTTTTGCAGAGTTATACATTGGTATAACTCTGGGGCTGGGCCTTCAGCCAAAATTAAAATTACGGGAAGGGGGGAAGATATTTCTACTTTTTTCAGTAGATATATTGAGAGCGATTGGCCTCTATATTTTTCTGATTTACCAAATCGAAAATATTGGGATTGCCATGAACAATTAATATATTTGTCTATAAAAAATGCCGAAAAATCAACTTTATTACAGACAGACAAATTAAATTCTTAGACAAATAATTGCAATCTCATTCTTTAACCAAAACTGCAATACCGGTATATGTTTTATTGCAATTGGAAGAACTTTGGTTTCGAATTTGGAAGTTCGGTTCAATTTTAAGATTGCAATTATTGTTACTACTTTTGTGACCATCAAAGCGATCAAACCATTTTGTGAACAATAAAAAGCGAAGAATTATAATAAAATAAAAAGTGTGTAATAACTATATAAAATTATTTATCAATAAAATTTTACCGGTTGGACAAAACCTAACGGATCTTGGAATAATACAGTTACGTGGGAATTTACGCACAACATTATTTAATAAATCCAGTATAATTACGTAGATTTCGATTCTCATCGGTTTGTGCCCCAACATTGTGGTCCTTCGAGCCGGATCTTGGATTCAGTCGGCAGATTGTTGGTATTGTTTTACACATTTTTATCAATACAACATATTGGTACATTCAACACACGGAAATTTACAGCAAGTTCCAACACGTGTGATCATTTCGATAAGTATCAATTTTCATATTATTAATATTTCCTTAAAATAAAGTCAATTAAAAATAAAATTAAGAACTTTTATTAAATCAATTAAATTTCATATATAATCGAAGTTAACCAAAATATCAAGACTAAATTTATACATTTTGTAATCTGAATTCCAAATTGAGTTTCACAATCTATATTACGCCAGTGATTTCCATATCTCATTCAATTATTCGTATAAAATAACTATCAGTTTATTTGTGAATATAACTCTACTACCGCGTGGATAACAGTGAAAAAACAGTTAAGTGAATTTTCTACTCCATTTTGTGAAATCCCACGTGTGAAAGTGATACCTAAAACAAACAGTTACTTTTTAACATCAAGTGCTTACAACCTCTTTTTAATTAATAAAACTGCTTAAATCAATTACAAAATGGCAGACATTAACGCTTTGAAAAAGCAAAGGTCGGTCAACAAAGGCAAGGTGACCCTCATATTAAATAGCGTGAGGAAAGCTTCGGATATATCGATAGAAGAGTGCAGAGTTAGGCTGAACCGCGTCGAGAAATTGATGGAAGAATTTACAGTGATCGAAAACCGCATATTCGCTCTAGATCAATCTCAAGAACCTGATTTGGACTATGAAGAGAATTATTACAAGGTCGTAACTGAATTGAATAAGTTAATTCGCAAGCTGGGATTCAACAATCCGAATACAAATGCAAGCTTCGAAAGCCCGTTAAAGGCCACGCAATCAGGAGCAAACGTAAGGCTTCCTAAGCTTAATATTCCTGTATTCTCAGGAGACTACACCGAGTGGCAGTCATTTTACGATCTGTACGTGTCCTCCATACATGATTCAACTTCGCTGTCACCTGTTCAAAAGTTCCAGTATTTGAAAGGGCTACTTCGAGGAGAAGCTGCCAGCCTCTTGCGACATTTCACCATCACTGAAGCTAATTATATTGAAGCTTTACAAAAGTTGAGGCATCGTTACGACAGAAAACGACACACTATCAATGCGTTCATCAGAACATTTATCGAACAACCATCGATTAATGTTGCAAATAACGTTAACATTAAGAGATTACTCGATACCTCCGATGAGGTTTTGCGTGGTCTAAAAGCTATGGGGCCACAAGGTGAACAGCGAGATTCGTGGCTAGTTTATATACTTGTAAACAAATTAGATGACGAGTCAAAGGGTCTATGGACGCAAACTACAGCTGAGAAAGAGTGTCCAACAGTTCAAGAATTTTTTGACTTCTTGTTACGAAGAGGTGATGCTTTGGAATCATTGCGCAGCACAACAAAACGAATTTCAAGTTCAATCAACCAACAACCATTGATCAAAGGTCACGTAGCAGTTCATGATAGCAAATGCCCTATTTGTCAAGCAGATGGACATCTAATATATCAATGTCCAGTATTCAACGGTATGGATGTTTATAAGAGAAGAGAGGTAATTAAGAACAACAGAAGGTGTTTCAATTGTTTGAGCGATAAACATGCGATCTTTAAATGTCTATCAAAACGAAGATGTCCAGTTTGTAGAGGAAATCATAACACACTTCTTCATTTGCCAGAGACTCAGCTGACAACCGATATGAACAAAGTAGACAGCAAAGACGAACCTACTACAAGTTGCGGAAATGCAGTCTTGTCATACTGTAATGGGAATAGCATTGCTCAATCAATTCTTCCAACTGCTCTAACAGATATCGTATGTTCTTCGGGGCAAACTGTTCGCTGTCGCGTTCTTTTAGTTTCACGCTCTCAAGCAAGCTTCATAACAGAGTCATGTATTCAGCGCCTTGGAATTCCACGATACAATGGGAGAATTTCAGTGAAAGGAATTGGGCAAGTTGAATCAGGTACAACAAAAGGGGTTGATTACGTGCACATCCATCCACAGTCGGGTCCAACTTTAACAATAAAAGTGTTTATAATGAAGCGCATAACCAAGCTCCCACTTATCGACATTAGTTCTGCAAATATGGATACTTGGAAAAATGTACCATTAGCCGACCCCGAATTTTACAAAGCTAATGAAATAGATCTACTAATTGGAATCGATCATTTTTTCAACATTTTGATTGACGGACAAATTAGACGTAATCTCAATGAACCGGTTCTACAAAACCCCATTTTTGGATGGATCGTGGCAGGTACCATCAGCGATAATACGACAAACGCAGAAGCACCCCTACATGGATTCACGAACAACTTAATCGAAAGCAATATTGATGAGACCTTGAAACGCTTTTGGGAATTGGAATCAATTCCTAACGTTGCCTCGGTTTTGTCGCCGGAAGAAGAACTTTGCGAGAGAAGTTTCAAGGACAGTCACCGGATAAATTCAGAAGGGCGGTTCCAAGTCCGCTTACCTTTCAAAAAATCTCCATTGGAATTAGGCACGTCAATACACATGGCAATTCAGCGACTGAAGGAAATGGAACGTCGGTTTCTTAGAGACAAACATTTTCAAGACCAATACAAGAATTTCATGAAGGAATATTTATCTCTTGGTCATATGGAAGAAATTTCACAAACGGCAATTGATAGTTATACAACGAATCTTCGAGTTGTATTTGATGGTTCTGCAAAAACTAGCTCTGGCGAGTCACTGAACGACTGTTTAGCGGTTGGCCCGACAATACAATCAACATTATACTCAATAATTTTACGTTTTCGGGAACATCGTTTTGTCTTTTGTGCTGACATTGAGAAAATGTACAGACAAATTCTCGTTCATGACGACGATACAAAATTCCAAAAAATTGTATGGAGAGAAGAACCATCTCATCCCATTAAGCATTATAAGTTAAATACCGTAACATATGGATTGTCATCTGCTCTTTATTTAGCAACAAGGGCACTTAATCAAATCAAGAGAAAAATATTTATGTAGATGACCTCATGACGGGAGGAGACACACTAGATGAAACACAAAAACTGAAAACTTCAATAAAAACCACGTTATCTAACTACGGTTTTAAATTGCGAAAGTGGGCGTCTAATTCTAATGACATTTTGCAAGACACTTCACTCAGAGATAGAGAACATCATTTGAAAGCAATTGAAGATTCAGCCATTGATAAGGCAGTGAAGGTGTTACGTCTGCAGTATGATCCAAGGGAAGACACTTTTAAATTTCGGGTCGAGATATTGCTGAATTCAAGGCCTACAAAACGAATTATACTTTCCGAAGCCGGTAAAATCTTTGATCCACTCGGTTGGATCGCTCTAATCACCATCAAAATTAAGATCTTTATTCAAAGACTCTGGATTTTAAATTTGAATTGGGATGATCATCTACCAGAGAAAGAAGCCACAGAGTGGGAACAACTGCGGCTTACACTACCAAAAATAGAACAAATTTCCATTCCACGTTATGTTCAGACGATAAAATCAAAGAAAAGTTGAACTACATGGATTTTGCGACACCAGCCAACTTGCTTATGCCGCAGTAGTTTACTACAAGGTGACCACGGAAGAGGGAGAAACTTACAGTCACTTAATTACATCAAAATCAAAAGTGGCCCCTATAAAGCAACAAAGCCTTCCGCGCCTGGAACTCTGTGGAGCAGTGCTGCTAACAAATTTGATGGATCTGGTCAAAAGAGAAAATAATCTCAATATTCAAGAAGTTTTCTTATGGACAGATTCAACCATCGTACTTGATTGGCTTACATCCTATCCTCGCCGCTGGCCGACATTTGTTGCCAATCGCACCTCTCAAATACTGTCGTCATTTAGTCGATCACATTGGCGTCATGTACCATCA
Organism: Tipula vernalis; assembly: GCA_958295665.1. NCBI lineage: Eukaryota > Metazoa > Arthropoda > Insecta > Diptera > Tipulidae > Tipula > Tipula vernalis. The sequence continues at coordinate 210,454,255 of OY282560.1, forward strand.
CCACAAAATCCAGCCGATAGTGTCTCGAGAGGGCTTCTTCCAGACGAACTTACAGAGAATGCTTTATGGTGGAACGGACCTGAATGGTTAACTAAACCAGAGAAATTTTGGCCACCGCAACAAAGAGATTATGCCAACTTTGATTCTCTAACCGAAAATATAATCCTTACGTCAACCGTCGAATATGATATCTTCAAAAACTTAATTTCGAAGTGTTCGTCGTTCCATAAGCTCCAAAGAATAATAGCCTATTCTCTAAGGTTCATTGCAGGGTCCAGAAAGCAAAGGTCAATTGGAAGTAACTCCTTATTCCTAACCCGAGATAAACTGTATGAAGCACTCTACAAAATATGCATATATGATCAACGGAACTGGTTCAAACAAGAAATTGAAGACATACAGAAGATAAACACAGTAAAACATATAAGCAATCTAAAATCACTCATTCCATTTATTGATGAGTCTGGAGTATTACGAGTTGGTGGCAGGTTGGAGAAATGCGAACTACCATTTTCTACAAGGCATTCCATTATTCTCTCATCAAAATCAGTGGCAACAAAACTGATTCTCGAAGAATTATATAGAATTCATAAACACGCTGGGCCATCATTATTACTAGCATTGTCAAGACAACAATATTGGATTCCTGGTGCACGAAATTTAATTCGTCGAATTGTGCATAGCTGTGTTCCTTGCACAAGGCAACGGGCTAAAAGTGAGACCCAACTGATGGGCAATCTGCCAGAGTATCGTTTAGAACTGGTTCGGCCATTTTTGAGAGTTGGGGTTGATTACGCTGGACTTTTGCTGATACATTTGACTAAGGGAAGGGGACAGAAAAACTACAAAGCATATATATGTTTATTTATTTGCCTTAGTACGAAGGTAGTGCATCTTGAATTAGTGAGTGATCTTAGTAGCGATGCATTCCTTGCTGCGCTTAAACGCTTCGTTTCTCGTCGTGGATGCTGCCAAGAAATCTACAGTGACAACGGCACCAATTTTGTTGGCGCAAACAACGAACTTCAAAAAACATTTGAAAATTGTATAGCTCAGTCTAATGACATATCTCATTTTCTTTCCAGGAATGCAATTAATTGGCACTTTATACCTCCCAATGCTCCTCACTTTGGTGGTCTTTGGGAAGCGGCGATTAAGTCTACCAAATTTCATTTGCGCCGAGTTATTGGTGATTCAATACTTACGATGGAGGAAATGATCACTCTCCTTACTGAGATTGAGAGTATTTTAAACTCTCGGCCATTATGTGTGCTGTCAGCAGATGAACTAGATACTCTTACTCCGTCCCATTTCTTAATTGGGCATTCTTCTACAAAATTACCTAAGCAGGAAATAAGTCATCTTAAACCATCTCATATATCACGCTGGCAAATGATACATTATATTAACCAGCATTTTTGGAAGCGTTGGCATCTGGAGTATATTACATCACTACAACAGAAATCAAAGTGGTTAAAACAAAATACTTCGATCAACTTAAATGACATTGTAGTTATAAAAGAAGATAACGTTCCTGTAAACAGATGGCTGCTTGAAAAAATTATCAATATTTACTCCGGTTCCGATGGCCTCATTCGAGTAGTCACATTAAAAACAAAAAATGGTGAACTGAAGAGACCAATAGCAAAAATTGTTCGACTTCCTGTTGAACCTGGTGGTTCAAAGCCGGCGGAATGTTCATAAACAACCTAACGGATCTTGGAATAATACAGTTACGTGGGAATTTACGCACAACATTATTTAATAAATCCAGTATAATTACGTGGATTTCGATTCTCATCGGTTTGTGCCCCAACAATGGTCTACAAACCATAGTACATAAGGAATGATAACCTCGTCAATGAAGAAATTAAGAAATATGCTAGGAAACACTTATATCAAAATGCGGAGTTGCTTCGTATGCTGATCAACCCAAACCCAGTAAGACGGCTTCGACGAACGAAGCCCATAGAATAAGGGCAGCTAACTTAATGAAGTAACCAACTTGGAGTTCACCAATGGGTTATACTCCTCAAACAGTTAACAACATTTATTATAGGTAAATTACTAGTTGAATTTGTATGTACATATTTTCTGTCAGAAAATTCACGTCGGTGAAAACGTCGGTTTCTTTCATTAAGAACCTATTTAGTAGGTTCCGTGTAGATCTTCATTTAATTTATTATCAACTAGGAATACTCTGACTTATCTAATATAAACATGCCGCACCACCAAAATACAAATAAAAGCAAAAAATGCAAATTGATTTTATTGATTCAAATATCAAATTTTATTTACAATTTATGATCACTCTAATAACATGTTCCCGTGTTACGAGAATTTTTTCCAAATTTTATGCACTTTTGAATTCGTATCAAATAAACTGCGCAACATAATCACTTGGATTCCCGCCACCGCAATCATCATAATCACCTGAAACATTGACCAATTGTCAACTTTAAATAAATTTTCTTCGGCCATATTCCGATCTCGTGCTTCATAATTTCTAATAAATTCCAGCAAATGACGTGCCTTCATTAGATTCGCTCGCACTTTACTAATAGCATCCTGTATATCCTCAACTTTCATTTCATAGAATTCGGCCACCGTATATCCATCCAATAAATCAACTTTGTATTGGTCCTCATTTGGTCCATTTTCATTTTCGATAATCAATTCAAAAAATACAATTTTATGATTGAAACGACTAAATGAATTGTCAAAACAAAAACTATAGTCACCATCATATAGTATATCGTGCCGATGTAAATTATCAGATTTTCGTTCATCCGTATAAATTACGTGTCCCGATGGTTCAATAAGTTCGAAATTTATATCCAAATCACCATGCCCTCCGTCAATAACCTGATATTCAAAGTCAATCGTTTCATCAGTTTTACCATGTTGATAAAAACATTCTCGATTGCCTGGATCTATGCTCACAGTAAACTCTTTCTGAATTGCCGATCTGGCATTTTGAATCACCAAAACGATCAAAATCGTTAATATTTTTAATGCACTACTAATACTACTACTACTGCGGCGACGAATCATACTTGTTGGCAGCAACATAATTAAGCCACAAACTAATGAAATCTAAAATAAATACACAACGAAAAATGAAAAACAATAATAGATTTTCACTCGAAAATAATATAAAAATAAACTTTGAGGTTAAGAAAAAACCCGACAAAAATAATTTTTCCAAAATATTTTACCTGTTTCGTTTCACAAAAACACTGGCCACCAAAATGTACTGATTACACTCTTGAAATGTGTAATTTGTATGTTCAACTACACAATTTTATCAAACACATAGTGCTCGTAACTTCATTTGCATTTTTGTACTGATTAGTAGAAAATTACTTGTTGTTAACTCTCGTAAATTCTTACTTGTTTATATATGAAATTAACGAGCCATTCACAATATATAACAAGAAATGGGGGGAGAATTGAACAAAAAAATTTATCAAAAATTTAATTATTTTTGTTCGTATAACAGTTTCGGTATTTCGGAAAAATTATCTTTGTGATTATTTTTGTAAAAATTTAATTTTAAATGTTACACATTGAAGGGAGTAGAAGATAGAAACGATTTCAACCTCTCTGTACACAAATTTTTACGTTGGCGGGCAATAGTTTTAGTAGGAAATACAATTATGATTACTGATTAGTATACAATACAATACAGACAGTAAACTAACCAAATACATTAAACCAGAGTTTTTTTTTTTTATTAATTTCGCCGGTAGGTATGCTAACAAGTAAATAGTACTTAGGCCGTTCCCGAGTATTGTGATGATTCAGATATTTTTTATTTTTACTACCCGAATTCAATAATAATTTTTACGTGATAATGTCCCCGCCTGTTTTCAGGCAAATCATAGCATTTTGTTGCATTTTTCACAATATTTGGATAAATACAAGAGATCGTGTCCCGCTTGACCTTAGTTAAATCATGAAAATGATACCTATAATTGAAGAGGATGAACATATTCAAAATGTTAGAACCAGCGATGAAATAACAGCGATTAAAGATATGTACATATGTACGTATTTACATGTATACAATTATAGGAATCGTATGGTTGATCAACTGTAATAAATTGAATATAATCAAATTATGAATAATCAAATTATATTTTTTATAATAAATTCGTTCTTGCTCTTGTTGGTTGCCGTGGGTAATGAAAAATTCAAATCACATTCACTACGGTAACATCGGTACTTTCACTACAGTACATTTAACACGGTATTCGGGCACGGCCTAAGAAGACTCATTGATTATTTTTTTCAATACTTAAAAGGAAGTGGGGTTTTTGTTTTTGTTTACCAAACATTTCACCGAAGTGAAATTCTCCCCAAATAACAAAAAATATGTATGTATGTGTTGAACAAATAGCATTCATTCAGGCGACATTTTGTGCATCAAATGTTGCATATAAATCCCAAAAAAGTTGAACTTGAAATCAGAAGTATAAAATATTTTGTATAATACGCTACTAGCTATGTACATCAAGTACGCTATATGTCACGAGGTCGATCACATAATCAATCCTAGGGGTCGGCGATATAAATAACAGGCAATATATGTACGGCATGTTGCATCAAATTTCATCGACGAAATCTGTTCAACAAAAATCAAAAGATTGATATTCGACTATGGTTTCTAGGATCTCTATTGTACAGCCCTTGAAAGTAAAATGTCACATGATCGATCCTAGGGGTTAGCCATATAAATAACAGGCAATATATAAACAGCATGTTGCATCAAATTTCAACGACGAAATTTGTTCAACAAAAATCAAAAGATTGATATTCGTCTATTCTGGTATCTCTATGACATAGGCCTTGTATGTAAAATATCACATGGTCAATTCTAGGGGTTGGGGATATAAATAATAGGCAATGTATATACGGCATGTTGCATCAAATTTCATCGACGAAATTTGTTCAACAAAAATCAAAAGTTTGACATAAATGGTTGTCCAAAATTGGTTCTATGAGAAGCGTAAGAAAATTGTTAAACAGATTTCGTCGTTGAAATTTGATACAACTTGCCGTATATATTTTGCCTGTTATTTATATCGCAGATCCGTAGGATCGACCACATGACATTTTACATACATCTTACATTTAACATTCGAATGTCAATCTTTTGATTTTTGTTGAACGGATTTCGTCGTTGAATTTGACGCAACTGACGGAATGTAATTTGTTTCAATGGGTCTGTTGTTTATTTAATTTCACATAAAATCAAAATGTAAAGTCATTGAACCGTTTTTGCTTTAGTCATTTTGACTAATAAACACTGCTTAAATGTTATCTTTTAAATTAAATTTAATATTGGGTTTCTCCTTAAAGACGATTATTTGAAGAAAAAAATTATTTCTGAAAATGGCATTTAGGCGAATAAGTTACTACCACATACATAAAATATACGTACAATTTTATTTTGGGAAGTATTTCACAGGCATAACATTTCTTATGTGGGTGTGGGTAACTGAAGAGCAGGGAAACTTTCGAATTTAAGCTTAAAATTCCTGATACCATTAGAACCGTATTTGTGCTAATTAGTGCTCATTGGAAAAAATTTGTGCTAGTCCAGGAGCCGAGAAAATGGAAAATAGTTTTCATATTCCGCCTGAAAGACGGTAAAAGAATTGTTTCTGTATTCTTTTACCGCCTTTCAGGCGGACCTGATTTTCAGCAGAAACCAGAAAACATTAACCAATTATCTTAATATTTTTAGTTGCTAAATACAATGGAGAAATTTGTCCTTATCACAAAAATATCAATTTTGATAATTTTCATTCATTAAATTGTCGAAAATGAAAACCAATCCATACCCCTAAATGACAATATCCAAGACACATTTTGAGTTCAACAAATTTCCAAATTGAACAACAAAAATAATTGATTTAAACTATTGCCGAAATAAAATGTTTTACAAACCAATACAAAAGTTATGCCTGATTACATATTTCATTGCAATACTGTAAGAAAAAATGCAAAAGCGAAACCTGATTTTCAGCAGAAACCGGGAAAGTTTAACCAATTAACTTTTTCTTTTCCATTAGTGAACGCATTGAAGAAATTTGTGCTTACCACAAAAATATAAATTTCGAATTGTAGTAACGTCAGTTGGATTCTATAACATTACACTTTTAAAAAAATAAAACTACTCTCTCTCTCTCTCGTTAGGCTTACGAACTAAACGATATGTTCTTTAATCAATATAGTGTTGTGGTAACCAAGTTCGTACCTCTACGTTATATAAAATCACATTTTAATGACTATTGCCTTAGCCATGGTAATTGTATTGGTAAGCATCAAGCCTATATAAATACCGAATATTGATTGTCAAGTCAGTTTTACTTTTGATCTCGATGATTGTGATGTTTGTTGGGCATTTTCTATGTTCGTTTTTTTTTGTTACGCGCATGACAGCACAAGAAACATCGCCTCCTCATCTGAGTGAAATACAGTTGAGTGTGTAATAAAATAAGATCGTTGTAACACGCTAAAAAGAAAAGTGTCTAAATAAATAAAATTATAAAAATCATCGTGCTTTATTTATTTAATCATCGAGTATTTTAAATAAATAAAATACACCACAATGATGAACAACATCCTTCCTTCTAATTAAATTAAAAACATAATAAATCTAAAATAATTATTATTTGCTTAAATAAAACATATTTTAAGATATTTTATTTTATTAACTAAAAGACTTTAACGTACATTAATAAATCTGTATTTCACTTTAATACCGCGTTAATACAATAAAATAATTAATCAATCCGTCAGCTTATTATGTATATTCCTTCAATGGTTACACTCTTTTTCTGACAACAACTCGTGTATTCTTTTTAATTACAATATTCAAATAGAGAGTGCTACTATAGCTCGATTCACATGTACCATACACATGTATACATAATTTTTTGACTTCATAAAAATAATCTTAGAGCTCGGCTATCCTGACTAATTCAGCCACCTCGCTGATCAGTCATACTACGTATAATATTTATTCATACATGCACATATTTTTTCCATAAATTTCAACTTAATTCTAATAATTGTTAACATATTTGCTTATCTTAATTAACTTTAAACAATAAGATTGAATTTCAATTTGGATTTACTTAACCGACCTATTTTTTGTTTCGTTTTTTATATATATATATATATATATATATATATATATATATATATATATATATAAGTTATTAATTAATTAATTCATTATAAATACCGCTATTTTTAATTTTAATTCTTAATTCTATTCTTATCCTAAATAACTCGATAAAACATTGGATCCCATGTTTGAACTTTTAATATCTTAATTTAAATACTCTGTCTCATATTCTGAGTCTAAATACTCTACATCTTCATATTCCGTTTCTTCTTCATCTTCCAAACTTTCCTTGTCTAGTTCGTTTTCCTGTAACTTACATTGTTGATCATTGTTCTTGGAGTATAAACGCATATTCCTAGAATCAAATATACCTTCAAACGGTCGTCCTGAAACTTGATAACCTTCTACATCTTTTATTAAATACCGGTCCCTATCTAAAACTTTACAAATCCTATAAGGTCCCTTAAACCTAGTTCTTAGTTTGTTGTTAACTCCTACTCTAGGTAGTATATAGTAAACTTGTGCTCTACTCAGTGCGTCTACATGTTTCATCTTATCGCCTGTGTTATATAACTGAGGTTCTACTGTATGATCAGTATCATCATAATATTGATCACCAATCATATTAATTTGTGATTAGTATAGGTAAACAGCTGTAAATAAAACGATAACATTATTATATAAAATAAATAAAATCTTTCTTCTTGATCGAGACGTGAACGAGTCAACATAGCATAAATAAAGATAATATATACAAAATGTTTAATAATTACTAAATTACTAATAAAAATTAAATAAACACGCTAACAAATTTTTAAGAGTTTTTATCAAAGCCAAAGTGAACCTATGAATACAGAACAATTGGTGGCAGCGAAGGGATTTCTCTGAAGAATTCAGTAAACTTTGAGGTTTATAACTCTTAAAAACATAAAAAAAAAATAAACGCTGAAATAACAAATTGAAACTAATAGAAACGATAAATAAAACCGTAAAGTGCTAAAAAAAAAAAAATTTAATAACAATTGTGAAGCATAGCCATGTTATTTCGTGATATAAATAATTATTTTATACAAGGCGTATTGTAACTGTGTGATATTAATAATTAACCCACATTATTAATAAATAATAAAAAAAGGATTTGTTTTAAAAAAAAAAAAAATACGTAAATTCCGAAATCATCCCATAATTTTTATAACGGATGTAAAATATTTCTTCGCGGAACATCTTTAAGACACATATATAACATTGTACCATCATCATCATCATTTTAAGAAGAAAATTTTCATCAGTTTCAACAAAAATATTGCTGAGAAGTAAATTTACGTCGTTCTAAGCAAAAAAAAAAAATAAAAATATTGGCACCAAACATAGAGCTGTAAAAAAAAAACAAACGGACAATTAACTGGTTACCAATAAATCAACGTGAGGGTCATTCATCATCTACAACAAATCAACACGCGTTTAATCGTAAGTTAATCCAATACATTTAAGAAAATTTTCAATTAAAATTAAAAAAATAAAAATAAAAATTTTATATATGTACATAAGTAATGGCTAGAAATTAAATTATTATTACTATTTTTATTTAGTTAAATTATTTGAAATCAGTTTAAACTATATTATATTATTATTAGCGATTTTTGTGAATTCTATTCAGTATTTTGATTTAAATTGTTGTGCATCTATTATTCAATTCCTCGTATGTACACTGTACAACAAGTAATGTAGTCTAATAATTGATTTCGAAATGTTCCACGTTTGATCAATGCAGTTTTTGTCGAAATATTCTTTCTAACGAAAATATTAATTTCGGGACTTTTTGTTCATGCAAATTCAAAATTCCATTCAACAATAATTTCATGCATTATTTATCTTATTAATGCCAAAATAAAAAAATAAAAATGACTGATCTAAATATAGAATCAGCTTTAAAAGTAATACCCGAATTTGATGGTAATCCTAGAAATCTTCACCGGTTTATTTCTTGTTGCGAAATTATTCTGAAACCCTTAAAAACAGAAGAACACATCAATTTTATCAATCTTTTAAAAGCTAGATTAACTGGGAAAGCTTACAATGTCTTGAGATATAAGGAGTTCGAAACGTTTAAAGAAGTAAAAACTGGATTTAAAAAACAGTTTGGTGAAACTCGTTCATCCGCGCAAATACAATTAGAGCTTCTTCAAAGCTTTCAATCAAAAAACGAAAATGTACAAACATATGCAAGTGGCATATTTCAATTACAAACTGAATTAAATGAATGTTGTTTCAATACACTTGGGAACTCAAACGATGACGTATTAAGCCTAAATGAACGAACTGCATTAAAAGCATTTCAAGAAGGTCTGATACCGTCAATTAAATTAATAGTGAAGGCATGTAGGTTCAATAAGTTAAAAGATGCCATAGCACAAGCCAGTGAAGAGGAAACTAACCTTCAAAATAAACCCAGTTCATCAAATGCTGCTCCAACTAGTGATAAATCGTTGATTAAATGCCAAGTTTGTCATAAACTGGGCCATAGTGGCGATGTGTGTTTTCTGCGGTACCGCGTCAATAAACCCAATTCATCATATAAAAACAGCAATGCTAACATCCGGCTTATTTGCGCATACTGTAAAAATATTGGACATCATATTCAAGAGTGTCGAAAACGAAAATACCGGCAAAATCAATCAAATTCGAACGCAAGAAATATCACAGCCTCTAATTTTAATCAAAATTCCACAAATCAACCAAATTCGGAAAACTCAATAAAACTCGAAAATTTGCCGGGTACCAATTCTCGAGTTTAAATTCACCCATTCAGTACTCATCATCAAATAATAATCTTAATAACAATCCGCCCACTAAAATAATAGAGGTCCATTTAAATATGATATCTACTAGTGAAGCGAAATATGTTGCAATTTCGATGGATATATTAAAAGCTCACGAAAATTATTTTATACTAGATACCGGAGCTGATATCAGCATTGTCAAAAGGTCGTATGTTGTTGGAAAAACTGATTGCTATCCCAATCTGAGTTGTGCTATCAAAGGTATAGGTTCCGAAAAACTCCAAACCATAGCAGTTTGCAAAGCTAATATTTTGCTTGAATCAACTACGTTACAGCATAATTTTCATATCGTTGATGACAATTTCCCTATTACGTGTGCTGGAATTGTCGGCAATGACTTTTTAACTAAATTCAAATGTACAATTGATTTTTCTCATGGTACTTTGGAAATTCCTTCAAATTTGGGAAATAAAATTTTAAAATTGACTTGCCCAGATAATCCACTCGAAATTCCACCACGTTCAGAAAAAGTTATAAATTTGCCTGTTGATTTTCCAAACGGTGATTTCGTTTGTCAACCATTTCAAATATCCAAAGGTGTCTTTATTTGTGGTAGCATAATAAAAGTAATAAATAATTTTGCCAATTTTATTGTGCTCAATACAAATAACCATAGTTTTGTGATAAATCAAAATATAATTTTTAAAGATTTTCTGGATCCTTACCATTTTTACACCATTTTCTCATGGAATAATCCTGTCGAAAAACGTTTTAGTGAGTTAGAGAAAGAGCTTAATCTTACCAACTTAAACCGCGAAGAACGGCATACCATTACTCAAATTTGTCGAAATTTTAATGATGTTTTTTATTTGAAAGGTGATGTACTTACCGCTACTTCTGCTACATTTCATGAGAAAAAATTACTTCCAAATTCGTCACCTATTAGGGTAAAACAATACAGATTACCTGAAACGTCTAAAATGGAAATAAATACGCAAGTTAGTCAAATGCTGAAAGATGGCATAATTCAGCCAAGTAAAAGTCCGTGGAATTTTCCCGCCTTAGTTGTTCCAAAAAAATCAAATGATGGGGAGCAGAAATGGCGTTTAGTCATAGATTTTAGGAAACTGAACGATATAACAGTTGCCAAAGTTTTCCCTCTTCCTAATATTAGTGAAGTTCTGGAACAGCTCGGTAAAGCATCGTACTTTAGTACGCTTGATTTAAAAAATTGCTATCACCAGGTGGAACTAGTTAAGGAGGATCGTGAGAAAACTGCATTCAGTACCAACCTAGGCCATTATGAGTTTATTAGAATGCCTTTTGGACTAAAAAATGCGCCGTCTACATTTAAAAATCTAATGAATACTATTTTGTACGGTTTAAATAGTCTCCAATCATTTGTATATCTGGATGATATTATTGTATATGGCTCTAATTTACAAGAACATAATAATAAATTAATAAAAATTCTTGAAATCTTTAGAAATTACAACTTAAAGTTAAATCCCGTAAAATACTGTTTCTTACGAAAAGAAATTGTTTATCTTGGTCATTTAATCACTGATAGTGATATTAAACCACACCCAGCGAAGCTTGAGGCTGTTATGAAATATCCAAGACCTCGAAATGCGAAGGAATTAAAATCTTTCCTTGGCCTCGTGGGATACTATCGACGGTTTGTCCAAAATTTTTCCGGTCTATCAAAACCACTAACAAATTTACTAAAAAAAATTGTAAATTTGAATGGTCAGCATTTTGTGAAGAAGGTTTTGAAAAACTAAAAGAAATTCTTTGTAATCCTCCGGTTTTACAATACCCAAATTTTAATGAAACATTTTACATAACAACTGACGCCAGTGATTTTGCAATTGGAGGTGTACTCTCTCAACGACATGATAACGCTGATTTGCCCATCGCTTATGCGAGCAGATAGCTTAATCAAGCCGAGAAGAATTACTCAACCATTGAGAAGGAATTGCTTGCTATAGTTTGGGTGATCAAGCACTTTCGACCTTACTTGTTTGGAAAACCATTTATCGTAAACACAGATCATCGCCCTTTGGTATGGTTAAATTCAATCAAAAATCCAGCTTCTAGATTAGTACGTTGGCGAATCGAACTCGATGATTACGATTTTACGATCAAATATTTACCCGGAAAAACAAATCATATTGCCGATTCTCTTAGCCGAATCGAAATTCACGATAATTCAATCGATAAATGTTGCATGGTTCATCCGTTAAATTCAAAAAGTTTCAAAGATGTAATGAAAGTTACAACACGATCTAAAACACAAAATAAAAATATCGTAGCCCTAGATGATAGCAATACGCCCAAAATTACCGAAACCGCCGAGATAGAAAATGTACCTAAGGCTGAAAATAAATTTCCCATAATTTTGCCAAATAACTCTGTTCAAAATATATCGGACGAAACTCAAATCAATGAAATTTTAAATGAACATCATCGCAGCAATATTGGCGGTCATCAAGGAATTATGCGAACTTATCATAGAATTAAAAGCTATTATTCATTTCCTAAAATGTTATCCCGTATTAAAAATTTTATTCGCAACTGCCCAGAATGTCAACAAAATAAAACTGCTCCACCTACAAAGTTACCAATGGTATTGACCTCCACTTCCACTAAGCCGTTCGATAGGATATTCTTAGATGTGGTTGGTCCATTACCTGTTTCTTACAACAACAACAAATATATATTGACTATGCAGGATGACCTAAGTAAGTTTTCCGTAGCCGTTCCAATGCAAAACCAGGAAGCAAAAACCATAGCCCTTTCTTTCGTCGAAAATCTTATTCTCAGATTTGGATCTCCAGTTAGCATATTGATTGACCAAGGTTCGAATTTCCTAAGCGAAATATTCACAAATGTTTGTAAATTGTTGAATATAAAGAAATATAAAACTACTGCCTATCACCCCCAAACCAATGGGGCTCTAGAGCGATCGCATCGGGGATTGATAGAATATCTTAGAAGTTACGTAGAGAGTGACTCTCAAAATTGGGACTCATGGGTTCCATTCGCGATGTTCTCATATAATTCAACTCCGCATTCCACTACCAGTTTCATCCCATTTGAAATGATTCATGGTTTTAAACCCAATTTGCCATCCTCTCTAAAACGACTACCCCTAAACGATCAACCGATTTATAACTACGATGATTATTTAATCGAATTGAAAACGAAATTGCAAAATTGTCATGAACTCGCGAAACGCAATATCGAATTAAGTAAACAAATATCTAAAGAGTATTATGACAAAAGCGCTAAAGAGATTAATTTTGACGTTGGGGATTTTGTGTATTTGAAAAATGAACACAAAACCTCTAAGCTAGATTCCCCATGGTTAGGACCATATAAAATCGTTGAGAAGATGTCCCAAGAAAATTCAAAAATTAATATTAATAAAAAGAATCTCATAGTGCACAATAATAGATTAAAACTTAAAATACAAGAATAGAAGTTAGAAATAAGTAGAGAAATATTTTTGAAATAAACATTTGAATTGTCATTAAAGGTGTTTAATTATACATGTTTAAATAAATTTTGACTTTGATAATAATTTTAAGGAAACTTTAAGTTTTGAAATTAAAAAAAAAACAAAAAAAAAAAAATAATAATAATAATAATAATATTAATAATATTGAATTTATACCGATTGAAATTTGTATATTTTATTCATAATAATTAATAAAATTGTAAACAATAAAAGCTCAATTATATAGTACAACCAAAAGTTAAATTAACTTAAATTAAATTTAACTTTTTCATTAGAGGGAAGGTGTTATATAATTGAGGTTCTACTGTATGATCAGTATCATCATAATATTGATCACCAATCATATTAATTTGTGATTAGTATAGGTAAACAGCTGTAAATAAAACGATAACATTATTATATAAAATAAATAAAATCTTTCTTCTTGATCGAGACGTGAACGAGTCAACATAGCATAAATAAAGATAATATATACAAAATGTTTAATAATTACTAAATTACTAATAAAAATTAAATAAACACGCTAACAAATTTTTAAGAGTTTTTATCAAACCCAAAGTGAACCTATGAATACAGAACAATCTATGAATACAGAACACCTGCTCTATATATCACCTCAAAATTAAACTCCTCAAAAAAAAAAGCCCATCGTTCTACATTACTATTCATGTCACGCTTGTTTAACGTCAGCTTTAAAGCATTACAATCCGTGACTACCGCGAATTGCATTCCGAACAAATACGGCCTAAACCGCTTAATACTATACACCAAGGCCAATGTCTCAAGCTCGAAGCTATGTAACTTCGACTCAGCGTCCGTCGTTTTTCTGACATTACAGGATGAAATTCCCCATCCTCTTGTTTCTGCATGAGTATCGCACCGTATCCTGAACTCGAGGCATCTGTATGCAATTGTGTCTCGCGTCCTAGTGAATATATACTCCACACAGGCCTACCTACCAACAGCTCTTTCAACTGACTAAATGCCTTAATATGTTTCTCCAAAAAACTAAACTCAACAATTGGCTTTAACAACTCATACAAAGAAGCAGCAATTCTACTAAAGCCTTTTATAAATTTCCTAAAATAACTAACCAGACCAATGAACCGTTGTAATGCTCTTGCATCCGTAGGAACAGGATATTTAGTTATACTTTCTATGTGTTTGTCACTCAAAGTAATTCCCAGCGAACTCACATTGTATCCCAAGTACTCGACCTTTGTTTTAACGAAATGACATATTTAACATCATTTCCCGCCAAGATGCTAAGTAATTGCTTCAATATGGTTAAGTGCTCCTCTAGATTTTCTGTCGCTATGAGAATATCGTCTATAAAAACTATTATCCTACTATCATTTATTAACGGTTTTAAAACAAGCTGTAAATATTTAACAAAATGGGCCGGTGAGTAGGTATAACCAAATGGTAATTTATTGAATTCAAAGGCGGTATATTTTTTGGAGTCTTCTTTTAAATCTACGTTTTGGGCTTGACGTTACTATTTTATTCTCCCGTATTCTTATTTCTGCCTGATAATTAATCCTATCAATGGCACCTGCACTCTTCCCTAAATAATATTCCTTATTCACCTCGTTGATCGTATTGCTATAACCAACTGTCTCACTAGTTTCGCCTACGTCTAATACCACTACATTCATAACTAACAATTCCCTATCTGTGTTAGCCACCTCCTTCATTATATCCATGTCGAAACTATTTTTCCCATTCCCGTCCTTAATTTTTACAACATTGATTCCATTAGATTTTAAAAAATCCCTTCCCAGAATTATATTTATTTCCATTGTTTTATCGGGTACTACTCGACAGTTAACCGTATAAATATCATTTTCTATTATAATATTACTCTCCCAATTACCTAAAACTATTAACTCAGTACCGTTAATTCCGACAACATTTTCATTATTTATTTCGCCTACTTTTAAATTTTTAACCAAACTTTCTTTTATAATACTCACGCTACTGCCGGAGTCTATCAAAACTCGTTCCTCAACCAATTTGCTTCCAATAATCGCCATCGCTTTCACCTGTCCTTTGCCATCAATTATCAACTGTTTCTGTGCCTGCATTTCTGTATCTTCCGTTTGGCTACTCATGTACAAGATTTCACCTTCTAGTTTAACTTTACACTGCCCTTTCACGTGACCTATTTTTTTACACCTCTCATACGTCGGTTTCCTTTTTGGTAATGTACAATTGGTGGCTATATGCCCTTGTTGGAAACAATTGCAACACTCCTTTCTCCTCACCCAATCCGGCTTGTTCTCGTACTTCTTTGGGTTACTTTCGCAGGTTTTTGTTTTTTCCGATTGATAGTTCTGGCTATTCATTCTCTTTCCGTTATCTCCTTCGCTCCCATTCTTCTTAACGTGCCATTCCATGTGCTCCTTTAACTCTCTCAGAGTGGTAACTCTGATAGACTTTAGGGCTGAGCTTAATTTATATTCGTTCATGCCCATAATTATATAATAAATTATATTTTTCTCTTCTATCTGTCCCTTAGCTATTTGACACATCTCAAAATAGTATTCGATTAACCCTTGCTGTCCTCTGATCCTCTTTCTCAATCGTTCGTGAATTTCTGCCTGTGAGCACTTGCTTGGAAAATTGTCTCGTAACTCCAACGAAAACCTATACCACGACATCATCCTGTCCATGGCCGACTCGTACCACTTCAGCGCGTACTATAACATTTTGTTTCTCGTGGCTAACAGCACCAATCTTTCATCTAACTGATGGACATCCATCATAACCTCAACATTTTTAACCCACTGATCGGAATTCAATCCAGTTACGTCAGTTGGATCAAAGTTTGGCAACATATCCACAATATCCCGAATATAGTAAATCGCGTAATATCCCTTCTAGAATATGTTTCCTTTCCACACTCCGACCACTCACGCGAATCTTCGCCCTTACTATTCTCAGGCACACGTTTCGAATTCTGCATTTCAGCTCCTATTTCAACAATTAAATCACCTTCGGCCTTTTCTCCTTCCGTTCCTTCAACGTCCTTCTTTAACGTATCCATCAGTAATCGCTGAATTAATATTTCTTTGTTTCCTGTTGTTTCCAAACCACGTGCACCCAACTCTTTTCTCAATTGATGCACACTGAATTTTTTCATTCTTATTGTTTTCCACTTTTATTTATACCATCCGTTCATTATCCCATTTCTGAACTTTAAGATACTTTATTTTATTAAATAAAAATGTCAGCTTATTATATTCCTTCAATTGTTACACTCTTTTTCTGACAACAACTCGTGTATTCTTTTTAATTACAATATTCAAATAAAGAGTGCTACTATAGCTCGATTCACATGTGCCATACACATGTATACATAATTTTTTGACTTCATAAAAATAATCTTACAATATTATTGCTAAAAATCAATAATTTATTATTATAATTTAATAAAACAACCATTATAATAAAAAATTTATACAATCTAAACAGTTAGTGTACTCGTGTTTCATTGTCAAGAGTGGATAGTGATCACATCAATAGTGACATCTATTATTTGTTATGTTAAGTATTTTACATTAAATATAAAGCCTACATTTCGACCATATATAGTATCGTTCGCCTAACAATTTACGAGTAACAATATATGTATGGTCGCTTGAATTTTGGCAAAAGCTTATGATTAATTCCCGGCTCGTTTACAATGTTTCGTATAAAGATATAATCACCAACTTCATACCTATTTGCGTCTATATGTTTCTTGTCGAAATAAACTTTATTTATCTCTTGGTTCGTTCGCGTACATTTTGCAATACCGTCTCTTATTTCATTTAGATTTCTGAGAATCAATAAATTGTTTCAGAACATCATTTGACTTAATTTGATTAACGCCAAAAAGTGCAATTGACGGTGTAGTTTTGTACAGTTCGGTTCTGCGTATTGTTTATCACAAATTCAGTATCATTAAGGACAGTGTCCCAATTTTTATTAGGATCGGAATCAATAGTTTTTGAAAGTATTAGTTTAACGGTACGATTAATTCGTTAAACCTGATCGTTTACAAATATCTTGAAATTATGTGAGGTGAAACATGTACCCCGATCTAATATTATTCGTAAATGAACGCTGAACTGGTTAAAGTACGATTTTAAATGTTTGACAACTTCGGAAATAGATAAGTTCCATCCTAATTGGCCATTCATATAATTTGTAAAAGTTTCAATTCGAAGTTTGAAATATTAACAGTGACCTTTTTTAAGTTTTAAACAATATTTGTGTACAGTTTGGTTCAAATCGGTCAAGGTGTGTGGATTTCCTTAAATATAATACACATATGCTGTACATACATACAAACCTCACTTATATATGGTAGATTGCTCAATAGCTCACTAAACCCTAATCCAACTCAACTCAACCCAAATTCAACCCGCAAACGGCCCCCAACTAAACGCTCAACCCAACCACAAACTCTCTTTCAATTCAACCCTCAAACCAGCATGTATAAAAAATTAGGCAACTGCTCACTGTATCTGTATCTTAATCTAACCCCAACTCTCACCTCCAACCCAACTTCAACTCAACCTGCAAATTGACCCCTAGCTTAACCTTTAACTCAACCCCAAACTCAAGCGTATAAAAAAAATTGTATATATAGTATTTCTATAACCAAGTGTTTTGGGTCAATTCGTATGGCAGGTACCGGACCCTCTTGACCTACTGGTCAAAAATCTTCGCCTTGAAATCGGACAAGCCGTTCTCGAGATACCATGGATACAGACCCATATACCTTGGGTATTATGAGTACTCCAGACATCCAGAAGTCCAGACAGACGGACGGACATTTTTTTTTTTTGCTGTTTTAGACTCAGGGACTTTCAAAACGTCGAGAAAAATGGTTTTGGACCAATCAAATTTTTGGTCATTTTTGACAGGATTTCAATACTTTGGTCTTTTTAGACCATTCCATGATGCTTGATGTACCAATCATTAAACGCTACCTTCAACTGACCTTAACCTCCAAAAAAATTTCACAATTTATCGAACCGGTTCCCAACGCCAAGTCCAAACTTCCTTCTGGTGCTCGTGAAAGAAAATAGTTCTTATAATGGACTCTCGCAAAAAATGAAAACGGGCAGAATTGTATTTCCAATCACTGTTTAAAACCCGCAAATGTCATGAGTTCGCACCACTTTCGGCTAACTCGGTCAGCAGTAACGTTGTATCCTTTCAAAATATCTTTAAGATTTCCGTAAAATTCTGAAATGTCAGTCTTATTTAAAGAAAATGATCTGGCAGCTCAAATATTTTCTGGTTTCCTCAAACCGATGTTTTTATTTCTTTTACGAAATCCAACAGCCCAATCCACACCTGCACATTTTGTTAAATCGCGAGATAGATAATAGCGACATTCTAACTTCTTCGCAAATTCATAAGCAAGATGTCGAACCTGGATTAAAGTCAGGCCATAATGATTCGTTGAGTTGTTTCTGTTGAGCTGCGGTGCACACTTGATTTGAGCAATATTTGGAAGAAAATTCGTTTTGTTCTTCATTATTTACCTCAATTTTCTTCTTTTTCTCTATCCGGTGTTTCCAAAGTAGTTGCTTTTAAATTAAATTTATCAGGTTCTCTTCTTATTGACAGTCCTCTTTCGAACACGTCGGTTATTACAGCGCTTATACCATTTTCGTGTATGCATGTTCTTTCGGTTCTTCCTTGTACGATCAAACCATTGTCTACAAAAAAATTCTGGTTTAGAATATATCACACGGGCCACGACACTTGATACGCATCAAAGTACCCAGAAAGGATTGTATCAATGTAGCCCACATCGCCATATTTAATAAACACACAACTATCAGAAAACTTAATTAAGTTAGATCAACAAATTGATTTGTTTACGATAAATATAAAATAATTCTTTCCGCAAATGACAGTATTGTAAACTATTAACAAAAACAGAAAATAATGTTTGCTAATAACGAACTAGTTGTATCTGTAGGGGTAGCACGAATATATGTCAGTTTTGTCTGCCGGAGCACCATCATCATCAATGAGTGGGTAAATAAACCTTTCACATGGAGAGTTTTTTGGGTGTATCAATGTACATGCCCTGACTCCCCTATAATAGTTCGACGGTACTACTGTACGACTGTATGATGTTATGATGGTTTAATGGCTTAGTGGCATGATGGTATGGAATAATGGTATGATGGAATAATTGTTTTATGGTATGATAATGCGACAGTATGTATGCTGATATGATTGTGAAAGATGATATGATGTTACGACGATATGACGGTATGGTACGCTGCTATGATTGTATGATTGTGTGATGGTAATTATCCTTTGTAAAAACCGCCTTTGGAGGTATGTCAATCAAATTTCATTGACAATACGCAACTTTATCTGACGTGTAACACGGATATACCAGCTAGTTTATTACATATACTGATTTGAGGATTGAGTTGGGATCCAGTTTGCGGTTGAGTTGGGTTCCATTTGCGGATTGAGTTGAGTAGAAGTCATCGGTTAAGTTGGGGATTTATTTGTGTTTAGGGTGTTCAGTTGGAAGTTTAGTTCAGTTGTTTTGAGTTGAGTTCATGTACGAATGTAGTTTTTCGAGCCACGTTGAGTTGAGGCATGAGTTGGACGTTGAGTTTGGGGTTAAATTGACGTTGAGTTAGGGGTCGACCATGAGGTTCAGTTAAGATAGAGTTCAGTTCATAGACAGAAGGGGTTTTCGGACCGTATTAATTTAGGGATTGAGTTTGGGGTTGAGTTAAGGATTGAGTTGGGAATTGGGAAAAATTCAAATTGGGAATGAGGTCAGACTTAGTGGGGTCCAGTTGCGGATTTATTGGGGAGAGTTGTGGATTGAGTTGAAAATTAGCTAGAGTTGAATTAACGTATGCTTGTATTTTTTGGGTTAAGTAAGATTTATTGAGCTTTATTTCGAGGTTGAATTGAGATGTTTTAGGTTGGATTTACTTGTTCTGAGTTCAGCTTATGTACGCATGTAATTTTTGTGACCGTGTTGGTTTGAGGTTTGAGTTGGGGGCTAAGTTAAGGGTTGCGTTGAGGGTTGAGTTGTTGAGTAAAGCGTTGAGTTGGGGTTGAGCGATGGAGTTATTTTGGAAATTTATTTAGGGGTTGAGTTGGGGTTGCGATGTAGATTAGATTATGTTGAGTTCAAGTACGCATGTAGTTGATGATCGTGTTGATTAAGGGTTTGAGTTGAGGGTTGAATTGCGGTTGATGTTAAATTAGGGTTGAATAGGGTTTGAGTTGAAGTTTAGTTGGATTTCAGGAAGTGGTTTGCTTAGAGCTGGGGTCGAGTTCAGGGTTTAGTGCGAGGTTAGATTGAGTTGATTTTAGTTCAGTTCATAGTTATTCGTATGTTGCTTTCAAATCGATTTGATTTTGGGATTGGATTGCCCGTTAAGTGAGGATTTGAGAAAAGGGTTGAGATTTGGTTCAAGCAAAGTAATTTCAAGACTCATACTAACGGAGGAATATATAATGATATAGACTTTACTTGCAATATTTTCTTAAATTCTAAAGTTTCCCTGCTCCAATTACCCACATCTTTTCTACCCTTAATCGCTTAATAAGTAGAAGCATTACACATACGTTATGTAAAAGCTTTAGAAAATTTGATAAACAAAATCGATCTTTGTATTAAATTCGTATTAATGGATACTGTTTGTTAAGAAGCCAAGTCTCTTCTAGCCGTTTTTACTCTTTTTGCTTTTTTCTCTACGCCGTTGTCAGTTGTATGCAGGCCGGTTTATGCGTCTGTTATTTGCTAAATTTTATTTTCTTACTATTTACTTTATCATGTGTTTTTTAGTTTAATGTTTTCTTTTTCAGCTCTCATCTCATTCTAGATATCTAAGAATTCGATGGGTTCAGTCTCCGAGTCCGATGTCGATCTATGTGAACATGACCTTGACAGTATGTTGGGCCGCATTTCCGACACACTCTCTTGTTTGGAGAGTGTTCTTCCCAAATCTGTTGGTGCGGGTTCTAGTTACTACTGAGCCTAGCCATTTAGGGAAAGCGAAACGCCTTGGTAAGCGTAATCGCCAACGTATGAGGATGAAATTTTCTGACCTTATGTTTGGCCTTATTGCTGAGAGTCCTAGCAGCAGCTGCTGATAAATCTTCCGGGCCTTGAAGTGAGACCACTCGAATTTTTTGGTCTATTCCGGCATGTACTTCCAACACACGTCCATAGTCAACCCTTTTCATGGAGGAACATTTTCGTCCTTGATGAGCATTAGGTCCACCTACTTGCATGTTTAGTTGTTCAGATGACCATCTTCTTCTATGTTAAAGTTGATTTAAATATTCTGAGTACCATCTTATCCAGAAATCTTGTTTTAATTTTTTTACCATCATGTGGGCTCCTGCCCATTATTTTAGCTGGGTTAAAATTTGTCGGTCCCGAACCACTTGCTTCCTTAATATTTAACAATTTAAAATAGGCGATCAAAAACTACGCTAACTGAACTAAAATCCTTGCCATTTATAGCCGCCGCATTGCGAAGCCTTTTATTAATGAACCTTATTTGAGGGCCACTAGGTTTGCTATACCTCTCGGCAGCAACCAGTTGATCGTGACGAGAGTCTTGATCGCGACTCTTGCTGGTCACGGTTATTTTAAAGTACAGCTTCAGCGCATGCGGCTGACTCAGGATGCTGTATACGAGGATTGTCTTGAATACGATGATGAATACATTCACTTTGTGTCCACGGGACCTGCTTTCAATCGAGTTAGGTTGCAAATATTAGACTCTAGGTGTATTGTTGAAGATCAAATGTCTTCCTTGCCTTGGCCCAAACTATCCCAGGTTTGCACCAAAGGCACTTTGTGGCAGTGAGTGCGGAACCTCGCTTGGTTCGAACAATTTTAATAAATAGTCATATTCCCAGCCAACCTTTTTTAACAGGAATATCAAAAACTTTTTTTATGCTTTTATTTCTTTTGATGTTATACACTACTAAGCCGTCCGAAATAAGAAAAAAACCATAAAAGTTAAAAATCACCTGGATTAAATGGGGTTTCCAACATCATAATTAAATAATTACACAGAAAGCTAATAGTATCATTAGTGGACATCTAAAATGCGTGTTTACAGTTTTTGTATTTTCCACTAATTTGAAAGAAAGCAATATAATTCCAATACTAAAACCAAACCAAAATGCAACAAATCCTTCTAGTTACAGAACGATCAGTTGTTTGATATAAAACCGAATCCAAACTTACATTTATTTATATAGCTCCTATTTGAATAATCGATAGGCAAGGCTGGGCATATTACCTTACACTGAGTAATTAAAATACTATTACGAATTACAGCAAACTCAGTAATTAAAATACAAGTTACAAATTGTAATTTGTATTTTCATTACGTAATTCAAATACATGTAATTCGTTACTGCCCAGCCTTGTCGATAGGTAATGGGCAAAGTCTGGTAACCGCTCACTTGAATAAGCCATTGATAGTTTTGATGTTCACTATACGCACAATAACATCAATCTCCGGATGCACCTTAATGATGCGGGCAAGGGCCCATTTAGCAGGAGGGATGTTATCCTCCTTGACTAATAATAAACATCCTACTTGATAATTCATATTTGAGGATGACCATTTGATTCGATGTTGTAATTCCGACAAATACTTTGATGACCATCGTTTCCGAAAACGTTGCAATGTGTATTGTAAACGTTGATATGCAATTAAGCGATTAACATTCAAACGATGAAGAATTGGGTCAGGTACAAATTCCAATAGACCACCAAACAAAAAATGCGCTAAACTCAGCACATTCAAATCAGTCGAATCTTCTGACATCGGCCAGGGAGGGCGAATATTGAGAATTTCCTCCACCTGTACCACTAGAGTATATAATACATCAATTTTGATAGATAAGTCCTTCGTCATGCGATAAAGGTGATATTTAGCTCGACGAACAGCTGCCTCCCAAAGACCTTCAAAATGAGCTGATCGAGGAGATATTATTTGCCACTCGATCGCTTGATGATCGTGTTGATCGGTCGTTGTAATTCTCGTAATTCATAATCATTTCGAGCTCCTATCTGTGAAACGCTATATGATCCACAAAAGTCAATTCCGGTTACAGTAAATGCTCGCTGTGGTGCGACTCGATTTATCCCATCAACTATTCACCAACCTTTGGTCGTTGCCGGAAGTAAATAATGCATTTATGTACTACCGTCCTACATAAATTACAACCGCGAGGTATCCGGTATTGCAATCGCAATTTATAAAGTAATGTTGCCTAAATTGATGTTCGGCTGGCAATAAGATCTGATGCTGTGAAGTCTACTGCGACACGTAACAATCCGTTTTTCATAAACGGGTACAATGAGCGTAAATTACATTTATGATTCACCACTCCATGCTTACCCAAATGTTTGATATCTACTTCATAAGCCAACCCTTGAACGATCTTTATTAGAACCAGTTTTGTTCCATTAGTTCACCATGCTTCGGATCAATTTTTGGTTGTTTTTATGAGAGAATTTAAATGTAGCTCGAACATCTAGTAAAGAGTGCAAATTCCTCATCTTTAGTTATATGTACTGCCAAAGCCCGAGTGGCAATTGGTTTGTATTTAAGCAGCAACCCAGGTCCATGCCACCACTCATTTCAAATCAATTCATTTGGCAATAAATCTCTCGATAAGACGTCTGCCGGATTAAATGAAGTTGGAACATAATGCCATTCTGATGGTTTGAATAAATCCTGTATTCTTGAAATGCGATTTGAAACAAACTCTTTGTACAACGTAGGACTGAAATTGATTCGATGTAATATTGTTTGTGAATCAGCCCAATAATAAGCTGCGTCAATTCGAATAACCAAGTTCGCCCTGTAGCAGTGCTGTGCCGAGTTCTTTCTAAGTGCGAGTTTACGACCATTTTCTGAAGAAAAATTTTCAACAGGCAACCAATCGGCGTAGTCTATTTTGTAAACAAATTTCCCCTTCCGTACATAATTCTTTTGTTTTCCATTTAAAACATATTGAGTGCGAGTTTACGACCATTTTCTGAAGAAAAATTTTCAACAGGCAACCAATCAACGTAGTCTATTTTGTAAACAAATTTCCCCTTCCGTACATAATTCTTTTGTTTTCCATTTAAAATGTATTGAATCTGCTGAAAATTTTTCTTCAGAAAATGGTCGTAAACTCGCACTAAGCGATTTATCGCCAGACGTATATTAAGTGGAGCGACTATAGATCAAACATTTAACAAATAAACATGGTTCCCATTATCGTCCGTGAAACGTAGGTAAATACATGAGACATTCGACACTTTCGATGCATCACCGACACCGTGCAACTGAATATTGTTGGCTCCAGCGGATAGCTTGACACGAGTTATCCCAACCAAATTTGTGCATGAACCAAATTTTTTTCACGTACGTTTTGCAGTTATGACGATAGGAGCAAATAACCCAAACGGATCAACAATTTTTGACATCTCTGCAAGAATATTACGTAATAGTTACCTTTGCCAAAATATTAAATTTACCCAATTCAATTTGTATTTTGTCATTTTCAGCGTCCCATCGAATTCCAAGCACTAACACTGAAGTTTGTTTCATTTCAGAGTTCGAATAAAATGAATCCACGTTCGAACTCGACTTGCGTAGTTCAAAACCACCAGCAACCAATAACGATTGCAACTCTGTCTTGAGATTTCCTGCTTCAGCCACGGTATCTGCTCCCGACAGCAGATCATTCACATAACAATCTCGTTATAGAACCTCACTTGCTCTTGGAAAACGAAGCTGATAGGACGCGCTGGCAATACCGTAAGTCACTGTCAGAAGTCTATATGATTTTAGTTGTTCACTTGGAAAAAATCTCCACCAAACTCGTTGTAGATCTCGATAACCCTCGTGCACTAAGACCTAACGATACATTTTCATCACATCAGCACTCATTGCTGTTCATGCAGTCTGAACCGCAACTTGAAATATTGTTGTTTAATGTTTAATAATTGGCAAATATTTTTTACTTTTATTACTCTCCATATTTTCCTATTATTCATAACTGATAAAGTTATTTTTAATTATAATTTTAAATTAATTTTGTTGTTGTTCATTGAAAGAATGTATGAATGGAAATGACAAAATTTTTAACTATTTGAATGAAAGAGATAAAACGTTAAAAAAACCGTTCACCACGGTTACGTAAAAATTCCCCACAGTTAAAATTTTTAAGTTTTATGCATTTTGAAACATGACAGTAAATTTAAATAAAACATTATAAATGTTTGGTTGTCTCATGTACAAGCGACGATTTTAGAGCAAAATGATGAAACCCGACATCTACAAAAAATAACAAGCGACGATTTTTAGGTTTGTTTCTCGGATTTCAACTGACTTTTTAAGCAGATGATTCATTTTTCTCTGTAGACATATTCTGTCGTGCTAAGAAAAAAAGTCATATTTGCCTTTTTGTAGTTTTGAGTAATTTCAATTTTTCTGTTTTTGTTTGCAATGTCTTACTATGAAACTTGACTACTAAATAACGGGATTTTATGACATTTAAAGCTTTGAGGACTCCAGTAGCTTTCCATTCCAACCAGTAGGTCTACTATATATTCCGATCTGAAAGTAAAACCGATCTGAAAGTTCATTTTGACTGGAATTTGGAAAAAATTGCTTTCTGATCGTAATACCACAGAAGAAAGATTAACCAGAACCGTCATAACGCTGTTTTTGTATGGAAAAATTTGGACTCATTTTTTTGACCTTGATTTGCCGAAGGTAAGAGAAAGTTGGGTTATGTATTCTTTGGTTTACTGGTTTTGATTTGAAATAATAAAAATTGAGAATCCTTAACAGTATAGTTAGTGAAATTATTTGTCAAGTTTTGTTTTGACAGCATAATTTGTAATAAATATTAGAAAAATTCATAATATTCGAAAATAATTATACTTCAATGTCCAAAAAAGAAGGTAAGATGAAAAAAAAAATTGATCCACGCAATGTCTATTCTGGTTAATCTTTCTTCTGTGGTAATACATAGTAGACCAGTTCCAATTCCTGGAGATAAAAGGTAAAGGTAAGTAGTTACGGCTAAGAAGGCTTTGTCTGGCAAGCAAAATTAACCAAGCACAAGTAACAAAGCTTTAGCACCTGATCCAACGTGGTTATCGAGAGATTGCCCTACGGGCCGACAACTAGGAGGGAGGTTGATTTGGAACTGAAAAAATTATTTATTAATTTATTAGTTTGCAAAATATGAAATTTCTTTTCACAGATACAGCACTTATTCCAGACATAATTGCTGTGTGAAATCGTTACCTTGGACGTCTTATTTTATTTTAGAAAGCTGTAATAAAATGAGCTCTGAACATTTGGTTTGTCTCATCCTCAAATATTCGAGGCTTCATATGAAGAAATGTTGATGTTTTGCAATGACAGAAAGTTCGAGGAAATTGAATGAACCCACATTGACAATTATCAGCAGATGGTCTTTTAATAATTGGTGCCCGTGTCACCTTCTTGCACTTGGGTCTATCAGTTCTCTAAAGTTCACCTGTGATCTGCGGTTATTTTGTGAACGAAGTGTTCAAGCCGCCTTAACTTTGATGATTTTATGAATCTTTACCAATATCATTTCTGATCTCGTGATTCATTCGCATTCTGTATGTTGCTTCCTCCTCTTGGCCGAAATCGAGTATTATTCGCATATTCTTACTACTGCTATCATCGATAAAATGTCTATAGAATTAGCCTTTCCGTGGTGACCATTTATTCGGTTTTCGCTATGTTAATCTTAAGGTCAATTTGTTGAACGGTTCATTCCAATGGGAGGAGGACCTCTTACAGGGAGAAGCTGTTGCAGACCAGAATGCAATTATCGTCAGTCTACGCTACAAGCTGAGTTGATTGATATAACAGACAGCCACGTTTTGCCGTATTGAGCTGAAGGACGACATATTCTAATGATAGGTTGAAGAGAGTTTAGCCTAATGGATCCCTTTGCTGCACTGCAGATATTATCTAGAAAGCATCTGAAATTTTGTGTTCTATACACCTTGTATATTGAGTCATTCATTAAAAGATTGCGTTTAGGTACCAATTTTGACCGTATGCCTGAATAGGGCAAAACCATCGAGTGCAGGGGTGTTCTTTCAATAACACTTTTCTCAGCACCTTCCTCTGAGCAAATCTTGAATCGATCGTTGATATGTTTGGACGAAAACGAAGGCTAGGTTTGTCAAAACCTTGCAACTTGTGTTCAGAAAAGCTGTATCACCATATTTATTGCAACTTAAACGATATCCCTTTTATGAATTGGAGACATAAGAGCCCTCTTTTACTTTTGTGTGATTTGTTCTATAAATCATATTAGCTGGTACTAAATTAATCTTATTTTAGAATAAAATCGAAAAAAATTGTTTAAATTTCGAGTAATTTTATTACCTACTAAAAATATACAGCATGTACCTTCATTTTTATAAAAAAATAGAGAAGTTAGACTTCTATTTCGTATCAAATTACAATATCCCCCCACTCTCCCCAAATGATTAACAACAATATACATGATTAGTTACCACATAATATTAGAAACCTATATTTATAACAATAATAATAATAAAAATAAAATGTTGTAAGATTTTGTGACTTTGTAGTAATATAGTAAATTCAAAAATCCAAATTAAAAATAAAGGGTGATACGTAATATTATAATATTACGAACAGATAGGGTTCTTAACCCTCTCCTATATAATTACAACAATTAACATAAAATATGATTAGGCCAGATTTAACAAAATTTGGATATCCTAGTGTTATTTAACAGAGGACACTTTAAATGGCGAATACATCAATCATCGTTGCTCTAAAAATAAAAACAGAATAAAAACGAAATCTTAATTAAACGGTTGGTAAAAGTGTTAAATAAGTTAAACATAGTTTTTTCAATAAAATGCATCTAATAGGATTAATTTTTAATTTAGTTTTAGTTACTATAGATCAATCAACCTAAATATTATTGTTAGGCTCGTTTAGTTTAAAAATACTTACCTTAAGAACTGGAAACATTTTGAGCAAACCCTTCAAATGTCCCCCTGTGGATGCTTTCAAGAATTTAGTCTGCTGCGCAGATTTTGCAGCATTCTATTCAAATATTCGCCCTCATTGCGATTGTTGTGCGGACGTCGATAGCAAAAAATTTGTGTTGCATATCTCAACTTCGATAAACATTTGATGACCGGTTTTACCATTTTCTGTCGATGGTAAAATGTCATCAACAGAAAATGGTAGAATCGATCGTCAAAAGTTTATCGAAGGCAGCCATAAAGCAGTTTTGGCTGTCTTTTTATGCCACCTGCATTGATGCAATATCGATTGTGATTTCTGGTAAAAATTTCAATAATGACAGCAATATCTGCGCAGTTACTGAATTCTTCAAAGTATTCAAAGTTACAACTGCCAAACCTCGATACTTGACAGGTAAAAACGATACGATTAACGAAAATGATTAATAGAAAATTCACTACAGAAATGTTAAAAAATTCTTTTACCCAGTTCGAAAAGCTTCGTTCGTAATGGAGCTCCTTCTGATGTTTATTTCAGCAGGATAAAGCAACCTTTTACACAAAGATGAAAGTGAGGAAAGTGGCAGAAGTTCCCTGAACGTGTAATTTCTCGTTGCGGAGACATAAATTGGCCGCCTAGGTCGTATGATTTAACACCTTTAGACTTTTTCCTTGAGGCTATTATAAGGATAAAGTCCATGCCAATGCTACACAAACGATTCAAGCACTGAAGGACAATATCAGAACTGTTATTGGAGAAACTAAGCCACGTTTATGTGAAAACATGATGGAAAATTTCCCAAAAAGAGTAACCACCTGTAAGAAGGCTCAAGGAGGCGACTTGGCAGATATTTTATTCCATTATTAATCGAGAAGTTTGTACTTTGGATTAAAATAAAAATTCGACATTTTATTAGGACTATTTCTAACCTAGATTTTGAATCTGAACCGTTATAAATATTTCAATTTTAATCAGAATTAGAATACAAATCAAATATTATACTCCTCATTGGTATACTAGGTACACGCGATTTTGAAAAGCGGGATATCATAACCAAACCAGTAAATTAACGTTCCTAGACCTCAATGACAGAAAAATTTAATTTATCATGTAAGTATAAAGGTGCTCCCGATTTAATTCTTTAGAAAATATCAACAGCGGTTCAATAACAGTTAAACAGTGTATAAATGGAAAAGGAAATAAAAAACAGAAATATAATCACCAGTTTCACGAATTGTTCACGATTACCAAAATAGCGGAATTGAAAAATTTTGAATATAACATAAAACTTTAACTTTTAAAGCAACAGGTTATAATTAACACAATCAAACGCTTTACAAAAGTCGAATAGCCGATAGATCATCAATAGTAATACTACGGCCAAATTTGTATCTCGATTGGGATTTGCATATAAAATTAAAGCTATTGGGTTGCTCAAGAATTTGTAGTTGTATAATTTTTTCCAGAACCTTGAATAAGACAGGCAAAATACTAATCTGTTGAATGTCACAAATATTGGAAATTCCATCCTTTTTAGGTAGGTGAATATTCAAAGCCACTTTCCACATATTAGGAAGTACTGATTTCGTCAAACAATGGATAATGATCAATGTGATCATGCCATATGCTATTGAATCCAACTTGATTGGACCAATTGCATATAATACCACAAGTTCATCAACACAGTGAAAAATAAAATCACAACTATCTATCGAGCTATCTAAAGAATTACCAGATCTACTGATTCCGGCCAAAAATTTCATCAGCAGAAAACTCAACGACTGCTTCAATTGAAATTGTGGTTGTTTTAGGGTTGTGCATATTCCCAAAAATTTATAGAATAATCGTTTAGTTTGGTTGATGCATTTGTTGGTTTCAGTTCTAAAATATTTAAATGATTCCAAATCGAGCTGTATTTTAAACCTTGTATATTTTTTATAAGCGAAATCTCTACAAGAAACACAAAAATTATCTAATTGTACACATAAGAAATTTGAATTAAATTCTTTTCAAGTAAATCATATTTTATCTTTGGTGCGACAGAACTTGCGCTAGATAAAAATTAAGTAGTGAACAAAAATCTCAGGAATAGTGAGCTATCCAAAAGAAATAGTATTATTTTGTCAAACTGCTTAGAGTCTGTTTAAAAGGTAAATGTAAACTCAACCTAGTTTCTTGCTTTTCAACCTATTAAAGTTAAAATCGTCCTACCTTATGCAGTAGCCAAATCGAGGACGTACGGCTATAGTATAGACCCGTTTTTGTTTAAGCCATCTGCACATTGCCATTGCTTCATGCCGGCCTATACTGGTGACATGAAAGGTGGCTCGGCCCATGGATTCCGCACTCTCAATAGGGGGTTATAGATGTATTCATCTTCATCACTGATCGTAATTAGATGATGAAAAATCCCTTTTGCATCCCGCCCCTATAGCAATTCGAATGCGGTACCTCCTGATCCAACCGCCGTAGCTTTAGCCACTGCGCCTTTGGTCGGTCTCAAGAGGCACTTAAGGTGGATCGCCTGTCTTTAAAATCACTCACTTGGTATTGAACAGGACATACCCTTTTTAATGACCACCTGAAGAGGCCTCTTATATAACTAAGGAGACTTTCAAACGTTTACTATTTATGTATAATGCCTACATCCTTAATAGATTAAAATTTCTCAATTCATACACAATCCAGTACCCTAACACCGACCTAATGGAACATATTTTTAGGGACGCACAATAGACCTTAACGGTTGCAGTGTATAGGACTCCACAGCAAACCCTGTCCTAAAACAAATTTAAAAAAATTTCTAGCTAGCTTCGTAATCTTCTAGGTTTCCTATTTATAAATCGTTATACAATAATGAAGTTTTTAGCCCAGAATTTTATGATTTTTATAATACCCATAACATGCTTCATGTATCAGATGATGATGAAACACAGCACTTATTTGAAACGGTTTTAAAGTTCAATCGAATTTTATCGAAACTATTGACTTTTCCCAAAGATCTTAAATCATTTATATTATATATTAGAAATCACTGACCCGGAAGAATTGCAAACAGAAAATTAATATATACTTTTACCTGACGTTTTTTAAAATAAATGTTTGCGCAATTTCAACAGGTTCTAGATTGGCTATTGAATGACTTTAACGTCAATAAAATCCAATAATAAAATTTAGACAGTGACATCAAAATTCCAGAGTATTCCCCGCGAGCCCACATGCGGCCTTAATCGAAACATAAATTATGAAACCAAATGAGTTACTTTATTTAAAACATAAACTTTTTAAAATACAATACTTTTTGTGTAATACACACCGCAAGTGGCACAATTAAGTGAAGAATTATAGAAAATGAACGTCACTTTCCGGTGATATGTTTATGATGCCTAAAACCATTACAAGAAGTGTGTTAATTTAAAAAAAAAAAAAAAGCTAATTATTAAATGACTTGAAACTAAGCACCTATATTAAAAGAATGAACAGTTAATTTATAGATCCACCCCATGCCCAAAAATACATTTATTTTATATAATGTACCTTTGTCAAACTATGTACTAATAGGGTGGTCGCAATGCCAAGTCCAAACATAAGTAAATGCGCCATATATTTTGTTGGGATACTTTTCCGCTTTCTTAACAGCATGGCCAGCATGTTCATTTTTTTCTCTGAATATGGTGGATATCTCGATCTACAAAAAAAAAAAAACACCATATTCATCTTATTGTACGTAATTATGTAAAATTACAATTTTATACTCACGATGCCAATTTCTCGCCAATTGGATTAAAAGATTTAACTAGGCACGATTTTTTATGGACGAATGTGTCAAACGAGTATTTTCCATGGTATGATCCAATTCCACTATGACCAACACCGCCGAATGGTAGGGTATCAACTATATTTATTTAAAGGAATATATTAAAATTTTGTAATTCAATTTTGGACACACAGACACACAGATTTATTTATAATGTATACATAATTAAACAGAGCTTATAAGCTAAAGACTCATGCATATAATATTTACAAAATTTACATAATTTAAATAATAAAAATACATATTTACGATTTCTACATACAAAACAATCAACACGCTCAAAGTCACATCTCGTCAGCGAGAAATACAATTTTGTAAGTCCAAAAGCATATTTTTCAGGAGGCAAAAAAAACTATTTCACTCTCCTTTACTGTCTACTTGCAAACACCAATTATTCATAACTTTTACTTTTAAGGTTCCCCTCTTTCATTTCGACATGGGAAAAATGAACTTAGAGGTTCTGTATTTCTCGCCGACGATGTGTTTGACTCTAAAATGCATTAACTACTCGTTCAAGCTTAGGTTTTTAATCTAGGTGTTTAAATTCCATGTTGTTGTTATGTCAAATATTATTAAAAATCAACTAGACCTAACATTTCATCTTTTTTTCTCTTACTGTACGTTTACATTATCATTCAATTATTTGTTTAAATTTACGAACTCTACCTGCATATTGTCCTATAATGTCATTGCAACAAATTCCACCCGCACTTGTGTTACTCAATATTAAATCTGTATCCTCTTTGTTCCTTGACAATATGTACATTGATAAGGGTTTCTCCCTATTTGTCATATAAATTTGATAAATGTATAATCAAGCTTGATAAATTTAAGTGTGTGTACTAGTGGATGTGGTTTATGCATTCGGTCCAGATTAGTGTTAAAATAAACATTAAATTACGAACTTAAGCATAAAAACATGGATATGAAAATTATGAAAACCCCAGAATCAGCTGCGTTCATGTTACCAAAAATGTTTGATAATATCTTGAACCGGACTTACTACAATGTAACGGCACAAATGCCTTATTCTACTAATTTTGATTGTATAAAAACGAAATACCTCCTAGCTGCGTAATTACATCATTACAACAAACTCCACCTGAGCTTGTGTTGTTTAAAATCAAATTTCGATCACCAACATTTTCCGACAAGATATACAAGGCAAGTGGTTTCTCCCTATAGTGAACATAAAAATTGTTTATTTTAATTTTTGTAATGTGTTAAGTTTAGCTTTCTCGCGCTACGTTAACTCAACACAGTCCGGAGAGGTGCAACGATGAAAAATCTATTATTAAAACCTAAATTTATTAGTAACATAAAAAATACGAAAGCACAATAAACCCTTACAAGGATTTACTTTTGTTATGTTCTTATACGGAATTGTAGCGTCTTAGTAAAAAAATTCCCATTTTAAGCGTAATTGTTATTTTACAAAAATCACACACTTTGAAACAATTAAAACATTCGATACAATAACACAGAGCAAACACGCCTCACACAAACTTAAAATTAGAAAAAATAAATATTTAAATGACTGATGAGCGACAATACAAAATAAAAACATTTTATATTGTCTTATATGAATTTTGATAGTAAACATTGCAAAAAACTATTTACATTCAAGATAAGTGATTACAAACAGCGCCTCACTCATCTCTATATTTAAATAATTATTAGCCAATTAATAATGTGTAACGTGCTTTAATAAAAACGTTTAATTAAATAATCATAATTGTAATACCTCCCAGTTGCATAATTGTATCATTGCAACATACTCCACCAGAACTGGTATTGCTAAGTATTAAATTTCTTTCTTTCGAGCTCGTGGAAAATATATATAAGGCTAAAGGATTTTCCCTATAGACCATTTAAAAATAAAATGTTTATGTAATGTTTATACAAAATAATAAAATTATGAGTAAATGTATGTAAAATAAGAAAAATTTCTAAGTAAATAAAACATCCGTCACCATAAATTTAATTAATTTTCTAGTTCAGTACCGTTTACCAGGAAATGTTGATTAACAAAAAAAAAAATAGAAGTTACAGGTTAATTCAGTATAATTTAAAAGAAAGTAGCAATAGTCAACAAGAGATCGATTTTCTTACCACAATATTGCATTATTGTATCATTGATGCACATACTTCCCGCTACGGTTCCCTTTATGATTAAATCTTGAACTTGCTGATCCATTGTAAAAACGTACAAAACTAATGGTGTGTGTCTAATTTTTTTTTGTTTTTTGTTATATGTCAATTCGATTTGTAAGTTATTGATTTAATAATTTAAAATATTTTATAATGTTCAAGTCCAAATGATTTGAATGCGAAATGAAAATGATAATTTCAATAATAAAAGTGTGCAAACATGCACAAAACATACCTAGAATTGATGAATTTGATTGCATCGTATGCATTATTGATTGTGACAATTGGTAGAATTGGCCCAAAAATTTCCTCTTGCATAGCCGGATCACTTCCTTGGACATCGCTTAAAATTGTTGGCGAAATATAACGCTCCTCGGCATCAGTAACACCGCCAATTGCTACATTAGCCGATTTTAACATGGCAATAAGACGTAAATAATTTCGTTGATTAACAATTCGGCACAAATCTGGACTATCCTGGGGATTGGCACCGTACCATTCGAATAATATTTTTTTCGCTTCTTC
Organism: Tipula vernalis; assembly: GCA_958295665.1. Classification (NCBI taxonomy): domain Eukaryota; kingdom Metazoa; phylum Arthropoda; class Insecta; order Diptera; family Tipulidae; genus Tipula; species Tipula vernalis. The sequence goes on from OY282560.1 coordinate 210,489,269, forward strand.
AATAAATTTAGTTTGAATTTCTTTTGTACATAAAATATAATCTGGGGCTATACAAGTCTGACCGCTATTCAATAATTTACCCCATAAAATACGTTTGGTCGCAATTGTTAAATCAGCCGTATTATCAATGTAACACGGACTTTTACCACCCAATTCTAATGTGCATGGTGTCAAATATTTATTACATGCCTGATGAATAATTCGACCGACTGTAGTCGAACCAGTATAAAAAATATAATCAAATCGATGTTTTAGTAATTCCGTAGTCTCGGATACACCTCCTTGCACAACTTGATAACAATCATTATCTAAATATTTCGGTATTATTTCAGCAATAAATTTAGCCGAATGCTCTGAAATTTCACTTGGTTTTATAATTACACAATTTCCAGCCGCAATAGCGGAGGTTACTGGCAACAAAGCTAATTGTATCGGATAATTCCATGCACCAAGGACTAGTACAACACCGTATGGATCTTTAATAATTTTTACTTCATCCAAAATATTTACGAATGATTTCGCTGGCTTTTCTGGTGCAGACCATTCCTCAAGGTTATACATTAAATTTTTGATTTCGTTTTTAAGAAATTCCACCTCAGTCAATATAGATTCCTGTTTGGGTTTTCGTAAATCGGCTGCTAGCACATTACACATTTCTTGGGCATTTTCATCGCATAATCTTAGAAATTGTTCCAATTGCTTCATTCTAAATTTAATATCACGTGTTTTGCCCGAAGCAAATGCTCCTCGAGCTCTATTTAAAATCTAAAATGAGAGAAATATTATTAGGTTTTAAGAAAAAGTTTAAGTACATATTTCAAACAAAATCCAGGATTAAGGTTAAATAGGATTGAACAGAAATCCTGCTATTAATAGTAGATTCTCCGTTTGGTTCATTATTTTCGTTAAAACCGTGACTTGACTCGATGCATCTCCAAAACTTGGAACCTGAGTTACGTCAAGTTTTACCATTTTTTCTCCTATTTTCTCGTATCTTTCTTGATCCTCAATAGAGGAAATGGACGTCACAAGTGTTGTAGTATGGCATTGGGTTGTTGGGGGAGTAGTTTTAGGAGTCAAAGCTTTCTAGGATATGCGATTCTCATAAGACTTCTTCCTAGTGTAGTTACGCCTCCTCGTGGCGACAACCGGGCAATGCATCCTAGAATGTAGCCAAGTAACTTACACGACCGTGCAATGGCGGTAAATCCATTGCCCCAAGCTTTGGTGGGACAACATACGCTGAGAGCTGCGTGGCTAAGGGGGAGCTTAGTCTTTAGTATGTGAACTCCGGGTACCAGGCGACCCCCGGTTTAAAGTAGCCTTCCCACAGTATACCGATCTCTACTGTGGGTGACCTTCATTTCTCGGATACTCGTGGGATTCAAATGGAAACCGAATTTAAAAAAAACATAGAGGGTGATGCCTCTTTAAAAGCATCAACTTCACCAGCTATTGAGTTGGGTCTCCTAAGCTATGATGGAATGGTAGATGCCACAAGGGCCACCACTCTTGATTATCTTAACGTCCGGACCAAGGAAAAGGTGGAACAGTCCACCTCTTCTACTACGGACACCTTCTGTGACGACAACATAAGTGTAATCTCACAGTTATCGGGCACCTCAACCATTGGTGTTGATATTGGGAACATGTCCCTCAACGCCGGGGAATTGGGTTAAGCTCAACTCCTTCGAAAGAAGGCGTTTTAAAAAGGGGCTCAAGGAAGGCAAAACTAGAGAAGAGGCTCTAGCTGCTGCTAAGTCCGCGACCCCTCTGAAAGCATCCTCGGGGCCTGTTGCTCCTACCCTAGACAAGAGGTCTGGTGGTAAGCGTGAGAGGTCTTTCGAGGTTGCTCCGGAACCAAATAAACCACCTGCCAAAAAAGCAAAAGAAGGGCCTTCTCCGTTAAAGCCCTCTTTCAGCCAGGTAGCAGGCAGTGTTAAGCTGGGCATCGTACCAGGTGATCTCAGTGGCAATCCTCTTAGTATGGAGCAAATGGCAAACATACAGGAGTGTGTCATTGACCTCATTATTGGGATGCAAGGCTCAAACCACAAGCCGCAATTCCTTGGCTGTTTCCGGAGAACAGGTTGGCTATTTTTTATATGTTCCGATCATTCCACAGCGGAATGGATGAGGAACAGTTTTGTAAGCCTAAGGGAAAAAATTGGTCTGAACATAACTTTGGTGGAAGAGGATGATTTTCCTCGGCCAAACATCGTTAGGGGGTTCTTTCCACAGAGCCTTAGCTTAACTAGCGAGAAGATTCTCGCTACCATGGCCGCGCAGAACGATGGTCTCGCGGCCAACTCATGGAAGATACTGCAACGGACGACAACTGGCGTACTCGTCCATTTGGTTATGGCCATAGGCGAGTCTTCCATGAAGAAACTACGCGAATCCAACGGGAACATCGCATACCGCTTTGGTAGGATAAAACTCCTTCTCAAGAAGGATTCCCCCTCTACCAACCCAACCACTGTAGTCAGCTCCAGTAAGGAGGGTACTTTACCAGCCCCAGTAGTAGGCACAATCACAGACGAGGAGGCATCCAGGAACAGCAGCGCTATTGAGCATTCTGTTCCTGCTGCCTCTTCGTCGGGAGCACGATCAACGGATCTCTCCGCAACTCCTACTGTGGGATCGAGTAAATCAGCACTCACCCCGAAAATTAAGCATATGGGCGCTCGGGGTGTTACTGGGAAAAGTGGCAGAAACAGGCCAAATCCCGCAAAGCAGACGGCTGGCAAGCAGCCAGGAGCGTAGAGCTCCTTTACCCTAATCATCCAGTATGGCTGGTACTATTAGGGTACTACAAGCGAATCTGCATCACGCAAAAGGAGCTTCGGATACCTTTTGCAACAGGTTCGCGAAACAACACTTAACCCTTGGCCTTATCCAGGAACCTTGGGTTAATGGAGGAAAAATCAGAGGCCTCCACCTCAAGTCATGTAAGTTGATTTACGATCGAAGGGAGGAAGTTCCCCGAGCAGCAATATTTGTTTCATCTAATATTAACGTTCTTCCAATTCCAGAGTTCACCACTAAGGATTTGGTTGCAGTAATCCTGGAGGTTCCGACTAGCAGGGGAATGCAGGAGACAATATGTGCCTCTGCGTACTTCCCTGGTGAGTCGGTTAGTGCTCCACCTGTAGTTGTACAGGATCTGGTGGATTACTGCAACCTAAAAAACAAGCATTTCATCATAGGCTGCGATGCTAATGCACACCATATCATTTGGGGCAGCAGTGATACAAATGGCAGAGGTGAGTCCCTTTTAAATTATCTTATGAGTAGTCACATAGACATTTTAAATAAAGGTTCGAACCCCACTTTCATAAACTCGACTCGGCGAGAGGTGTTGGACCTCACTTTGTCAAGTCAGTTTATTTCCAACTCTGTTGCAAACTGGCATGTTTCAAGCGAAGCTTCTCTGTCGGACCACATGCACATCAGGTTCGATATACCGGGAGTGATCATACAGGCAACAGAGCGTCGTATCCCTTGTTTTACAAATTGGAAAACATATAGGGATATTTTATTTATCAAAGCAGACATGCTGCCAACATCTTTGAGTTCAATTAGTGACCTAGAAACCGCAGCTGGTCTGCTTAATGACGTGCTCCTATCTTCCTACGAAAGCAGCTGTGTGGTGCGTAACGTTGTGGTTAATCGCAAAGTTCCATGGTGGAACGAACAGCTGGCTAAACTTCGTAAGAAGGTTAGGAAATTATTTAATAGGGCAAAGCATTCCAATGAGTGGAATGAATATAGGCAAGCCCTAACCAGTTACAACACAGAACTAAGGCGTTCCAAACGCCTCACGTGGAGGAAAAACTGTGGAAATATCGAGGATATACCTACAGCTGCTCGACTCCATAAAGTTCTAGCTAAAGATCAGTCCAACGGGATTGGGCTTCTTCTGAAATCCGATGGTAGTTATACATCAGGTCGCAAAGAGTCGCTCGAAACCCTGCTTCAAGTGCACTTTCCGGGCTGCACTGTTTGCGACACAAATACAATCACTAACTCCATATCTGGTACACACATGGGTGTAAATATGGGTTGGGTTAATAGTTTATCCGGTAAGCTTTTTACTCCGGATAAAGTCAAATGGGCCATTAACTCTTTTCAGCCTTTCAAGGCTCCAGGAGGGGATGGAATCTTCCCAGCCCTCCTTCAAAGGGGCCTGGACTTGATTACCCCTGCTCTGGTGGCCTTGTTTAGAACTAGCTTCAATTGGGGTCACATACCACAGGCTTGGAGTCAAGTAAACGTGGTTTTTATCCCAAAGCCTGGCAATCGGCCATGTGAACTTCCTAAGTCCTTTCGACCTATCAGTCTTACATCGTTTATTCTTAAAACCATGGAACGACTTATAGATCTTCATATCAGAGACTGGTTAACGGCAACCAGACCTCTAAATCCAAATCAATTCGCCTATAGGAAAGGCAAATCCACAGAGGGTGCGCTGCATCTAGTTGTCACCAAGATTGAAGCAGCCTATCGCTCGAAAGAAATTGCTCTGTGTGCATTTCTGGATATTGAGGGAGCTTTTGACAATACTGGATACGACTCAATTGCTAGGGCAATCAAGCGTAGAGGTATTGACGATCCGACTAACCACTGGATTAGTTCCATGTTGGTTAGTAGGAAGATTACATCTAAATTAGGTAATGAGTCAGTCACGATTACGGCAGCAAGAGGGTGTCCGCAGGGCGGTGTCCTGTCCCCTTTGCTGTGGTCACTCGTGATCGACGAGTTGCTTGATAATTTACATCTACTTGGGTACGATGCCATTGGTTATGCGGACGATTTGGTTATCATAGTCTCTGGAGGGCATGAACGTACGATGTCCGCCAGCATGCAACAGGCTTTGCTTGTTATTTCGAATTGGTGCACTGGGGAGGGCCTTTCGATTAACCCTAGCAAAACAGTCCTGGTGCCCTTCACCAAAAGACGTAATTTGAACCTTGGTTCAATTAGTCTTAATAATATAAATATCGGATACTCCAATGAAGTCAAATATCTGGGTGTTGTCCTAGATAAGAAACTAACTTGGAACTCTCGTATTACTTCAACTACCGAACGCGCGGCCAGGGCCATCTGGGCCTGCCGGCGTATGTTCGGCAGGACCTGGGGCCTGAACTCAAAAATGATTTACTGGATGTACATCATGATAGTGAGGCCAATTGTAACATATGGGGCAATAGTTTGGTGGCCTAAGGTACAGCAAAAAGTTATTATGAACAAGCTGACCTCATTACAGAGACTAGCATGTCTCGGAATTACAGGTGCTATGCGCACCTGCCCTACGGCGGCAATGGAAGCTCTCATCGGGCTCACTCCACTTCATATCCACGTCAAAAAATCAGCTGCTACCTGTGCAGCTAGATTGAAGCTCGCGAATCAATACAGTCATGATGACCATATGGGTCACCTGGACATTTTGAATGAACTTCCAGACCTGAATATGTTCTTTAGTGTCCCGGACGTTATGCCGAAAGAACTCTGCTTTGGCAGGAATTTCGTGGTAACAATCCCCGATAGAACAGACTGGGATACTGGGTTACCGCAGATGGAACCTAACAGCCTAGTCTGGTACACTGATGGATCAAAAATGGATAGTGGAGTCGGCATTGGTGTCTTTGGACCCAATCACAAAATATCGAAATCACTGGGTACTTACCCCAGTGTTTTTCTAGCCGAAATTCACGCCATCGAAATCTGCGCCTCTATTATTATGACCAAAGGTCTTAAAGGCGCATCCATCCACATTTTGTCTGACAGCCAAGCAGCACTGAAAGCATTGGCTTCTAACTGCTTGGTTTCCAAGTCGGTTCAAAGTTGTTATAAACTGCTACAATCTCTCTCTTGTCAAAACAAAGTAAGGTTGTGGTGGGTGCCTGGTCACATGGGCATCACTGGAAATGAGATAGCCGACGAACTTGCACGGGCAGGCTCGTCGACTACACTCATTGGCCCTGAGCCTTTTTGTGGTATCCCGTGGGCTTCTGCAACCTACACAATCAGTAAATGGGAAAAATACAGTGCTTGACTTATTGGAACTGTATTCCCGGCCTTAGACAAGCCAAATCTTTGATCAGACCATTTCACCACAAAAATTTGGCGATCAATTTCAGCAAAGGAAATATTAGGAAACTTGTGAGTTTTCTCTCAGGTCACTGTAACCTGAGATATCATTTGAACAAAATGAACCTGTCCACAGAGACGGAGTGCCGACTCTGTTTGGAAGAGACAGAAACCGCAGAACACATACTATGTGAGTGTGTTGCTCTGTGCACACGGAGGTGGATTCATTTTGAAGAGAGGTATCTGACCCCGGAGAAATGTAAATTGGCCTCTATAAACAGCATTCTCGCCTTTATTAGAGAGGTGGAGAAGCTCCTGGAGTAACAGTACCCAATAGCACAAAAGATCTTTTAGGTCGTAGTGCTAGCCGCTTTTGGGCAGGGACGGAAAAAAAAAAAAAAAAAAAAAAAAAAAAAAATGGCAATTACAGCCCAATGCATAAATTCCTCAAAAAAAAAAAATAGAAACAGATGCCACAATATTTTGGAGTGTTTTTTTTAAATTAATTGAAACAGAAACAATTCTATAAGTAGTCGGGAGCGAGAATTTGTGGGCGGTATCTCTTCCCGTTAAGGTAGAAAATATTTTAACATTTGTGATACTATTAGAAGCAGCTATAACAACGATAATTGACGAAGCAATTAATAGTGGCAGATAGAACCAGATTGTATAATCTGATATGTGCCCAGAAGAACATCCGTAACTTCAGAACCAAATATTTAAAGACATATTGTCAGAAAATATACCCACACCCAAAGTTTCTAGCATCAAATGTCGTTCTCTTATTCGTAAATAAGGCAGCATCTGTTGTGGCAGGTTTTACTTTTAAATAATGAGTATTACAGCATTCTTAAATTCTTTGAGAGCTTCTTTCACAGGACCTCCCACCTCTAAGGCATCTCAGATAGAACTTATCATAGTTTTATCGAATGCACCTTCAATGTCAATAAAAATGTCGAGTGCAAACTCTTTGCAGTACAAAGCTTTTTCGATTTTTATTATGCCTCTGTAAAGAGCACTTTCCGCCAATCTACTATTTTGACAAAGTTTAAAATTCTATCCGTTTTAAAATTTTTAAAAACACTGAAGAAAAAGAAATGGATCAAAAGACTTAGAATCCAAATAAAATGATTTAATAAGTTTTGAATGAAAACGAGTCGCGCCACGCTTCGAAATAGTAACATTATTATTTCAAAACATTCAATCAAACCTTGTTGAGTTATTACTGGATAAACACATCAAAAAAGCAACAGTTAGCAGAAAAATGTGTCAATTAGTGTCCGTTGAACGGGACATTTGCTGTTGGGGATTAGCATCTACTCCTTCAATCAGAGGGATGTTGATCCTTTCAAAATGAGATACAGGTTCTATCACTCCTAACATCCTTTTGTTTCTAGAAGTTTTGTTTTTTTCAATACACAGCATAAATAAAAAAATATCGTGATCTTGGTTAGTAACTAATGTTTATTTTCTACACTCCTAATAAATTATTATATTCAATTTCATTTTACCTTACTGTTTAGTTTATAATGGAACGAAAGACAGAAAATTAAGGGCCCACCGTGCGAATGCTCTAAAACTAAGCGTTTCACACAATTCCTCGTGTGATTAAACATTACAGAGAAACACATGGTCATGAAAACGGCCGAGGCAAGGTAAGCATTGAATTACAACCGCCCTCACAACCGTTTTATCAAAATGATTACATTAAGAGAACGATTCAAAACCGCTAGAAAACTGCAAATGTGACTTAGGGGCGTTTACAATCTTCAAGTACCTCGATTGAAATTCGTTAGAGATCAAGAGAATTGGACTCTCTGATAATTGGGAATACGTTTGTTCCTGGACGAGTAGAGATTCTCTCAAAAATTTTCTTCTGATGAATAACAATTCAAGACCTCACACTGATGGCATCGTGAGGGAGTATTTAGAAGAGGTTGATGTTCACGCTCTGACGTGCCCATCACACCACTCGGATCTTAACCGTATCAGGCACATGTGGGACTCACTCGAAAGACAATTAACAGCCAAACAATCCCCACCAACCACCTTTCAGGAGTTAACCTCCGGTGCAAATTTGGAACTATATTGATTAAGATCAAATTAGATGGAACATGCTCCATCAATAAAAACATGGGAGTACTAGTTCCGGCGTTTTAAAAAGTGGCGATTTTGACACCAATGACAAAGAATGTGAAGGGAGGGCAGTAAAGTTTGAAGACGCAGAGTTGGAGGCGTTATTGGACCAAGATTCATGCCAAACTCAAGAGGAGCTCGCTGAAACTTTGGGAGTGACTCAATAAGCGATTCAAAACCATGGGTACGGTGCAAAAACAAGGAAATTGGGTTCCGTATGAAACCGGTAAGCCCGGTCATGTATCAACTTCAACGGCCAAACCGAATATTCATGGCAAGAAGCTAATGCTGTGCATCTGGTGGGATCAGTTCGGAGTGATCTACTATGAACTACTCCAGCCTAACGAAACCATCACTAGAGAACGTTATTAAAAACAATTGATGCAATTAAGACGAGCATTGAAGCTCAAACGTCCACAATATGCCAAAGACATGACAAAGTGATCTTCAAGCATGACAACGCTCGGCCACACGCTGCAAAAGTCGTCAAGGAAACTTTGGAGGCGCTTCAATGGGATGTACCCCCCCCCCCCCTTATTCACCAGACATTATGGTAAAAGTAACGATAAAAGTAGCTAACGATGAAAACCAATATCTCTGAATAAAGCTTTGAAGTTATAAAAAAAAACCTCAAAACTTACTTGTACCCCCAATATTAAAGTTTTTCCAAGCCGATGGAATGAACTAATGAGAAAGTGTTAATGCCCAAAAATAATAATTTTTTAACATGATTGGAGGCAGGCTTATTATCGAATCGCTCCAGTCTGAATAAGGAGAAAGCGTAACACATATTTTGTTTATTATGCGAACGAAAGCTTACAGAGTACCGACTATACTTTTTGATTAATAGATATGTGTATGGTTTACTCTCTTGGTCTCCTTATGTCAGGTCTTGTGATCCGCACAAGTTTGTTTTTGTTGTTGTTTAAATATTATACATATGAAACAAAACAATACATAAACCAATATAGAGTACATTTTTTTTGATAGGATCTGTTTAAATAGCGAACGAGACGGCTTGTATAAACATTCTCGTTGGTTTTGACGCAGCACATTTAAAAATCATTGCCATATAAAATACACCAGTACAACAATAACATTGGAAATATCAGAAGTTTATACAACTTTTTTATATATTCCACTCACTTGAATTGTATATACCTCTTACTCTAAAATCGTATTACCGAAAATGTAAAGTAAGAGCCGCACTGGAATAACTTTATTTTCGAAAATTATTCAAAATCTTATTTTCCCTAATAAACATAAGATAAACAGAAAGATATTCAAAATTTTTAATTTTTTAAATCTTAATTTAACAAATAAAACCCTTTGCTACCTATTTTCCGAAAATATTTAAACTATTTTTTCATATTTTTCCCTTAAAATATTAAGTACATATCTGAACTATGAACTTTAAAAACCACAATGAAAAATTCGAATAACAATGTCAGACAAACGTAAATAAATATAGTTGAGTATTTCAAGATTTATTGTTTTATGAAGTGTTTAATAAAAATATTTATTTCACGTAATATGTATATTATATAATACATATATCAATTAATTCAAATCACTCGTGTCGGAAAATTAACCTACTTAGCTGCTGCCGGATATGTGTGGTATTTGATTCATTGTCTTCTTTGGATATTTGTGAAAATTTTATCTTAATAAAACATTTAATTATATTTTTAGCCAATTTGTAAATATGATTGTTATTAATTTCTCTATCAAACTGATGATCTCATAGTGCTGGAAATAATCCAGATATATTTAAATCATTTAAAATAATTAGTGCCAATCGTTCATCTTAATGTTTTAGATTTAAATTTATATCGGCATTTTTGAAGTATTTATTTGAGACCAGACATAAATCAGTGACTTCTTTAGATGGGATAATCAGACCTCCTCTGGTTTGCTTAAATAAAAATTGTACTGTTGGATGGGCACCGCCATACTCATAATACAGTGAGTTATTCACATTGAGTGAGTTTACATCACATTTTACGAATTTTGTGTCATCCTCACTACGTAACCACTAATGTATCCGATAACATTCTCTTGAAATGGTGATGTAGGGTTTTGTTGAAATGATCCAGATATGTTTCATTTCGTGTTTTTCTTCAGCCACGTTTTTAAATAAATTTGAATTTGATTTCCGAAAATTCGAAATTTTAGACAAGAAAGATTCATTTTTACTTTCTCTATCGCACACTAAAGTGCTTTACCCATTGAAAAACGAAAAGAAAAATCGGATTTGGTTTTTTCGATTTAATTCCAAAATTGTTGCTTTGTTTTCGCTACTATACTATTTTCAAATAAAAAATTTAAAAAAAATTTTAATTAGCTGAGAAAATGAAAATTTAATTTTTTTCGTCCGAAAAATTTTTTTTAGAACCGAAAAAATTAAATTTTCATTTTCTCAGCCAATTAAAAATGTTTTTGAATTTTTTAAATTGAAAATGGTATTGTATGGTAAACTCGATCAAAAACGAGAAGATTTTAGCGAAAATAAAGCAATAATTTTGGAGTTACATCGAAAAAACTAATGCTGGGGGCCTCAGAAGACTTTTCAAACTAAACTTTTCAAATTTTGAAGCTTTCGCTATTTCCTGATAGATGCTTAGTGAAAAAGCAGTTTATGAGGTTACTTTTCGACGGCTTTTCAATTTGTATGACATACAGTTTAAAATACTTGGTCAGTAAAGGCCGGCACACATTGAGAACGAGTAATGAGAACGATATTCCCTTTTTTACCAAATTATGTAAGAAAATTATAAAATTAGTTAAAACTGTATGATTTTAATGAACGATAGTTAAAATATCGTGCATTTACTAAAAATAAAATTTAAAATTTTAACAGTTTTAATACGAAATTTCGATAAATTGAAAGTTTACATAAACAGTTGTAACTATTTTAATAATATTCTTACATAAGCCGTGTTTTCCATGAGAACTGCACTAGAACTCGATAAACTTTAAATTCCTTTTATTCTATGTAAAACGAAAAAAATTAAATTCATAAAGCGCGAATGTGTAGTGTATTTGATATAATTACATATTTTAAGTTTAAAGTTTTCCCCCTTCAGTTATTTCATCCACATTTTTTTATTTCTTGCTGACATCATTACACGCAACTACACTCGATAAATCCATGGGTTTATCCAGTGTAACTAAAAAATAAGCTATAATTGTCATTATTTATTGCTGTAACAACTTAAAATGTGTATTTATGTGAAATGCACATTATCACTTTATGAATTTAATTTTTTTTCTGTTTACATAGAATACAAGGAATTTAAAATTTATCGAGTTCTAGTGCAGTTCTCATGGAAAACACGACTATAACTCGATTTACAAGCAATCGGTTTCTTATGTTTGGACTTGGCGTTCTCTTCTCTGGATTTTAGTTTACTAACAATAATCGAATTCTATCCGCCACTTCACGATCATTAATATGGCTTATGTTCAGCGGAAGTTCTCCATGCTCAATCACCATTGAAACGTTTTCCGGAATGAATTTTCTCATTGTAATTCCAGCCGGATTGATTTATTTGAATTATTAAATCTTTATCCAAATCTCCACCCAATAAAAAGTCAACTGGCATTATTCCATCAGGAACTATGTGAATTGTGGTCTCATACTTTTCATCCTCTAGTTTTAGCTTTGTATTAAGCCTACCTACGGTTGATACATCTCTGAACCCCACACCATTGAATATTGTGCACTCCTCGCTAAATTCGCAAATGGATTTTTTATGTGACATTAAGCTAATATCGCTTCCGGTATCAACTAGTGCACAAAGTTCCTTTCCATTCAACATTACACTTTTGACAGCTTTAGATGAACAATCATCCTGATTCTCTATGGCTGCACAAGATTTAGAACTTTGAACTTTACTTCCGGAGTGACAACGGAGTGTTGAAAGATGACCAAATGCTTGCCATTTGAAACATTTCGAACTATCACATTTTTTCGCGCAATCTTTTCCTAGATGCCCGGTTCCACCACATTTGTAACATCTTGGCATTCTTTGGAATCTATTTGACTTTTTGCTCTCAATTGGCTTTGTTGTTACGCTCTCGATCGGTGCTTTTATCTTAATTTTTTGTTTGATTTCTTCATAAATTACGAATTTACTTTTGAAATCATTCATAGAGGTTGATCCATATAAAACCGCCTTATTATGTTCGTAATCGGTTATGCCACTTATACAGTAGTCGATTATCGAAGCATATTCCAAATTGCCGGTTTGACCTAGTTCACGCATAGCGATTAAATAATTTTTGAAAGATGCATCTTTCTTTTCCTTCCTCTCTGCCATGCGCCTATGAATCACAACAGAATTCACTTTCTTTTTGAACTCGTTGACTAAATATGTGGTTATATTTTCCCAGGTATCAGTAACCGCTGAACGTAAACTGTCTTTTGCTGTTCCAGTTAACAGTCTTTCTGTTCAGCATTCCTTTTCATACATACAGCAGCATCTTCGACATCCTGAATCCATTTCTCGACGGGATAATCATCCTCCCCGCTAAACTTCGAAAGCGATTCTTCGAAATCTCTAAAACTTAAGCAAGCTCCAGAAGTAGGCACGATAGTAGATTTCATTCTGATTTCTTTATCTTTTAGCGCCACCTCCCGTGTTCGTAACTCTTCTAACTGGGTATTATCTTCCTGTTGGTTGCCGTTAACTTCGCTAGCATTAGTCTCCCTACTTCTATTTGTCATATCTTCGCTGTCACCACCCTCCACCATAGTGCTGCTTTTTGGTTGGTTCAATAGCACTGTATTATTTGAATTCACCGCCTCATCATTCGCAACTCTTCTAAACATTTCCATCATCCTACGCATAAAAGCGTCCTCAATTTCAGGTGAATTATCAATATTATTTTTTTTTCGGCCTATCTCAGTAACACTTACTTAATAATTTGTTATATAATAGCAAACCTCACTTTCAGCCCCAAAATCAAAACAACTTTACTTCATATATAAACAGAATAAATTATAAGAACCTTTCTAGTTTTATCTTCACTAAATTATAGGTCTTAAACGCACGAAAAATAAACCTAAACGTAAAAAACTACACATTTGCTCCAAGAAACCTCAATAGATTAAGGAATTTCCTTAATATATGTTGCACAAAACTAGCCGCTGATCGATCCCGGTTGAGCCCCCAAGTGTAGAGTTTAATTAGTTTTAAAAATAAAAAAACACAATTTAAATATTTATAACATAAAATACGATACAGGCTGCATCCTAATTGAGTTGAACAAATACGGATACCTTAAATCCTACATATATTTGAATTACATACTTTTAATAAACGACTCGGTTTAGTTTTTAATAAACGTCATTTATTTAAACGAGGCATTGAAAAGTTTAGTTGGCTATAAGGCACAATTGAATACTTTTAACCTAGTGACATCTATTTAAATATTGCATCAATTACTGTGTCTTACAAAAGTTTAGTTTGAAAAGTCTTCTGAGGCACACAGCATAAATCCGATTTTTCTTTTCGTTTTTCAATGGGTAAAGCACTTAAGAACGACTTTTAGTTTTCTTTTTCATACCACAGTCTTTTGTGCATGCCTTATCTATGAGATTCAAATCAGTGTCCGGATCAGATCAAAGTTTACATTAAAGCTCAGTGCATACCTGCGGGAGTGCGGGAGAGCGAGTTAAAAAAATTTCAACTCGAGTGTGGTGAAAGAGGAGGAGCCTATATCAAAATGGCGTAATTTTGATTGGTAGAGAGTGTGAAGTGTGATGATTTTCTCGACTCACTCCCCGCAGGTATGTACTGAGCTTGAAAAAAACAAAAATAAAATCTGTTTTTGGATCAAAATTTTGATTCGAGTAGTTGCTTTTATTGCTTGTCGTTTCATGAAACATGATCTGCTTGTGGTTTCATGACTTACCCGGATCAGATCAAACTTCAAGAAATGTGGCTACTAAAAGCAACCCTGCTGGTAAAAAGTTACCAGTTTAGATTAGTACTAGAAACTCGCGGCTGCAAATGAATACAAGACTCCAACCATCGCTGGTACTTTTACTTTCCTAAAATCAGCTGATTTTTGGTCCTCCTCTTGTTAGTATGGCTGGTCTCTTGTCGTTTTGTTTGTTGTTTTGGTACACAATACAGCATTTTTTGTAAATTTTCGGATCCGATCCACAGTCGACCTTTAAGTACTTTTCATACCAGGCGCCTCGCCTCAACATTTTTAGTTACCACAAATGCGAAGGTGAGAGAGACCCTTTCATACCGGTGGCGTCGGCTTTGAACATTCGGTTGATATCAAATATTTTTAGTTAGGTCTATTTTACACGTGAATTATAGCAAGAACTGGATATTCTGAATTTGTAACGTATATGAGCTAGATTTCTTGGTAAGTATAAAACAATTGTGACAAAAAATGTGATTTGTAGGTTTTGTTGACAAAGCACTTCGCTTTGTGCTACTTTAAAATGTTGCAGTCGAGTGTGGAATACATTGCCTTATAGGTAACTTCATTGCCATATATATTTTGATTTTGTTAAAATTATCACTTAAAAATAAATTATTTTTCAACAAAATGACTTTATTTCTATAAAATTAAAAGTTACGAATCAAATAAAACTAATTTGAATAATTCAAAAATAAAGAATTTTCATTTTTGAAGCTCAAAGGCGAGGCGCCTGGTACGAAAAGTACTTTAGACTTTCCTTTTACTCTGGTTTTAAAGAGAAATCAAGCCTAAAAATCACTTTACAACATATTAAATTAATTTAAAAAATCCAGTTGATTACGTCAATGACTCAATCGAACAAACAAAACCAATTAAGAGATGTAATGAAGCAAAAAAGAAAACAAAAACAACCTCCGATATTAAAATCATCGATTAAATTAAATATACATTTATGCTATTGTACAAACAATAAATTTTATCGGATTTTGATTGAAATTTAATACTTTCAAAATTTTTGAACGAAATAAAATGTACAAAAATAGGAATTGTACTGTTAATACTTACGTCTTCATAATCGTTGGACATGTTGATAGATTTTCCGTTCCCTAAGAAAGCGCCTAAAATTAAAAGAAAGAAGAAATTAATCAGATTAACTGTTATGCCTCACATGTCTAGGTAGATTATAATTTTTAATTCGATATCAAAAACAACAAATAGATTTTGAGTACACACCACTCACAACCATTTCCTATAATTTGTTTGTTTTGATCTTATGCGCTAGTTATAAGGTGTCACACAAGATTCGACTACGACAACACAACAACAATCTTGAATACAAACGTTGAATTAACTAGCTATATATAGAGTTGAAGCGATTAAAACAATACTTAAAATTAAACTTTCACAATTTTTCTTTTCAAAACTGCTTACTATTTAAACTTAAAACAATTCAAAAGAATATTTTCACAATTATTAAAATGCAAAACATAAACATGAACACGGTCAATCAACTCACGCACAACACAAAAAAAATTAATGAGAATTTATTTGTTTTATTAGTAAACAATACAAAAAATATAATTTCGTTAGTAAAATAGTACAATTTATAGTTTAATTAATCACCCAAAAAATGTATTTGTTTGCTATTGAAAACTACTGTCGTACACGAACAAAATTCACTACCGTATTAATACAATGACGCATTGATAATGTTTGACAATTTTTTTGACAGTTCGGTCGAAAATATAGGGAGCAACAAAAGAAAATGTTGGGTACTGTTTATAATTTCGAAAAGTAGATGTCACTACATTTGAATAAGAATGTTACGCCAATTAGGTGGCCAGATACATTGTATTTAAAAGGAAATAAATCGAATGTGGTTTTTTACATTTTTTTTTTTTAATTAATTTATGTGGAGTTTGATTAGACCAAATAAATGAATCTAATGTCAAAAACAGACTTAAATCATTATGCGAGTTTGATTAGGAATAAATCGTTAGTTTATTGATTTACCGTGAAAATAATTTTATAATGATTTGGAAAAATGCAAATACTTCATATAAAACTGTTGTTACCAAAATTTCCTAATATTGTTTCACAATTTGGGCAACATATTGAAACAATAAATATAGGCAATTTAAAAATAATTATTTTTTATGGTAGTTATCAATCACGTAAGTGATTGGAAAAGAGACTTAAGTACTTTTCATTTTCATTTAATTGGAATCAAATTATTACTTGTGGTAATTTCTTCAATCTAATTTTCTATATTATCTATATTATGTATATCAATTTTAAAGTTTCGCACCAATACTCTTTTTCAGAAAAAATGTCATGTGGTTGTCTCTGCCACCAATCGAATGAAACTAATTTATATAATTCAAAAATGAAATAAATAAGTTTTATTTTTGAAGCTCAAAGCCGAGGCGCATGGTATGAAAAGAGTACTTTTCATACCAGACGCCTCGCCTCCAAATATTTAGTTACCACAAATGTGAAACTGAGACCAAATACGTTATTTTTGTCCATTTTACTTGTGAACTATAATATCAAGAACTGAGATATTCTGAATTTGTAATAGCTAAATTTTTCGGTAAATATAAACTATTGTCCGAAAACTGTGATTTGTATGTTGTTGACAAAACACTTTGCTTTGTACTACTTTAAAATGTTGCAGTCGAGTGAGAACCGCATTGCCTTGGCTTTATTGCTTTATAACTTCAGTTTTATATATTTTGATCTGTTTTAAATTATCACTTAAAAAATAAATTATTTCTCAACAAATTTAATTTATTTGTATAAAATTAAATGTTATCAATCAAACGAGCCTAATTTACATAATTCAAAAATACATAAAGTTTTTTATTCTTGAAGCTCAAAGCCGGCCTAAAATGACAAAATGGACAAAAATAACGTATTTGATAACAACCGATTCTTCAAAGCTGACGCCACTGGTATGAAAGGGTCTCAGCTTCACATTTGTGGTAACTAAATATTTGGAGGCGAGGTGTCTGGTATGAAAAGTATTCTTTTCATACCATGCGCCTCGGCTTTGAGCCGAATAATTTGATTTCAATTTGAAGCTATTCTTTCGAAGATTCATAATCGGCTGCTTAAAATCTTTACTTTCGGTAAGGGATTCTCGAAAATTTTAAATAATTTTTATTTTGTTCTAATATGGTATATCGAAAAATGTTAGAAGTTTCATAAAACATTTGATGGATTCGAAAATAGTCAAAAAAATCTGTAACTTCATGCAAGTCAACGAAAATTCTTAAATATCTTGAGAACCTCTCTCTAATAATCTCAAAAATATATTTAAAAATTTCCAAATATTTTCGAATATAATCTCGCAAATATCGCAAAATCTTAATCAATTGAGATTCTCGAATAAACTGTAACAATACTCGAAAATCTTAGATAATATCAAAATTTCTATAATCATGATTTATCTGTCATTTCATAAAAACTAATTCAATTGAAAAAAAAACAATAGCTATGGTCAAAATATTTTAAGTAATGAATGTTTTCTTGGGTCTCGAGTAGCTCAAATTAAAAGTGACAAATATTTTTGAAATTGAAATTCTTTATAAAGGTATACCAATTTTAATTTTTGGCTTTGAGTAAACGGTTTAGCTAAATATCGTTAGTAGTTTCAATTACTATGAATTTAAGTAGCTCAATAATTAAAAATTAAATGTTTTCCACCTCAAATATAATTTCTTACCGAATCATTTCATTAACCCTAATCAGTATGGCTCGATGAATCTTTCGGACTCATATGTACAATTTTTTAAGGAACATGATAAAATTTACTAGATTTATTTATTTAAAAATTGAATTAAAAAAAAAAGATAAAATACAATTTTGCAGTTATTACACATCTGACGATTCCTCCGCCCGAGTGCCGAAAAACACATCATACAGAATATTTCTTCAAAATTTAGTACAGGAATTGATGTGGCAAAATATATAAGGACTCTCATATCTGTTCATATCTCCCCACTAACACAAGTTCTAATGGAATAAGTTAGCCCTTTAATTTGTTCCACTAATTCCTTTGTTTTTGATTGCGAACCCGATACCACAAATTCAACCATCACAATTTTCTTTTAACGAGGCTGTATGTGGGGGAAGAGCGAGAGGAAGGGAAAAATGTAATAGAGGAGTGACAATGGAGATACTTGGAGTACTAGTATAATTGTTTAAAATGTGATAAACTGAACATAAATGTCAGTCAGACAGAGGAAGGAGGAAATGGGGGATATTATATTCAGAAATGAAGTAAAAGGAATAAAGGGTTACAGTTTTCAAGAATCTAACTTTTGCTATTACATGTTTACAATGTTTCAAAATCCTGGATTCCGAACAACAAATGAGTTTCGGAATCTACTTATCCTGGTGAATTTTAATTCTCTATTATATCTGTGAAGGAACACCGAGGAACCATTAAAATATTTTTTCAACACACTTAAACCCTCGCAGATTCTGACTATACGAAAAAGAATTGACTGTAGACGGTATGATTACATTCAAAATCATTCGTGTTATTGGGTTGAGAAGGTCAACAATAAGTAGATTGAGCTATTAGCTCTAGTTCTTTGGAGAACACAGAAAGGGAGGGTTGTTGTAACGGATATACATCAATAAGTTTCCACATGGAGGAAAAAAAAAACAAAAGTCAAAGATCATTGGAACAAATAACTAAATGATGAGCGTCTAGGCAAAGATTTGGAAGAATGTTTGAAAACAATTATGTTGTAATACCATCAGTTATCGACCAGGATTCAGGAAGGTTAGTGATGACAACAAATATTGAGATAAACTAATGAAATTTTTTTTTTTGGTTTAGCGCAACCCCCTTCAGTGAAAGGTGCTCAAAATATTATAAAAATGGTGTGGGGGTCGGTTTAATAATATCCCTAACACTAAAAAAAATAACTAACAAATATTTAATTTTATTAAATTATATTTTAAATAATTTTGAATAGTAAAAATGTTTTTGAATTTAAGCAATGACGGCTGGTGATTTACATTTTCATAAACAAATTGATTTGATTAAAACAAATGCTTGTTTTATTTAATTTTGAAATCCTAATTTTTATTAGGCAGCATTAAAACTTATTTCAAAACCACTAAAGTTTGCGCTCTAGTATAAAACAGTGAAACAAGTTATTAGAAAATATGAAATAACTGGTTTAAAGCCCTTAGCATAGAACAATTGGTTAAGGTTCACCGATGTATCTAAACGTTTTAGTCAATCGATCCGATATTAACCAATTTTTACCGCACTTCAAATTCACAGCAAGTTAAACAGTTATTTTAATTCCGCCATATTTTAATTTTACCTGCTAGAGTCACCTCTGAGTGTTGATTATGTATCTCTCTTTCGAGTTACGAGTTTCGAGATTATGAGTACACGAAATGTTGAAAAAAAATCCAGTCCTCCACCAGTTACGCGATATTCTCGAAATCCGAGTTTTTTGGGTAATATATATTATGATACAAAATCATCAACAATATTTGATATTTTCGACATACTTCAAGGAATTTCAATTATTTTTAGGAAAATACATATATGTTTTGGTTTTTGAATTGCTTATCATTCAGATTTTTAAAGATTATTCTATGATTCTAAGTTTATTCGAAATTTTTGGGAATATTCGAAATTTTTTGAAAATATCCTGATTATTCTAGGATTCTAAGATGATTCGAGATTATTCGGCCGGCATGAAATCATTCGAGTTTCTCGATATTACAATAAATTTGCGAGATGCTCTACTGGCGTGATACCATATAACCGAATTAGTGATACATCGGAATTTTCGTTATTTTATGGGATTTTCGAGGCTTTCACGTTTTTTTGAGATTTGTTTGGAGTTGAGTATTATGTAGTAGAAATTATTCGAGATTTTTTTTTAAAGATCATTCTATATTTTCGATATTACTCGAGTTTAGCTAAGAGCTGAATTATACCATTAAGGTTAAATAAGCGGTTGCTCTAGGCGCAAAATTACCGAAAGCGGTGAAATCTGTGCTTAAATCTGTTTTACTAATAAAAAAATTGGGAAGAAAAATTTCAATTTTCCAGCAAGAAGAAGAGAAAACGACTTGTCCGTTGAGATCCAGCCTCCAGCCTTTTTGCAGACAACACCAAAGGGGGCTTTATTATTTTTTAAGACTCTTATATTTACGCAGCTAAATTGATTTTTCCCAAAAAAAAGCGCCGCGTTAAAACTTGCCTGCGGCGCTGGACCTATTCTTAAGCCACTACGCCATTGGATAAGGTTCTCAAAATTCAAGAGTTTGCTGGTTTTGGATTAATCTAAATTAATAGACATGAAGTTATTCGATGTTTTAATTAATTTCTTAATTTAGCAGGTATATTCGACATTTTTGTGAATATTCCTGATATGACTGGTTGATTTGCTTAATGTTATAGAATTAGTGATATGACAACATGTTTGTTTAATATTGTACAATTGTTAGGTAAGGCCATTTGGATGTTTTTTGACGGGTGACGTAATACAAAACTGCCTTCATGAAAATTTAATGCCCGATATATGACACCAAATGCCATCTAGTGACAACAATCTCTCAATACTTTTGTCCCAACCCAATATATGATATTCTCTCATATGATATTCTCGCTTGCATGCACAATTCAAATTGTTTTTTTTCTCCATTTAAACATCGAAAAGAAATTTTTGCTTATGGTAGTGTGATGTATAAAATTGTAAACGAAAAATATTTGGTTTCTAAAAGTTGTTGGGGATTATTATAATTAAAAATTAGATGAAAAGAAAGAGATGGGAAAAATGAGGTTGATTGCTGATTGATTATAATCCTTTCAAAGATTTGATGGAGAAATGTTGATTTGCGCTTTTATTTTGTACTAAAATATCTGATTTTCTTTATGTATGCAATGCATGTGTTGCATTCATGTACCACTCCACTATCTCATTCCTGGAAATATAACAGTAGAAATTAGGATTCCAGTTGACCTGAATCATTGTACCGATTAGGTATGCTTATGCGATGTTCAACGTTCAATACGAGCTTCAACCGTCTCACCAGCCGACGAAAAGAAGGAAAGTGTGGAAGAAGTTGGAAGTCGTTGCGAATCTAAGTAATTTATGAACTACCTAAATATTTCAAATTAGTTTTTAATTTTTGAAAGCGTTCGTCATAATTAAACAAATTATTAATAGTTTTCGTCTAAATAGTTTTCATATTGGAATCTTTATAATACACAAAGAGTTCCAACATTCCGTCTATGCGCAAAAGATTCAAGAGAGTTTAGGGTCCTCCGCCCAATCATGGAAAGGAGTGCCTAAGGTGAGGAATAGATGTCCTTCTTAAGAAGTAACCCAGACATTTAATTGTATTTTTTGGTATAGTTGAAATATGTCGACACCGGAGATAAGCCTGGATTCAAGCCTAGATTAAGCACCGCAGCAAGCCAAGCTATCGAGCTGGCTCACATTTTCCACATTTTCATTATATAGAATTCTGGATTTCTGCTGTTGGGATTTCTACCAAGGAAAAGTATTCGTTTTGCTTTGAAGCGGCTGTGCTAGAATTGGAAAAATAATTTACTATACCATTCACGAAATTAAAGAAAGAGGTAAAGGAACATTGGAACCTTAGAGAATATTGGTATTTAAAATAAGGGAGTTGAAAGCTGTCAACTACTACTAGAATTTTGTATTGTTTCTTAATCCAGGAGAATTGCGATCTAATATCTAATCTAATATTATTTAAATAAATTGCTTTTCAAAAACCAATTTAACTGTGTGCTTTTCGTATCGTACATAAAAAATATGTCAATACACATTAACAAACAATATTACATTCAGAGATAAGAAACACAAAATTTTTCTCTGGGTTTCATTCTATTTTTGAAAATTTTGTCATTCAAAAATTTACAATAAATGGGAGCAAAGGTTATCCTAAGCTGTAAAATCAAAATCAAACACACAAATATAAAATATTTGTTTGTCTTTACATTCATTGCATTACCGAAAATTTTTAAAAATATTTCCATTTGATTACATTTTTTTTAGTTAGCGGTTGCAGATCAGCCCGCCTTTAGAGGCTTTCAAACCAAAATTTAGTTAGCGTTAATCAAGTAATTTGCAGGGCTTTGAGTTGCTTGGTTTCCATACATTATTCAAGATTTACGGTTTCATTTTTGTGTTGCTTTAATGATGTTCGAGGCTTTAGAGGTAATTTCAAGAACAAGTTTTTAAATTGTTTGATATACATCAGATTATTTTATATTTTTGCAGATTTTTTGGAGAGTATTGAAGATTATTTGCGACTGAAAATCTGGGACAACATTTTTTTTTGCGATTACAATACTTACCCATTATAACTTTGTTATAGTGGGAAAAGTAAAAATCAATAATAACAAACTTATTCTAATTATTGTGAAACAGCCGTGGGCCCATTCAAAATTTGAAATATTTAAGGCATACTTTCCCGAAGCTAATGATGATGCACAATGCGAACTGTTATTACAAAAATTTTAATTTTGCTGCATCCTGCTCGATCACATGTTTGACAATTTAATTAACGCTAGTGTTTATAGCGAGTTCTGCTATTGACGCGGTCGATAATATAAATAGAATTTAAAGTTCCTGTTTTTTATATGCATTAAAGGTAACCGTGTTTTTCTAAATTACTATATATATAAACTTGGTATTTATTACTCAATGTTAAGAACAAAAAATAGCAATTTAACAACCAAAAAAATATTTCAGTATAAAACCTTATCATTGTTTACATGATGTCATCATCTCAAGAATATAAACAAGCGCCACAAAACAAGCGTTGGATTTTCGCAGTGTTAATTAAAAGTAGAATAAACCAAAATTTGGTTGTGAATCGCGAACGGCTCTATTATAGGTATAAAGATTAGAGGTATCAACATTGTGAACGATAAATTTAAATGTTATAAAACTTCCAACCATTTTGATTAGGTTTTCATGGAAATGTGAAAGCACGATTAATAAAAACTCAAAAAATTTATCTGGAATACAGTTACTTTATATAAGTATATACAGGGTGGTTTAAAAAAATAGTTCACCTATGAAATAAAACCAGCATTCAACTTCATTCAATTCAGAAATACATAAGGTATATCCATGCAGTTTTTCACAACCACGATTAAAAAGTTGAAAAATTTTAATTGCTCATTCTGAATCACTGGATAGCTAGAAACTTCAACTAAAACCCAGGTGCAGGCTTTTCATAATCACCCTATACAAATATAAGGATTTATTTAGTGTAAACTTTATTATTTTATTGAAAAATAATAAAGTTTACACTAAATAAATTTTTAAAATCTTAGCTGTTAGCTGTTTTGACACAAAAATTAAACCAGATTGATTCTGCTTTTCAAAATCCCGATTTTTAAAGTACCGATTTTTAAATTGCCATTTTAAGTAAAAAATATTTGTATTAATTTTGACGTGCGACCGTTCCAGTTAGGGAACATTTTAACAGTGATAATTTCTTAATTGTACGAGTTTACTGGCTAGGCACGTCACATCGAAAATAATTGGCATAAATTCTCAGTTCTTTTGTAACAAAAAATTCTTTCATGCTTCCGGGTCACGACAGAAGAAGTTAAATCTTCTTCATGTTTCTTTGGCTTTAGCCTCACCTTGTCGATATGTCGACATATATCACATTAACACAACATTTTCATTATCTCTTGTCATCTGTATATGACATTGCCTTTGAAAAAATATTTTTTTAATGTGATAATTACCCGACCAGTCAAGTTAAATTCCAGTTTTGTGAACTTTGTACTTCTTTAAAAAAAAAAATTCATTTTGTTTTGTAATAACGATTGTAAGTAAATAAATACCGCATAAATTATAGATATATACGAGGGTAAATGTATATATTATAAGATTGTTTTTTTAATCATTAGACTTCGTTATACATTTACTAATTTCACACACTATTGTTATGCATTTACACTAGTAATTGGATTAAAATAAATATTACGGGACACAAGCGATAAAAAAATGGGTTACTAAGAAAATTTTCAAACGTTTTTTTATTGTTTTGTTAAAAAGATGCGGCCCAAAGATTTGTAAAAAATAGTACTCCACTTTGAAATTCTTCAGTAACCAACTATATTATACTAAATTTAAACATCACATTAAAGATACCGCATCACACTAATTTAATTCTCACGTGAGCTAAAATAACTGGTTACTATTAATTCACATATTTATTATGTATGTATATAACAATACAAAATTTTATGAAAAAATAAGTATGCACTACTTACTACAGATACAACACTTACTACAGTTGAAATTCAACTAAATATAAATAAATATTTTTTTGAATTGGTTTAATTCTTATTTTGAAACACATTCTCGTGTATAAATATATGAGTATGTGTTAAATACCTACTCTAAAATAACGTTATCACAACGCTAAAGAAAAAAAAATATGTACATGGAACTGATAACACAGTGTATTTAAAAGTTTATTACCATCTTATATTATACTTTTTATAAACATTAACGTTCTTCATTAACGTTATTGAAAAACGTAATTAATGCATATGTATTCATCTGATTATTTTATAGAAAATAAATAAAATTACTGACGGTTTACTAATTATGCATTAATCAATGTTATTTTATACTGTTCAGATCGATAAATGCGCCTTGTGGAAACACGAATTTTCAGTGCCGTATTAACAGTGGCGGAACTTTCGATTTTCGGCCCCTCTTACAAAAGGTATCGGCTCTAGAGTATATAGAACTGTTTTCTATTCTGACGGCCTTAAGATGAGGGCATAAAAGGAAACTCTAAAAATATGTAGTTATTTCCTTATAAACAAATAATAAAAATGAAATGTAATAAAACAAATGTTATTTATTAACTACACAGAGAAAAAATGGCAATGAAATTCAACTAAAGTGTAATTATGTACTTTACAACCAGCAATGCTATAAACGATAAATAATATAGTTTTACGTTTATTGCATGATTGCATTTTGAAAATCATACAAGGTGTCAGGCCTTCCCGCACAAGTTATTCAACTTTAAAGAAATGTTTCTATTCCTGAAGATTTTCAAACTTCAGAGCCTTCTCCTGAAAAACCATGAATTTGATTTGTTGTTTGTTCGGTTGGTGCGACATCTAATAGAATTAATTACATATGCATTCAAATATTTCTTCTACGCCTTCGTTCAAAATAAGTACTTTATTTATTTAAAGAATCGAAGCTGTCATTCAATAATGATGTATTTTACTTCCAACGGACTAAAAAATCGAATAACGGAAAGACAATGAATGATAAGTATGTATACATTTTTGTTAAATTTAATTCATGTCGTAGAAAAATAGTGTATTATTCAACAAGCATATAATGAATGATAGCTGTTATTCACGAAGATGAAGTTTACCGACACGAGCCGATAGCCGAGTGTCGTAAATGATCTGAGTGAATAACAGCCATTATATGCGAGTAGAATACGATACTTTGTCCACGACCGATAAAAAATTGTATTTCAATATCAAATCCTTTAAATAAACCTAAAATAATTTACGTCGACATTTTGACGTCTCAATTTAATAATAATGAAAATAGAGCAAGAGAATACTAGATAAAATTTCAAAAATGAAATTTTTATTTGGTAGTAGTGAATAATGGAAGAAGGGACTACTAGATAAACTAGCAGTGAATAATGGATATCATTATAATTGAAGAAACAAACGTATAATGAGTATATTATACGTTAGTCATGGACAAACAAATTATAAAATAAAATTTGTTTGAAACAAATTTTCAATGAAAACTCGATTTCAACTTAAAAAAAATACCCAAGGGTAGATTTTAATTAGCAAAAAATGTCTTTACTAAAAAAAAACTTGACAAAAAATTATCTTACAATACATAAAAGCGACGCGAATATTGTTGTACGCGCAAAATTTGATTTAGATTTTTTAAATTCAATGTTGATGCGATTTTTGATGTGTTTTTTGCACAGATCGTCATAAAAAGTACTAACATCGGTTTAGTTTTACAAATTTCTGTTGTTTTTCGTTAAGTCATGTTCAAACACAGTTCCCAGAGAAACGTTTTGAAGTGGACATGTTTTGTAATTGTTTTGTGTAAATACTCAATTCTACATGGCCGAATGCTCGTTACTCCCGATTATTTACCCAGATTGGACAATATATTTATTGGTGAATAATTTTCTGGTGAAATATTGCTTCAAGTAGGTATACATTTTTATTAGATTTTTGCCATGAATCACGAAGGGCTGAAATACTTGATCAATATGAAATTCGTCTTGAAGGATAACGTTCGAGAAATTGTGTGTTAAGCAACAATATTTTTATGTGGTACCGGTACGGCGCAGGCTTCAGTCAAAAGCGGTGGCCATTGCATAACGCTACATGACGCATGACATTTTGCGGAGCTATGAAGCGTTGACAGTGCGCAGATCGGTTTCTCCTGGATGGTTCGAAGACCTTGAATTATTTTTTTTAAAGACGAAGACTTTAAATTATTGATAACTGATTTTATGATAACTCAAAAAATAAAAGGAAAACAAAACTGTATTTTTTAATGAAAGGATTTTAATGTATAGATAAAAAACAAAAAGTTTGGAAAACATTTAAAATTTCATAATAAATCGCCCGGAATGTGTTTTGCGAATGGGAATTATTGAAACACTTCCTATAAAACATTCGTGCTTTCTTTTAACATGCAATGTTCACTTCTTTTTATACTAGGCAACGACTCCAAATGACTAAATTTACAGGATTTATTCCACGAACGCATATAGTGATGTGAATACATTCAAACTTGCACTGGAGTTAATGCCATCATAGAGTAATTATCCGAACAGACAAAATACCCTGCGTTTTAATAAAGGGTTTTCCAAACATTTCAAACAACTTCAAGAATCATGTTTGGCTTAGTTCCCAAGAATGACAACGTAAATAAAATAAATGATAAAATTCAAGCGGAACAGTTGAGGATGAGGATCAAGCAGTCAATAACCCAATAAGTTTCTGAATTCTTTGGAACCATCTGGATTGCCACCGCGTATACATACTTTTTTTTAAAAGTTTGTTCACCAATAATGCTTCTTCGTAATTTAGATCCGCCGAAATTGTGCAACGGAACATGACTTTGTGTGGAAAAACTGATGCCGGATGTTATCGAAGCAATGATACACGTAAAAGGAAAATAGAAGATGTGCTTATTCCGCACCGACTGACCGAAACCTGTGATAAATATTTTTTAGTATTAATTTTTGACATTTGTATAAAAAAAAAACCGCACAGTTAAATCCTACAATAATTTTTAACATATACAAAATAAAATTATTATGTGATTGATGTAGTCGCCTTAGCATTTTATGTCAAAGAAATTGATTTTCCTCTTTCGCTGTTATGAGATGAATTTTTTCAGCTGGAACGTGATTTTAATTATCTTGGTGTGGTTGTTTTGTGAATTTAAATGGCATAATTAAGTAATTCTTATAATTGAGTGTAAAAGTGTCGTGAACATATATTATCCAGAAATCGAAAATTGTACAATGATCGCAAAGACGACAAGTTCAATTTCCTATTTCTGAGGATGTGCATATCTATGCTAGCGTGCGTGCTATTAAAAAAAGTCACATTTGCCTTTTTGTAGTTTTGAGTAATTTCAATTTTTCTGTTTTGGTTGGCCATGTCTTACTATGAAACTTGCTACTAAATAACGTGATTTTATGTCATTTAATAAAGGATTATTTGAATTTAAAAAAAGCAGAAAAATAGGTATTTGTTTGCAGAATCCAGTTATGCCCCTAACATATTTTTCGACTTTTGGCGCTCGTAATTTTTTTTCTTAACTCGGCAGAATGCATGTTCTATCCTGTTTACATACACTATTTTAACACCACAGTCCAATTTTCCAAAAATATTTCCTTTGTCGGTCGAATATTGCGCCGCGGTAACGCAATTATATATTATAATGTTTTTATCTGATCAATTCCTGACAATTAATAGTATACATTTAAATTTTAGAATTATTCACCACGTTCCTTTTTTATAAAAATAAGGAAAAATAAATCTTATTATTCTGTAAATATGCCACCACCTAGCCATACTAAAAAAAGCCATCAAGTTTGCTTCTGCATATTATTAAAGTCACTTTCTGTCCAAAAATCTCCCCATTTCTCGGAAATTATTCTATTTAGACTGTGCCCGAAACCTGTGATAAATATTTTTTAGTACACAGTTTTGACATTTATTTGAAAAAACCGCATACACCCAAATTATCACGGTCTTTTGCTATGATAATTTTTGACACAAACAGAATAATTGTTCGGCCACATTTAACATGGTCGCCTTAGCATTTTATATCATCAAAATAAAATGTCGACTAGTCAATGTTTGCCGCAACAACTAATAGAAACATGATAATTTCTCATTTTCAACTGCAGCAGCTTGCAGACAATTATTTTCTTCTAGTGTATGTCAACTAAAGGTTCTTATTTATATGGCATATTGATCTAGTGAGTAAATGTGAGAGCTACCATTATTGCCTGGCAGATTAATTGAAACTATTATAGAATTAATTGATCTTTTGAATTAAAACGTTGAATTGTATGCACCGCATCGTTAACGATATATTTTAATCCGTAATAGAGTTGCCTCCAATATTTTTCAGTTTGCGTTGCAATTCTGATTTGAGACCAACACCTTCCCATTTTCTGTATAGGAACCTAACTATCGTATTAAAACTATTGTAAAACTATTGCATTACCATCCCGTTATACTACGCCCTAACAAATACAGCCATTAGCTACAATATATAATATTAGACGAACATCAATTCAATGCGTATAAAAAAATGGATTGCTTGCCATTGAAATCAAACAACAATACGAGAGAAGGGGAAATACTACAAAAAATCATTACACAATTCGGGCAGCGTAATAAAAATTTGTGAATGTAGGGGAATATTTCTTAAATAAATGTCAAACATTTGTACTAAAAAATATTTAACACAGGTTTCGGACACAGCCTAAATAAAAAAATGTAATTTATTTTTCAACCTTGGCATTTGGCTTCGTTCGGTAGTTTCTTCACTATCAACAATTTTTGCATACCTTTTCATTTTTTTTGGGAGTTATTTCATTTTTTGAACTGGAGAAATAATTCATTATGAATTAAAGTACTAAAACTTTATTTCTGTTAAACATCGAAATTCCAATAAATTGTAATTATCATTAGTACCTGTTATTCATGAATTAATGAAGAAAAGTTATTGTTTTCAATAATTAATAAAATTCGTCGAATACCTTAAGGGAGCCAAACCTCGGCTTTACAATTTGTAGAAATTCCATTATTCTTAAATATTTGACTATCTTTCAAAAATTTGTGTTTTTTTAATAAATATTCACATACTATAAAAAACCCCCAAGGTTGCTTAGCATTGGATGTTCCAAGTTGTTTTTTTTTGGTTGGCTTAATTCGGTTCTGTTTGATAATTCGCAAGGTGCGGTGCAGTGTACAATTGTTTCTTTATTGCACCACTAGAAAATAAATCAAAGTAGATAAGGAAAACAGTATGCACTGTACCACACCGTGCGAATTATCAAAAGAGCCCATAGTATATGCGACATTCAGGATTAATTTAAACGAGTTTTATGTGTTGTTGAATAAGCAAAAAAATAATCGCGGATCTTTTGTAGCCGTTTTAGTATTTTTTATAATTATTCTAATAAAATTAATATTAAGTTTAGTGTAGGCATTTTGTGATTAATATTCAGTTAAGTTTAGTGTTAATATTTTTAATAGTATTAAGTTTAATTCTTGTGTATCAGAGAACAATATGGAACGAAATTAGACTGATTTGCGATAGTTCCAAATTAAATTTTAACGAAATTTCGCGAAATATTGCGAGTGTAAATAATATAATTGATTGTGTTAAAGATTCTCAACCTAATCAATCCTCTTTGGTTACTGTTTTGGATGGAAGTGACTGTGAGACTGAGATAAGTAGCAATGAATATGAAAGTGGTGGAAACTTTAACTGAAAGGAAGAATTGGAAACGAATAGCATTGAATGTGGTATTTCGAGATGTAGTATTTCAAACCAGAACACGAATGCGTTACTGAAAGTTTTAAGAAAATACCATCCAAGTTTGCCAAAAGATGCTAGAACTTTAAAAAAGACTTCTACTATAAATAAAAATACTGTACCGACGGGAGTGGATCTTATTCTCACATCGGATTAGAAAGACAAATAATGTCATTTCTGAACAGCATAAAATATGAGGGAACGTCATAAAAATTGATATTGTAATTGTAGTTTCATAATATTATCCAACCTAAATTACAGATCAGGCATTTTAGGGACATTAGTGATTAATCACTTCAAAAATATTTACGAGGTTGTTTAAAGACGATAATTACGAACCAAGCGGCATGTATATTTTCATGACACGGCCCAACATGGAAATATTACCGTAAATGGATATTAAATCATGAAGCTTCTAAAAGGTATTTAGTATACATAACATTTGTGTTGATTATATTTATACCCCAAACACATTGACGGAGGGAACAGCGGTGCTAAATTAGAATACATGTATTTCCATAAGAGCGAACAAATAGAGCGGCGTCAAACTAGCAGTTTGTATTTTTTGAGGCGATGAATGACATTTATATTTATTGTTGTTGTCTTTAAAGTAAATGCTTCGAGAACCTCTAATTGTAGCTGAATATAACATCCAAATGGGCATATGAAAAAGCCAATTGTAAAAAAAATCTCGAAGACTAAAATCATAAAGACGAAGAGAAGCGAAGTCAGGCGTAGAGCGCCGCTTATATGTTTGGGGTATTATGAGAAGGGGTCTGATTAACATGTTAAATAATCTATTCATATATATTTTAGGAGAAGCAATGCAAAAACATAAAACTGCTAGAACATCAGATGTGGAAACTGAAATAAAAAAATGGTTTCAGTACGCTAAAGACCGCGGGAAACAAAAAATGGCCAACAATTAATTAATTTTTATTTTTAAAAATTTATGAACTTGAGCAAAGCGAATTTACTATACCAAAATGATTTTATTTAAATAATCTAATATTAATATTAAACAATTTGAAACTAATTATATAATATGGTAAATTTTACTGCGGTCTAAAAAGGCCCAAAATATTGAAATCCTGTCATAAATGACCAACAATTTGGTTGGTCCAAAACCACTTTTCTCGACGTTTTGAAAGCCCCGAGTCTAAAAACCAACAAAAAAAAATGTACATCCGTCTGCCTGGACGTTTGGGTGTCTGGATGTCTGGATGTCTGGACGTCTGGATGTCTAGAGGTCTGTATGTCTGTATGTCTGTACCCATGGTATCTCGAGAACGGCTTTTACGATTTAGAATTTTTTTTCGCTAATCTGTTTCTATTGTCAATGCGGAGATTTGAAAAGCTTTTGGAACGTATACGTCAAGAGGGTCGGGTACCTGCCATACGAATTGACCCAAAACACCCGGTTATATGTACGAGTATGTATATGTAGAAATATTTACCAATTTTTTATATGAAAATATATGCTTTGAACAATTAATTCGGCTTTGAGTTTGGGGTTGAGTTGAAGGTTAAGTTAGGAGTCAATATGCGAGTTGAGTTGAAGATGAGTTAGAGTTGAGTTGGGGCTGGATTAAGACGTAGTGAGCAGATGATCAATTTTTTGTATTGGGTGTGTGAATATTACTCCGTCCTTTTTTGTTAAAATAAAACACATTTGCTTGTTTAGAAAATGAAAGAATTATTTATTGAAAGTATGCGCCATTTGCAGCTACAACTTTCCCCCATTTTTCAGGCAGTTTACGGATTCCCTCTCTGAAAAAGATCTTGTTCTTTGGAGGCGATCCAATCATTAAGCCAATTTTCGATCTCTGCGCGAGAACTGAACCGCAGTTCAGAAAGAGACGACTTCATCGACCGGAATAAGTAGTAATCTGAAGGAGCTATGTCTGGTGAATACGGCGGGTGGGGTAGAACTTCCCAGTCCTGTCCTTGTAAATAATTTTTCACAATATTTGAAACATGTGGTTTTTCATTGTCATGTTGAAAAATTAATTTGTCGTGTCTATTCACCCATTCTGGTCGTTTTTCCTCTATAGCTCGCTTCAAACGTATTAGTTGTCGTCGGTACACATCGCCATTGATAGTTTCACCTGATTCCAGCAGTTCATAATATACCACACCTTTCTGATCCCACCAGATACAGATCATAACCTTATTGCAATGGATATCACGCTTTGGTTGCGATGGACCAGCTTCACCACGCTTCACCCAAGATTTTTGGCGTTTTGGGATTCTCATAATAAATCCATTTTTCATCTCCAGTAACTATCCGATGCAGAAAACCTTTTCTTTGTTGTCTTTGAATCAGTATTTCACAAATGGTTTTTCGACGTTCGAGGTATCTTTCTTTTAATTCATGTGGAACCCAGTTGTTAGCTTTTTGAACCATTCCGATTGTTTGTAAACGTTTTGCAACAGTTGATCGATCAACATTTAATGCTACAGCCAATTCTGATTGTGTTTGAGAAGAACCTTCAGCCAATAACGTTTCCAATTCGCATCTTCAAATGTTTTGGGTGGTTTTCCATGCTCTTTATCTTCAATGCCAAAATCATCATTTTTAAATCGTCGAAACCATTCTTTGCACGTTGTATTCGATGGAACATGCTCACCGTAAATTTCCACAAGCAAACGATAAGTTTCCGCTGCACTTTTCTTCGCAATGCAATAGTGTAATAAAACTTCCCGCAAATGATGTTTATTTGGAATAAAATTTGACATTTTGAAAGAATTAAAAATACTATTTGTATACACTTCAACCAAATGTCGTATACTGCGTTTGATAGCTGACATCAAGTACTATATACAAGTGTTGCGCATTTATAGTTTACGTAAGCAGTAAAAGTAACGACACCAATTGAGAAAGGGCGGAGTCATATTCCCACACAAAATAGAATAAATATTCAAAAACGATAAAATACACAATTTGTTTTGACTCATCGTTAACCTTACGCGAAAGGGAAGAAAACTCGAAGACATTTTCGTATTACTAATACATATGCAAGTCTTCGTAAAATAGTTTCACTTCTAGTTATGATGATCTGTTCGTTTTTACAACTTTTTTACTGAACCAAGGCGTTACGTTTGCGATGACTTTAGTAAAGTGGAGTATTCGCAAACTGTACGTTTATGTTACGCCATGTTTGGAGGGTCAGAATATATGTACTTCATCGCGTATTTAAATCCAAAAGTTTTAGTATTTTACTACGGGATAAATTAGGAATGAAAATATAATTTTTTTCGTGCAATTCTATTTCATTATTCAAATTTAATAAAAATACTTAATCAGGAGAACAAGTTAGTCTATTAAAAAGCCGCTAATCCATTAAAAAGTCGCAATTTTCGATGTCTGTACACCAGACCAGTGCAAAATTTCCCTGGCTCTTTGTTTAGTTTTGTGATTTCTTGGAGAAATTTGCGTAAAATTTTTTTAGATATATAAGCCCTTCATCACACAAAAAATATCGATTTTTAAACTTCCAGTACATCCTTATCTGGTTCTCACATTGGTTTTTCGATTTTGGCCTACCTTTATTGTAAATTTAGTTAATTATTTTGTATAATTTACTTTTTATTTTGCAAAGATTTTTTTGTTTAAAACTCTAAGTTCTCAGAATCACAAAAGACGTGAGACTTCTGGAGGTATGTGCCATGGGCTACCCGTCTTATAGTAGTAAACACCCTAATCCGTTTTGACTAGCATCCCCTACACTAAAAGTTTGTAAGGCTGGTGAATGAGTTATAATTTGTTTGAGCGTTTATATACATTTTGTATGACCGTCCAACTAGCTAAATTCGATATTTTTTCGCAACATTTGGTGTAAGTCTTTTCTCTGAAGACAGCTAATCATCCCTGTATTTCTTCAATTCCTGTTTAGATTTTGAATTTACATTGATATAATCACAGTTTTAATAGCTTCATTTAGGAACTTCGATTATAGGCAAATTCTTAAACTTCCATTCGGCTTCTTTATTGTCACCCAGTTGCTAACCTACTGAGTTGGTTCTACCAATGGTTCGATAATGTCGTTCCGTTCTCAACTTGCTAAGGCTTCCTTGTACTTTTCTCGAATTGCGATTGAATCTTCGATGGGGACATTTCGAATTTCTCCGGAAATTTACCCATTCAAGAGGGAGATGTAGCACACAATATATGTATACTGTTACATGAGAGATGTAGTATATATGTATAATGTGGCAGACCCATTGATATGTTACAAAACGACGAAATAATCTTGTATGTATCTCATAGCACGCTGAGGAGAAAGTTAAAATCAACATATTAAAAAATTTGATAGGACGGGGCGCTGTTGAAATTTTTAAAACACTGAAAATTACAGAATATGACCTCGTTTTAAAACTATACAAACACAGTTAGTCAACGACAAAACGAACCATTTGACGATTATTATCAAGATTTAACAAAAATTGTCGGAGCAATGTGGATTTGAAAAGAAACGAGATTTGCTGATGATGGTTAGATTGGTGTTCGGAATGAGCGATACAACTTTAAAGTAAAAATTCATAAAAGAGCGAAATCCAAAAGGCCAAGGATGTTGTGGCCAGATGTTGTCTTGAGAAGTGAACGGGAAAACCGGTGGATAAGGTGCTGAAATTTAACACTAGAACTACCGACCGGTCAAAATGACCGGTTATACATTTATTGAATTTTTAATTATTATGTTAATATTTTTGTGGAAATCTGTGATGACTTTTAATATGACAACAAAGTAATTAAGTTAAAATTCATTATACTATAAACTTCCAAAAAAATATTAACATAATAATTAAAAAAATTGAATTCAATATATGTATTGTACAATTCGTCATTTTGACGGGTTGGTAGTTCTAGCTTTAAATACGCTGAGGTAGCATAATAAAATACTGAGGTAAAATAGTTTTGAACAAATTTGTCAGAAAAATATTAATTAAAATAATTGTAATAAAAATTCCTTTCAACAAACATAAACCAACCAAAGTGTGGCTGGTTGCTTCTAATCGGAAATGGATGGTTTGAAACATTTTTGTTTCAACTATATAGTATCGAGGTAGATTTCGAAATAGACACGGGCTCTGAGGTAAATATTTTTCCTTTGAATGTGTTGAATGGAATATATCAGAAATATGAAATGAAAGGAACTAAGGAGGTCCTCAGACCTTTTGGGAGACCGAAGGCTCATGCTGTGTGTCTTTCTTTATTGTATGAAGATTTTCTCG
Organism: Tipula vernalis; assembly: GCA_958295665.1. Lineage (NCBI taxonomy): Eukaryota > Metazoa > Arthropoda > Insecta > Diptera > Tipulidae > Tipula > Tipula vernalis. Next base: position 210,524,806 of record OY282560.1, read on the forward strand.
TGGTGAGTTCTTACATGACCTCTATACTCGGATTGGAGACAGTATGAAAATTCTTTATTTGGATGGCTAAGTATATTTTTGTTCGTTACAAATCAAAGTGTGAATATAATGCTAATTTGAGCCAAATTTTGTTTTTCAGTATCCCTTATCTGTTTTAATTAAACATTTCTCAGTTAGGTTTGGGAATACATTTTTATCCTTAGTTTACTTTATTTATGCGTTGCGCCGAATATCACATGTTTATAATTAATATTGAAAGATCGGAACCTTCGTTTTCAGAACTGTTTATGAACTAACATATTTGTTTTGGTTTTATTTTTACTAAAAATGATCTGGTTCAGACCAAATTTTACATTGAAAGCAACAACAAGTTTTATTTGTCACATTCCTAAAAATAATTTCTACATACAAAAAATCTGTCTGTTTGGGGCATACATGATTAGTAAGTGTATATAATTACACAACAGCAAGTTCAAAAATGAAAATCTTACACTTTAGTTAAGAAAATTGATTTATCTTTAGGCAATAATTTTAATAATTCAATTATTCGACTCACTTTCTTCCCCCATATCTATTATGGCAGCGTCTTTGGTCACCCCATTCACATGACTATAGACCAGATTATTATTATTATTATTTACAATTTCAATCTGATTGTTAACAGCCCTTACTTCATTGTCAATCTCATTATTAACATGAATAAATTCAAATGTTTTGGTACTTTCGTTTCTGAGTTGTGTTGCCTTGCCTAAAATAGAGATAGTAATCGGTTTATTTTTTTTCACACACAAAATACTAATTAGTAATTACCATTAATGTCTGTGTTTTCTAAAGCATTGAGAGCTCTACTAATTGTATCATGTTCATTTCCATATGTATCAGCCGAATTTGGTACGGACCCAAATAATGTGGTTTCGGTTTCAGTGGAAGGTTTTAGTACGGTGCTCGACATAATGCTGTGAAAAAAAACAAAGGTTTATTAATTAACTTATTTAAATTGAATCATTTATTTATCGTACAATATCTTGATTAAAGCCTGTAGTTCAAGATAAATATTATTTTGAATTATTCTTAAAAGGTGATTTCAATGGTTTTTTATTGTTCAAACCATTTGTTGTTTATTTGAATGCCCAAGTTCAATACATTTAATAAATTAAAACTGATAAATTGCAATTTAAATATATTTAAACGATTTTGCTTTTAACAAATATTATTAGTCTAATAACAAATTCATAAGAAAAGATCAAATTCCACAGTACAATTTCCAAGGTTAAAATGTTAATAAAATAATTTAATGAATTTTATCTGTAAATCTCTATTCTTCAATCAAACAAGGCATTCGAATATAGTTACAATTAGTTACAATTGAATACTATATTACGAGTTTCTTATTCTAGTAACTTTTAACAAAGTTCTATTAGATCCCCTACAACTATAGTTCAATAGAAATTTAGTTTTCACGCCCGATGCATATTTGCTATTCGCAAATGCCGTATTCGTGGTACAGCCCTGTGAACTAGCCAATGTTAAATGCAGTGGCCCTCAGAAATATTATGAGAGTGTATTAGTTTTTATGTAAAGTATATAAAGAAGTCATTTTCTTAAGCGTTGAATATTTTGATTTTTGTGCCAACAAAACGCAATTTGCGTAAGTTTATGGTGTTTATGTTGTTGGTTTCGACGCTATAAGAAGTCATTTTCTTAAGCGTTGAATATTTTGATTTTTGTGCCAACAAAACGCAATTTGCGTAAGTTTATGGTGTTTATGTTGTTGGTTTCGACGCTATAAAAGAGGTTATTATAATACGGAAGATTAGGAACGTCGAGGCCAGCCGAGATTAAATGAAGACGAGGAAGCGGAAGCTTTAAACGCTGAAAACCCGAGTCAAACGGAAAAAGAACCTGTAGAATTATTACACGTTTATCGATCAACGATTTCCAGACGTTTAAATGCCACTGCAATGATTCAGAAGCACAGAAATTGGGTGCCGTACGAGTTGAAGCCGAAGAAAAATACAACAGAAAAGGTTTTTTGCAGGCGAACCATCAACATCGACGCCAAAGCCGAATATTCATGGAACCGAGCTAATGCTTTATCTTTGGTGGGATCAGCTGGGTATGGTGTAGTGTATTATGAGCTGCTCCAACCCAACGAAATTATCAGTGCAGAACGATACCATCGACAATTGGTGCAATTAAGGCAAGCATTGAAGCAAAAATGGCTAGATTACACGAAAATGCATGACAAAGTGATTTTCCAGCACGACAACGCTCGATTTCATGTTGCGAAATCGGTACCGGAAACGTTAGAAGCACTCAACTGGGAGAAGCTATATTTTTACCAAAAAAAAAAACCCTTAAAATTAATGCACACTCCCAATAAAATATTAAATAACAATTTTTCGATCTGCCACAAAGACTTTGCCAAATCTACATATATTTTTTATTATTTTTCGAAAATCGAATTTTTATTCCGTTTCCCGAAATTGGTTAAAGGTTATCTTTAGTATTGGATAGGTATTTCCCTGCGTTGCAGTACAGAGGGGAGCGAAAGAAATTTAAAAAGTTAATGTTTTAGAAGTTGTACTTGTTTTGACTAAGACTTTAAATTACTTGACAGTAAGTAAAAGAAATTGAAGTGTGCCCAACACACAACTTTCTTTTACCAGCAGGAAGTTTTGAGAAAGTCATAAAGCAAAGTTCTTATATAATTAATTTGGAAACAATCTGGGCTACCGAGGGGGACCACTTCGGAACCCAATGTTTTTGACTCAAGAGGATCACCAAACGGATAAATCTCAAACTCGAAAACGTTCAAAAATCCAAGATTCTATTGTGATAAAACCAACGGTTTAGATAACTAAAAAAGACATTTTACAAAGAATTAAGTTGCTTCAAAATAAGATAATGAATTCAAACCTTAGCACCACCCTCCCTTATGCCAACACTAGCATAATAGCCCAAAAATTATATTCTACGATGACACAGAGGTCGGTCTTATGCACAACATCAAATCACTAAAATTATTGACTTTTGGTTGGGTCTGTTAATTTCTTGGGGTTCACGATAGTTTTTCACTTTTAGAATATGAATAATTCCGGCCATTCTGACTACCTAGGGCTTGCACGTTCCCGGAACTTTTACATTCCTGAAAATTCGGAACACGATATGTTTTTTATCCAATACCTCATTACGCATGTAATATTAAAATTTAAATAATTTTAAATTTTAAACTATCAACGTTGATCTTGACATACTATATGCCAACAGTTAGCGGAGCTGAATGCGCCAAATGATGATTAAATTTTCGTTAGAAACCCACCCGTTAATGGAAAATTCCTCTCATTTTCGGTGGATGTCTGCTTGATAGTGTAGTGGGTCGTTAGGTTGTTTTTTAAATTTTGGCTTAAATTTGTGGACGGCTTTTGGGTACAAGCACAGGGCGATGGTTTGGTTTAATTCTGTAGTTAGACTATGGACGTCCATCACTCATATATTTCATTTGTACCAAACTCTCGTTCTAATAATTTTTTTTTTAGGAGTTCTAATGGGAAGTTCTGTGATCAATAATAAGTTGCCTATTCTTTTAAATTAGTTAACAATAATGCTGAAGTCGCTACAATATTGGGGTATCTGAAGGTATCTTCAGCGGTTGCTCAATATTCGTTTAACCCACGTTTCGTTTATTTTTAGTTCTCGAAGTGCTAGTTTGACTAAGGTACCGTACCAATATATGAAATGCTATTTTTCGCTAAGGTACCGAACCAACGTCCAACGTACTTTCTAAAGTACTCCAGCGAATTTGGTTATCTATGACGTAAGTAAAAAGCCAGATATCTCTGTAGAAATCATGTATAGAATTTATAGTTGCGGTTTTTATTTCCTTTTTTTTTTTGATTACATTTGCCAAGTTAAATAATGAATGGTTTTAGTGTATATTACGGCTTGTAGGTTGTGATTTTCAGCACTGAAACACAATTAAAAACCAATTCCTCTACCGTAGAGAAAAAAATTTTCAAACCATTGTGATATTATTGTAGAGGTACAGCGGAACTCTACTAAAATGTGTTTTCAAGAAAGAATTGCCTCTATAAAAATGCAATCGTAGAGCTTTGGTAGAGATTTAAGAGAGTTCTACTTGGCTATTTATTTACACGTCCATACCCTAAAATTATAACCAATTAGCATAAAACTCAGGAAATATGATGACGATTTGATGGCTGAGTAATTAAAACTCATAGTAAATGTCAAAAAGCTAATATATGTACATTTTTCTTGGATATGTGTCTTATTTAGAAAATTTTGAGACAATTATGATAATTTTCTTAATTTCATTAATCATAAAAATTTGAAAATTAAAAATTATTCTATTGAGTCTCAGTTATTTATTAGTGATACCAGAGAGATTCTATTTATAAAACTTGGTACGAGTATATTACCTACACTTCTTAATGTTTTCTTAATTTACTGTGACTGAATTTACTGTTTATTGGCTGTACATCGCCAGGTATATTACAATCGCTTTTGTTTTATTTTATAAACATCAGTGATTACGAAAAGCTGATCCGAGCTGAGTATGACCTCGGCGATTCATTTGTGTACTTAAATTTTGGTTTCATCCAGTAACTTCTATATTGCGATACAATACGGTAGATTTCTACGATTACAGTATCTTAGTGACCGGGGTTGCTCTCTTGATAATTTAATTGCCGTCCTTTCGTTTGAGGGTAAAATTTCAATATATAATTTTTTATAATAATCAGAGGCTATACTACAAAATTTTTATTTAATAATAAATTTTTTTGGAATCGATAAGGATGGATGTCATGTATACTATTCCGCTACTATACCGCGAGACTATAATTCCTCAATTGGTCGTTAATTTCAGACCATCGATTTTTATTACAAAGGCAAGCCTCAGAAACCTAAAGATGCGTTAAAAGTGTATAATTTAACTTGAAATCATGCTTCACTTAATTTAATCTGCCAGTAACCGTTCTTTAAGACTAACACTGAAAAATATATTTTTTGCCTAACTTGACTGAAATTTCATCGAAGAACGGAATTAGATACTTTTCGCTCTTATACCCTAGACAGACTGTGGTTTAATAAATCCGATTTTAGCTAAACTAGTTTAAATTTCTATGCAAAAACAAAGGGATTAGCTAAATCGAGGTTGATATACTGCGGCTAATCTCGAAAAATTCACTAAATCGTTTTATTAAATCGCAGTGTGTCTAGGGTACAAGGCTGTGTTTCAAGCTGATAAAAAGTTCGGCCTCTTTTTTAACCGTTTTGTTGTTTTAATTGGAACTAGTTAAAAACTGTGACGTTTCCGTTGTTTATTTAAATTTTGCATTGTGAAAGAAGCTGAAAAAGAAAATAAGATACAAATTTTTAGCTTGTTCGTGACTAGTCGCACAGTTTAATTTTTTGGAATCTAGACGAAGAAGTAATTACTAATAAATTTGAAGTCCAATCCGAACCTTCAATTACTCATAATCATTTAAACAAAATCATTTAAAAGTATTTTTAATATTAAATTCTTAATTAAATTCAAAGGTATTCGTCTTGCTGGATGTGCAACCCTGCACATTTTCCTTTATTGGTATCTTTTCTAGATATAATATTGACCAACTGAAAAATGGAAGACTACGAGACTAAAATCTTTAGAAATTCTCTTTGATTTTTACGTTTTGTATAAACGATATTATAGAATTTATAAGAAAAAAAGAAGATGGTGGGTGGGTGCGTCCATTAAATCTGACTACTTCCTCCAAATGAAAGAGTTAGATAGTGAAGAATGACCAGGGATATCTATAACTTGTTATTAAATTTAGTTAAAGAAGATTTGACAAAAATGTCGAATCGTAAACCAATTCATTTTGAAAATAGGTTAGCGGTTACTTTATCATAAGTACCTATTAAAATGGAACATTTTGTTGTTAACAACTAATTACGGCACATTAATTGTAGATATTAATCTCAAGGACTCACCCCAGTTTTTTTTAATGTTTTCAAATAATCGAAAATCCCTATGTAGTTACAGTCTACTTCTGACGTTATGTCGAAAAAAAAAAATTATTTGATTGGTTTGGTTAAGGTGTTCCATGAAAAAGTCTAAACCTAATTTGGACGGAGAAGCGGAACGGAATGAGACGGATCCACTGTAACTCGGCCTTTATTTATTTTGACAAAATCATTAGGACTAACTTCAACTCAATACTATAGTATCTTCCTATATTATAAATACAGCTTTAATTCAGTTCTTTCGATAAATTAAAAATGAATTTCCAAATTGTAAATGGCTGTTTTTTGATTTACTAAAAATAGGCCTATCAGCGTTTTAAATGGAACACCTTATACCTGGCTGGTCCTATTAAAGGAGAGGCCTGCGAGTGGGGAGGGTGGAGGGGAGGGGAGAATTTGGAAATTTTCCCATGTCCCCAAAACGAAGAAGCCCGCAAATTGTACCCATTTTATTTTTTTAACTGACGTTGGGGCAAATACTCAAACATTTAGCAAGCATGCAATTTTCATATAAATAATTCTAAGAAAGAAAATATTTGCGAACAAAACCAAATCTGGGAAAACAAATTGAAATTAAGATTTGCTTGGTAGAATTGATAAACTAGGCATATTTCTAGACTTGCGACCTGCGTTTTGCTGGTTTATCGAATATTTACCAATCATCGAAAAATATAGAGCAGTTTTCAGGGAACTTTTTACATTTACCAACCTATTTAAGAAAGTACTTCAATATAAATTCAAGTTTTATTGGAGTATGTTTTCGAGCGCCTGGTGAAATTTTACCTAAATAATCGAAGCGAAATTCTGAACAATAATTTGTGGAATTGTTGAGAAATTTAAAGAGACCTTGTGATTCAACAAAAAGTGTCTATCGACATTCGATATGCTCTAAAAATTTGTAGTTTTAGTTCCGCAGCACAGTCCATTTGCATGTATGCTTTAGGCAAGGCTTATTTTAGACTTGTAATAGAGTAAATAACACCGAATTTCTGTTAAACAAAGGCTTCATCGATTAATATTCAAAAAACGCTTAATTTTAGAAGAACAAGATCCAAATGCGATTTGTCATCATGTATTTGTTCCTCATGAATTTGATGTATTAGAATATAGGGAATGTGTATGAGTCATATAAATTAGAATACCGCTATTCGACACATGGAAATTGGCTGAAAGTATGTATTTATTTTCTATTGTGTGTTGGTACTGCTGTATGATAGTAACATTGTTTATTTTTAGTGTTTTCATTCCTTGTATGATCTGTATTCTCGAGGCAATGTGAATACTCTTTATATGTATACATATAATGGGGGTCCGGGTCAAAATGCCGCGTTTTAAAATGTCGCGTTTTAAAATGTCGCGTTTCAAAATGCCGCGAGGTACAAAATTTCGCGTGATACAAAAAGACGCGTTTTAAAATGTCGCGTTTCACAATGCCGCGACGTACAAAATGTCGCGTGTTACAAAATGTCGCGTTTTAAAATGTCGATAAAAAATCGTCGAAAATATATAAGGACTTAACTTTAACATTTTAGTGAAGGAATATTCTAATAAATTTCAACATTTGCGTTCTTTTTCTTAGACCCACTTTATAATTACATAAAATTACATTTATAAATAATTTCCATTCAGTGAAGGAAAATTTTACTATATGTTTAAACACAATTTGCTTGTTTCAAATAATTTTTATTAAATTATTTATTATTTCACATCATATTGTATTGATTTATAAGGGATTTTTCAAAACGCGTCATTTTAAAACGCGTCATTTTGTACCACGCGTGTTTTGAACCACGCGGCATTTTGAAATGCGACATTTTAAAACGCGACATTTTGTACCACGCGACATTTTTTACCTCGCTGCATTTTGAAACGCGACATTTTAAAAACCGACATTTTGTACCACGCGACATTTTATACCTCGCGGCATTTTGGAACGCGACATTTTAAAACGCGACATTTTGTACCACGCGGCATTTTGAAACGCGGTATTTTAAAACGCGACATTTTAAAACGCGGCATTATGAACGGTTCCCATATAATGGATGTACTACTATACATTGTGGAACTTATGGCTCTGTTTAATTTGTCTACTCTAATTAATAAGGATGTGTTTGTCTTGCGTTATAAAATCTGGAAATTCTTTCGGTTACCACAATTATTGTATTTTATATGTGCGCAGAACAAATGGATTTGTGTGCGATTCCAGTGGGATTCTTGTACTTCTTATATACTAGAAACAGATATACGCAATACATAATAAATTATTTGTGCATTCCAAAGTTTAATCAGATTTGTTGGGGCATGGATTGAAAACAATTTTTATTAGACGAATTGCGTAGATAAAATTTATGTTTTTGATTTATTTATTTAATTGTCAAAAATACAGGAATTTTTGTAAGTTCAAATAAAGTAATTTGTTCAAACGATTTTCTTTGAGACAAGGTTGGTAAAGTTTTGGATTCCTGGATCAAATTGAATCTGAATTTAAATTTCGTTGAACAAATTAGAGGTTTGAATTTTAATTTAGATTATGAGTCAAATCATAGATTTTATCCAAATTGTTTTTTCAATTGGTACAAATAGGAAAATATTCGTCTTGATTTATATTTGAGTTATTTAATATAATTTTAGTTTGTCAACTTTAAGTTGTTAGTATTTTAAGTGTTCTTGATTATTTTTAATTATTGTGCAGTGGGGTTTAAACGGAATAGATTAGTAAGCAATTAATTAATTATCAATTTGATTTGATTTTAGAGGTATGTCTGGAATTAACTAATAAAGTTGTAAATCTGGAATTGAAATTTTCGGATGAGAAACCGGGCGCGGCTTCATTGTTTAACTATTATTGCTCATTATTTTAATTATTTATTATTGGACGTTTAGAGCGGAGAAACCGGTCGCAGCAATATTTAAGCAGAATAAAGTAATAAACAATTAATTATTTAATTTTGATTTTAGTGGTATTCCTGGAATTAGTTAATTAATTTTTTTAATTTCTGCCAATAGCTAGTTAAGTTAAGGAATTGGAAATACAATTTTTTTAGGGTTTCAGATTTTGGTTTTTGATTTTAGAATTTTTACTTAAAAAAAGACATTTAGTGTTTACAATTCGTAATTTAGGATTAAAATTTTTATGCATTTTGAATTTCAGATTATGTAGTTAGATTAATTTGCTGTCCCTAAATTTAGACGCTGAATTGAATTTATTTTATTTAAGGGTGTCAAGGGCTGATTTTAAATAAAGAATTAATGGTGAAGTAAAGTAAATTAGGTTTTGGGTTTAAATTAAATTAATTTTTATTAAAATTAAGTTGAATTAAATTTAGTGAAATTAATTTTTCGGTGTAATCGAATCATATGTCATAATATTATTGTTGATGTTGATATTATGGTATTGATGTGGATGTTGGTATTGGTGTTAATGTTGATACTTTGATATGATAGTTAATGATAGTTTTGGTATCAGTATTCATATTGGTTAGTTAAAATGGTTTTAGTTTAGAAAACTCCTGAGGAACTCGACCAAGATGGTAGTTGGTATAATTATTGTCAAACTATTACTGTTAATTTATTTGTGGTATATTTGTGGTACACAGGGATTGATATATAATTTATTTCAGAGAATTAAATTTATACTTAATTAATTTTAGAATAGTTATTATAAAGAATTAATGCATATTTTAAATTTAGGAATTTCTTGAAGAACCTGAAACAACTTTACAGTAATTTGAGCAGTAGATGAACTTTAAATTGTATTGTCTTGTACTAAATAATTTACTAAAAATATATTACCAACAAATTTACTAACTATCAACTATTAAGGTGTTTGGAACCGGGTTGATTCTTTGTTGCTAACGTACCTTTCCTTTCCTTCCGTTTTGTTGTGTAAAGGAGGTACGGAGGGCCCAGCGTCATTCGGGAGTCTTGCTTAGGCTTGGTCGTACACCCTGATCAATCAATCAATCAATGTCTTTGTTCTTCATGAATTTGAGCCTAAATTATTTGAAAGTTATAGTGAGGAGGTCGAAGTAATGGCAAAGGCCTCAAACTAATATCGCGGCTCTTCATACCCCTAAAAAGCCCTGCTTGTATTTGTCCCTAAAATTGACGACATGTGACAAAAAATTATACCAAAATATTGTAATAAATTCAATTACGGTTGAATTCCTGAAGGAGTATCTGACACATATTTATGTCAAGTAGTTTCACTGGCGGCCCGTAAATGTGGTTTTATATTTTAACACAATGGTTTTTTTGTACACCAAGAAAACGGTTGTGTGATCCTTGTGTCTTTCCTAAATTCGAATTATTTTTTAATCATTTAATATTTTTTAGGTTACTAAGAACCTGTATTTTCTATAATTACTAAGCGGTTATTCAGAACTCAGAGGCGGGCTTATTCTTAAGCGACCTGCTCTTGCTCTCCCTCGTCTAATTTTTAAAAATAGAAATTTGTTTTGGTTAGTATGAAGGTCTAGCACTCTTCGCGAAAAACTAACATATTTAGAACAATGTCACAAATATATATGTAACAAATTTATATTTTACAATGACTATCGTAATTTGCCTATATTTTAAGAAGAAGGCCGCTGGTGTACATCACAATTCCCATAAGAAACAGTTTTTTGCTATTTTGTATTAAATAGAATGCTTCGTAGCTCCAGAATTTATTATGGAAGGCTCCAAAACAATTTCTTCAAAAACTTTTCTGTCGATCTTGTCAAACATGGTAATCATTCTCGAGATTTGAACAAATTTACTGAAATTGCATAGTGTTCAACTTTCAAAAGATAGAAACTAAGTGAATGAGTCCGCAAACAGGTAGTTGAGAGGACACATAAACTTATCTCTGGGATGTTCAGTAAAGATCACTAGCGGTGCATAAGAGTCTTACATTCTAATATGGTGATAGTATTTTTCATCAAAACTCCGCACCTGCATGTCAAATAAGATGTTACAATTTACGATTTTGTTTAGGGAACGTCTCCAGGCTTATGACAACAATGTTACAATAAATGATCTAAAGTAGAAACAATCAAGTAGTTCAAGGTCGACCTTCAACTGCTTACAATTTACAAAGTGCTTACAAAACTGCAAGTGCTTACAATTTACGCGATAGACATAAAACATTCTTTATACACATAATCAGGTCAAATATTTTGCCATGAGTTGCAAAAAATGTGTTTAACAAAAAAAAAAAAAAATTGCAATTGCAACAATTTATGTACGTTCCAGACCGGCTTTCCGTGGATTATAAACAACTTTCGATTTCCTAATAAAATCTTATTTGGCGTTAGTTTCTTGTTTATTATTTTCACCGTTATCTATCTAGTTAGACATTTAATTGAATATTTCTTGCTACCGGTTATCAATTATAAATAATAATTATGTATAATTGCATTGCAATTGTTACCATTATTATATTGCGTTATACAATACATATTAACATATGTTAATTTTTTCTGTCATCTAACTATACCGGTATCATTTGAGGAAATTAACGAAGCATTGCACGCTATTTACGCTAGTTAATTTGTTTATCACGAACATGTTACATACGAGTACATACATACACATATGTATGTTATAACGTTTTATATCTGTCAAACAATAAATTTTACTTTCGCTATTCTCATTAAGATCGAAACTGTTTTAGTTTACAACAGTTGTAGCCGAGCACGTGCGCACGCATAAACGATTTTGATTACGTAATTATGTACGATTACTTAGTATTCTATTGTATTAAAGCGCTTACTATATTTGTAAGTAGACCGAATGTGCATTAACATATTATTGTATTTGGTATAAATAAACAATAAATCCGCCTTATTTGATTTACTTACGTGATAAATTCTGTATTGTTATAAATATTGTGATAGAATACGTTAATATATGGCTTGTATTGTACAATATTCGCGTTCATGGTCAATTTCATTTCTATAATGTAACTAACTATGAATTATTACGTGTATCTTTTGAATCGACCATTAACCTTGAAAGTTATTTATAATTAGTTATTCAATTTTGGAAGTTCAAAAAAATTAATCAAATACTCGAGATGAGTTCAATGAAAAAAATTCACGCAATACTGATACATTAACCTAAATCTTTACACACATACTCGTATATGTATAGTTTTGAACAAGTTTTAAGTTCATTAGTGTTCCCATCGTGGATGCTTATGTAATACTGAATTCATTTTTTCCGAAAATATCTCTAAGTGCTTACATAATTGCCTATAATTTGATTTTCGTGAAAGATCCCCCACTCACACACACGTATATCTGAGCAAGACTTTTGCTCCTAAACGAGACTTAAAAGTTGCAATTTTTATCTACGTACTAGATCAAGTCTCGGTTTTTGAACTGAATCTTTCCTCAGAGCATGGGTTTTGGCCTTAAAATGAGACTTGAGAGTTATGATTTTGACTACGTACTAAATGTTCAACAGGAAAATTTCATATCGTTTTGAACTTACGGAAATTGGTCTTAAATGTCTTGTAACTAATTTCATTTTAACCTATAAAAATAAAGTAGGGACTATGCAGCCTCTTTGTTAATCACTTTTGATGATTGCAAAAATAATCGTAAAGGTGTTTAAAATTAAAGAAGCCAGGTTTGAATTTTTGTTTTAAATATAATTACAATATTATTCATTATTAATTGGAACTTGCCCATGAAATTCGGCTTGTGCATTGGAAATGGGATTCTAAAATGATTTTTGGATTAAGTTCGGGAATATGGCTAAGTATGATGAAACTTGCCTATTTCTCGACCAATTTTGATGAATTTAGGCTTGTGAAGTGAGAAGAATGATGAAGTTCGGGAATATGGCCAAGTATAATGGAACTTGCCTGTTAAGGCCAATTAGGACGGAACTTGTCTAATTCTCAGCCAATTTTGATGAAATTCGGCATGTGCGTTTGGAATGAGATTCTAAAATGGTTTTTGGAAGAAGTTCTGGAATATGGCCAAGTATGGTGGAACTTGCTATTTCACAACCGTTTATGATGAAATTTGACATGTGCATTGGAAATAGGATTCTAAAATGATTTTTGGATGAAGTTCTGGAATATGGCCAACTAGGACGGAACTTGCCTAATTCTCAACCGATTATCAAAAAAATCGACATGTGCGTTTGAAATGAGAGCCTAAATTGATTTTTAAATGTAGTTCTGGAATATGTTCAAGTATGACAAAATTTGCCTATTTCTCAACCGATTATGAAGAAATTTGATTTGTAGACTAGTATTAGGATTCTAAAATTATTTTTACATGAAATTCTAGAGTATGGGCAGTTAGGATAGAACTTGTCCATTTTTTACGGATTTTACTGGAATTTTACATGTGTGATCTGTGATCTGTGATCCATGAAGCTCTGGAATAATATGGCCAAGTAGGATCGAACTTTCATATTCCTTAACCGATTATAATGAAATTCGAAATGGGCAATTACGATTTAAAATAATATTTCTAATTCCAAAACTCTGCACTACCGTTAGTAGTTTCAATACTGCGGCGCGTGTTCGCTACACATTACATTTGTCTAAATATGGCCAAACTTACCGCTCTGACAGCAAATCTTTAGAAAACAAAACCCAAAGTTTAAAGCGAAGAATTGCCATGAAAAGTTTCTAATGGAACTTGAATATTATTACGGAGAAAATCTTGATCATTTAGCAATTGAAATAGTATTTTACAGAAATTTCAACAGCTGTATAATTCACAGAAACCTAAATTGACAACATTATAGAAGCCATATTGACATATTTCTCACAACCTCGTCTACAATTAATTTTTGACTTACATTTCCTTTTATTCGTTGGCGTCAAAATTCATCATAATCGGCTAAAAATAGCTAAGTTATATTCTTATTGACCATTTTACAGAACGTTATCCAAAAATCATTTAAAAATCCCATTTCCAACGCACATGTAAAATTTGATCATAATCGGTTAAGGAATAGCCAAGTTCCATCCTATTTGGGCGTTCATATAATTTACTAAGGGTTCAATTTGAAATGTAAAAGGTTCAATTTGGAATGTAAAAGGTCCAATTTGAAATGTAAAATGTTCTATTTGAAGTCTTAAAGGATCATTTTGATGTGTAAAACCTGTATGATGGTATAATTGTTTGATAGTATGATGGTACATATGATCGTATGATGGTACAACGGTATGATGACATGATGGTATGATAGTATCAGGTTGTAGTGGTAATGTGGTATTGTGATTGATGGTATGTTAGTATGACGGTATTATGGTGATGGTATGATAATGTTGGTATGATGTTATGAAGGTATGCAGATTTGATGGTATGATAGTAAGATATTATGATGGTATGTTGGTATAATGGTATGATGGTATGATAGTATGACGGAACGATGGTATGATGGTATCGTGGTAAGATGGTATATATGATGGTATGATTGTGTGAGATTATGATGATATAGTGGTGTGATTTATTGATGTTATTATATGATGGTGTGATGGTATGATTGTATATATGATACAACGTACGATGACGATATGATGAGGTATGATGGTATAATGGAATAATCGGATGATGGAATGATTGTTTAAGGTTATAATGGTACTAAGGTACGTATGCCAGTATGATTGTACGTTGCTATTATGGTATGATGGTGAGTAGGGTTTGAGTTGAAATTGAGTGGATTTGAAAGAGAAGTCCGGATAGGGATTAATTTGAGGTCGAGTTCAGGGTTTGGTGTGATGTTAATTTGAGTTGAGGTCATACACGCATGTAGCTTTCGAATTGAGTTAATTTTGTGATTGGGTTGGAAAATAAGTGTGGAGTTGAGCAGAGGGTTGAGATTTGGTTCAAGCTAAGTTGAGTTGATGTATAATTAGGATTTAGTTAGCTTTCATTGGGGTGTGAGTTGTTCGTTTGGGGAATTATTTAAGGGTTGATTTGGAGTTAGGTTAAGCATTGATTTGAAAGTTGATAAAGTGTTGAATTGGTGATTTCCTTGATGGCTGGGTTGGTGAGGAGGAAGTTCCTCCTTTAGTTGGAGGTTAAATTGAAGATTGACTTAAGAGGTTCATTTCGGGATTGATTTGGGAGTTGAATTAATCAAGACTGAAGTTCGATCAACTCAAGAGGTTTCAGCCCTTTATATTTTTCTTTTCATTTTCCTTTACTTTAGAATTACATATAAAAACTTCGAGTTTAAGTTGTTTCTCAGGATTTATGTTATAACCATAACGCTAATCTAAAAGTAACTTGCAACATGTTTCATGAGAAAAGAAATCTTTGGCGCAGTTTTATTGCAAACAAGCAATGGTGTGTGATTTAAATTGACTCACCTAAATAATTTGAACTATCTTGAAAATAAAGGACTGTAGAAAAAAGTTTCAGTAGAAAGTTAATCGATTTTGTTAAGTTTGTGGTAAAAAAATTAATTTGACCTTGAGACGTAATTTCAAGAAAACATTTTGTTCTACTCGCCAATATACCGCGTATTTTCAGATAGGATGATTCAATGGATTGGCATGGTGGAATGGCAAACCAAACTGAGCACAATTCGAAAACCTCTATAAAAGACACCCCTTATTTCTACAAAGGGAACTTTTTTGATAATTCGTTCCTCATTTAATCCATAAAGTGGATCATTTAATCATTTACTCGTATGAATATAAAATCAATCTCGGAGTCATATGTAGATAATATCACAGCTAAAGCGAACTCAATGATTGGTTTTATATAAATAACAATGGACTAGTGAAATCCGAGGCATATCTACATGTAAGATCCCTGGAGTCCTTACTATTCTTTTCACATCTAAACTTTGCATAAAATTTTATTGTTTTGGAATTTTGTTTAATTTAGCAAATATTTTTGTTCGTTTTATTTTATTGTTTAATTCTATTCTTTCAAATCTTATCTGTGTTTTCGTATTTACTGTAACGATTTCTTTAGATTATAAATAAATTAGATTCCACAGTGGCACATAATACCAAAGGGGATTTACAAAGAGTAAACTTTCAAATGAGTCGTCTTAGTGTTTGACAATATTCGGAGTAATTGCAATCTAGATTGTCAGGATACGATGTACTTATTGTATCAAACTCATAAACCGTCTAAACCGGTACACGAACTTTATACATTGACCAACAGCAAAGAGACCTAAGAAAAAGGCGAAAAAAGCGATACAGTACAAGATTTTATTCGATGCCATCTTAATGAGCTATTTAAAATATGTTTCCCTTTGTTCCACAATTACGTTAATACACCAAACGTACTTTAAACTAATTATACCTAAATTTTAATTGACAAAAGTTCAATAACCGAAATATTGCACGATAATGGTAGTGGTGAAGGAAACAAGGAAATGAAATATTTTGGTTGACAGCGATAAAATGGAAATTTTTTTATAGAAACTTAAATCGACACGCACCATCTTGGTATTTTTATTTTTTTAACTAAATAAATAAATTTATATTTACTATAGCTTTATAGGGTGTAATTCACATCAAAACCACTAACAATACAAAATTTCAATAAAACATGGGCATTTTAAAATTTAAATTTAATAACAAGTAGCCAAAAGGAAATTTAAACCTCCTCAAATGAGGTTTGGCAAAAATTCAATGAACATTTTAATTCTTATTTCATTAAATTGGATTAAAACTCCATAATCTAATCAAATATTTTTGAAATATTGTCTTTTAATAAAATTTCGATAAAAATGTATGTACTCTCAGATATCAATAATTGGTGCCATTGTTTTGAAAAAATAAAATTTACAGTGGAACAATTACTATAGCCTGTAGTATGAAATTGGAAACATGGGGTGGATAAAAGTAGGACGTTTTCTTCGCATGTAGATTTTACCGGTCGCATATTTTTTCATGATAAATGTATTTGTATGCAGTTGGACTTGCATCACAAATATCTTATCAGAACTCTTCCGCCATTAAGCTCTCTGAGATCTATAACTTGTTCGCTCTCGTTTTTAAGTTTATTTAACTTTTGACATATTCTGTACCATATTATGGTATTTCTTCCATCCTTATTAGGAATTACGCCGAGAGTTTAGTTCTCTTATAAGGAGAGCTTCATCTTTAACCGATTTGTGGAAGATTTCTTTTATTCGTTCAAATTTTATGTCGGGAGCTTGATGTAGACTACTAGGTTAGTGGTTTATTTAAATTCAGAACCATTAGTTTGAGGCAGAGCTTTGAATAGCAACTAAACTGGAAGATTAAGCCGTAACTAAGCGAAATATTTTCCAGATTTTAATCCGAATCGTACCGATTTTCGTACCGGAACGAAAAATGTTTTCGTCCTGTTTTGTTTTTTTTGTTGCATTCCTAGTTTCACGTAATGGAACCGATATTATCAATAAGCACAACTTTTCTTTTCTTAATAAAGTTTCGGACAACATTTATTGCAACAGATGTCATTACATTAAAAATAATTTGTTTAAATAGGTTCTAACATAAAATAAAATAAAATTTTATTGAAATTCACCTGCACGAGAACTTGTTCGTAGGGTATCTGACTGGAAAAAATGAAGGGCGCAAAGCTTTGTCTAATAATAATGTTGGCCTAGGCTAGACAATAATTGTGTACTTCAGCTAAATTTTTACAACCCATAAAAGAAAATTCTACCGGTATTTTAGAATATTGGGATAAAATGAGAACGCTCAAGCCAGAATTATCGGATGTTGCAAAAAATATTTTAGATTTACCAGCGACGTAGGTGGTTGAATGTAATTCTCTGCTTTGTCGTATATTAGAGTTTTCATTCCTAACCGGTTTCGGCCCGGAACTAGCCAGAATGAATAACATTTTCCAAAACAGTAGCAGAAAGCCAGAAAGAAAAAATTTGGAACTAAATCTAAACCCTGGGAGAAGTGGACTTACCAAATTTTAGAACCAAACAAATAAATGACTATTCATAGACTAAAGAGAAGCATTCTACTCCCAGGACAACCAAAAATCGAAAAACAAAATATTCTTTGATAAAACTGGTCACTCAGTTCTTATCAATAAGATTGAGAAAGCGAACAGTTAGTTTATTCCTTTTCCACTTAGGTGGATATGTAGTCTTATCTTTCTAAACGTTGGAAATTCGGTAAGAATTAGGATGATTCGTCCTAAACTTCTGGTGTGCCACTAAAAGTATTAACTCATTACTATTTTAGTTGTTTGGTAATGAAGTGATTGATTGTTTTGAACTTGAAAACTATCTCCTTTATGCAGACAATATGGAAATTTTCTCACCGAATAGTAACAAACCGGATTGCTTGAGGTTTTCAAGGGATTTAAATTCATTTTGTAGTTGGATCGTTAGCAATAAATTATAATCAATGTGGGAAAATGTAAACCCTCTCATTTTTTCGAATAGTCGCTGACTAATGGTTCAGCAGTATTTTCTACGCTTTATGTAGGTGTCATCTTTTCATCTGATGTTACACCTCTGGTGGGCATATATTAAACGCAACTGCAAAAACTTTAGTGACTCGCTTGTACATATGTATCTTAAATCGTTTTACAATTTTACATAACTCTTGTTCGATTAGTCTCAGATCATGCATCTCAAGACTACTCACAGTTTTATCAATTTCGTGAAAGCGAACCAATTATTGGGTGTATAAGTGGAAACATATCATGTTAATAATCAAAATATTCACGATTATTATCTATGATATTTTGCCATATATCGGGTAGTTCATGGATGCCCTCGCGACAGAAACTTGGTAGTTTGTTGGCAACATATTCATTGAGCCATTTTCGGACATCTTCAACTTTCGAGAACCGCTGGTCAGGCAAATAAGGCTGCATCGATCTAAACAAACAAAAGTCGGAAGGGGCCAAATCAGGAATACGCCGGAGAACTTCCCAGCCCAAGTTGAAGATCACTTCCCTGGTTTGCTTTTGCTGCCTGTGAAGGGACATTGTCATGAACCTACATGACAGATCGCGTTCCTTGGCCCGTGAATGGTCTTTTTTCCTCTAAAATGCATCAGTAAATTTGTCCAGTCGAGCTTGATAACGTTCAGCCGTGACAGTTTGACCTGGTTCAAGGAGATCTTAATAGGTGATTCCTTTTCAATCCCACCAGACACATATTGACTCTTCGGTTAACTCGTGAGGAGCCCATTTTCCTTTCTTGTGGATCTTTCCCATTGCATGCAATCTATTTGTAATTGCTGCTTGAGTAACTCCTAACTATTTCCCAAGTTCTTGTTGAGTTTGATATGGGTTTTCATCAAGTAATGCTTGAAGTTCTTCATCTTCAAACTCTTTTTCAGGACCTGGAGGTGGATTGTCTTCAAGGTTAAAATTTCCATCACGAAACTTCCTAGACCACTTTCTAACAGTTGAAGCACCAACAGAATTATCTTCCCAAGGCAAATTAATCATTTCTGTAGCTTCATATATAACATTAACACTCTTAAATTTTGCTTAATTTGGCGGCCAAATTGAAAGTGTTTAAGTATGTTTTATATACCAACCAACTTCAGTGCTATATTTCCACTAATACACCTATTAGTCCTTCCTCCACCGAATAGAATACCAAATAGTAGCTTCTGAAATCTTCGTTTCAGAAGTCTTGCACTCCCATATACGTATTCATTGAGCTGAAATTCTTGGCGCTTAAATATTCATGTTCCGCGGCTTCGAACGGCACTTGGCTAGTTACCAACCGATGGTGAATAAATTTGATAAGTGCAGTGAAAAATGAATGTAGATGAATAAAGTTCTGCTATATTACTAAACTTAACAGAAATGTGCTAAATGCTGTTTCTTAACCGATTATAATGAAATTCGGTAAGTTAGATCGAAATGAGATCCTAAAATAATTTTAGGAATCATGGATTGGAATCAATAACAGCGAGATAAAAACAAAGCATTGTTATACAAAAGGATATTTAAGAGAATTTTAAAAATGTTTAATTGTTACATACAGATGTTTTCCGCAGATATGACATAAGCGCATAGTTAGATAAATACTGCCGTGCTAAGAAAAAAAGTCACAAACGCCAAAAGTCGAAATATGCTTTGTAGGCATATTTGGATTCTGCTAACAAATACCTATTTTGCTGCTTTTTTAAAAAGCCAAATATCCTTCATTAAATGCCATAAAATCACGTTATTTGGTAGTCAAATTTCATATTAAGGCATGGCAAAAAAAACAGAAAATTGAAATTACTCAAAACTACAAAAAGGCAAGCACGGCAGAATACATTATCTTTGGAACAAAAACAGTCTTATCTCGTTACGGTGGGTTGGAACCTTTTGTTTTTAGTAGAGTATTTAGGTGATCTGGCCTTTGTGACCTGGCCAATCTCAAATACAGTGAACTTCAAAATTTCAACATTTCGTAAAATTCATCAACGTAATCAATCAATAATAAAAGGTTCAACTCTTCCTTACGGAGATAGGACTGTTTTTGTTTGAAAGAGATGTATTTATCTAACTATCCGTATATGTCACATCAGCGGGAAACCTCTGTAATCTGAGAAATTTTTAATACAGTGAATTTTTATATTTTTTCTGTAAATAACAACTTTTTTACCTGTTGTATAAATACCATACCAATACATACTCATTTTTGTTAATTGTTAGAAATTGCACAGCCGTTAAAAATACCGCAATTGTAGAGGTTAATAGGCCCTGCTTATTTATAACCTGTCAACACAACTGTCATCTAAATAAAACTAAAAAGTATCCCAAGGGTTGTTGCATTGTCAACTGAGTATTGAACTAAAGTCATGTAATCTTAGTTTGTTTACAGGGATCTTTTCAGAAAACCTCAAATATGCCATTGTTTTTCCAGTTTATAAATCAGATGATAAAACCGATACATCGCCCCATTTTCGAAAAAACTGCAAAAATAGTGAAAAATCAAATTTTAAATTTTTATCAGGTTTTCTTAATAACACACAATTTGGTTATACAAAGCGAAACACAGAAGATGCTTGACAGAACTTTTAATCCAATATTTACGACTGTTTAAAGAAAGAATATTCTCAGAAATGATTCTGAGCCCTAAAACGAAATACCCATTAAAGATAATACTGAGAACTAATTTTACGAAAATATCACCATCCACCTAATTCTTTGTCAGGGGCAATGTTAAAAATACTAAAGTTTTGCCATTCCGTTAACAATTTTTTTGTCAAAGTATTATGTAAACAATTTTTTGTATCACACACATTCAAAAATTCATTCATCGAAGTATAATGCGCTTATTTGAAAATAATTATTAGGTTAATAGTCACAAGGGCGGTAAATGAGTTGTTAGAGTACGAGTTTGATGTTTATTCCGGTTTGCCGTTTGCGCTTGGGGTAATACCTTCCTTGGTTTTTAAATTTTTTTAGCTGGTAGTATGTTAAACTTTGCTTTGAGAGTATATTTAATTATTTTCTACTAATAATGGCGGAGTGTCATAAGGATAACTATGACATACCATCATGTTGGAAGAAATTTGATGGTTTTTGGTGACAAACTAATCAATAATCATTTCAAGAGACACTTTCTGGCAACAAAAACAACGAGCGAGTTCACGCCTGACTAGCAAAAGATTTATGTGAAAACATTTATGTATAAACGTCTATTGAATCATTTCAAGCCATTTCGATGAAGCTGAGAAACCCCTGCAGAAAGACGGCTGTTGTTCGCTCAGTATTTAAATTTTACGTTATATTTTTGGTTCAAAAAGCTAATAAGTTATTGATATTTATTGAGCTTGAGGAAAGTACAGTTCTGTTAAGTTGATCACCTAAACCTGCCATATTCGCTTTAAAATATACCTTTACTCATACACGGTTATCTGTTCAAGATTCTTATTTGAATGGTGAATGGTCACGGCAAACTCGCTGAAAAAAGCAAAATGGCGACGCTTTTTCACTGATCAGTTTGAAATAAATTAGATTGGCGGTTCTATGTTGACCCTAAAAGTCATAGCTAGCAACTGGAAAGTCGGTAGTGCTAAAACCCCCACGATCAAACTCATCAATAGCATGAGCGATACCAAAACAAATAAAAGGGTTTATACAAGCCGTGTTGTCCTTACACATTTGATATAAAAATGTATTTTGTTTATTAGTGTTAATGATGTCACTAACACTCTGCACAAGTCAATGTACATTTTTGCTATGAGCAAGGCCAAACCAAAAAATATATATAAACAAGCCGTACTATTGCGTTACAAACACAAAATAAAACCTACTATTTCTGTAAGTATTAGTGTTGTGACCAGTATAATCTGCATATACTTCGATTTTTACACCCTTGTCCGCATAGTCGTCTCACTTCATTCGATGTGACAATTATCGTGTCACTTCAGTTATGAATTGATATTCTTCAAGTCGATCGAAGTGACGTGACACGACAAATGTCATGAAACAGAATCGTTTAGGCAACACTAATAATTTATTATTATTTGACGGACTTTTGACATTTAAAAATCAAGGAAATGTCAATTGTGTTGCGTTAAAAAATCGAAAATATTGTTAAAAATGTAAAAAATACTATTGAAAAATTTGTTTAATATTTTTGATGTGAATGGATTGACACACCGGGGAAAGATGACTTTTTAATTCCTTCGTGTATTTGACTGTGTTGTAGATGCCCATTTTGTAAAATATATAAATTTTATTTTGACCATAAAATGAGCAATTATTGACAATTGCAATTGCATTGATAATTTGTCTTCATCCATTTTGTATCACTTGAAAATTTCAAGTGAACAAGAGCGACGACAAGCGGACGACTGTCAAAATAATGTACACATAAAGATGCTAACAGAACAAATGTCGCTGATTGAATTGATTTTTGCGCCTTTGTGTTGGTAGTTACAAATTTTTGGCTATCAATTTTTTCATATCCTAAGTTTTCGCTCCCTTAACAACCAACAACGTAAATTCAATGGCCAAATTTAATTTAGATATTTTTTTTAGTGTGACGATTTTTAAGGTTATGTTGTTTGTTATGTTGTTTAGTTTTGTTGTCGGCCGCTGACGCTCTTGTTGTAACTAAGGCGGCATCGCCAGCAGACAAATGAATTTTGAAGTCGTCGCTTGTAGTTATCGCTCTTGTTCTGTTTATACCTATAGTTTTAAATATATTTCCAAATCATTTTTTCGAGTCACTTCAAAACCAGCAGACATGTTTATACCAGCCGTGCTGTCCCTATCCATGTGATATAGAAATGTTTTGTACATTTACGTATTAGTCGCCGTATTCAAATTCGACCTAAAATATAAAACTCACTAAGACACCGACACAAATCAATGTACATTTTTGTTATGAGCAAGGCTTGTTTAAGACATTTGTGTTGGTTTGGGTCACTTACATTTCACATGAATAATTTGTGTTCGTAAAAGTACTTGCTGCTGCGGCCATATAGCTATTTTTAGTAGACATTTTCACAGCAAAATAAAATAAAGTAGGCGGGTGTTTTAATTTTTTTCGTATTCGGCTCACGTTGATTTTGAAATGTGTATGATATTCAAACATTCATGCAATATTATTTGTTCGGCACAGAAGTTTCTGTAACATGATTTCTATACAAATTTTTAGTTACCTACTCCTGCCGCTAAAGATGTTTTCAAATCAGAAATGTGCACCACATAGCTAGCTACATGAGTTGAATTATTAGTTAACGTAACGAATTGGTGGTTATTATGTTCGAAACCCTGCGGGCCAAATTTGTCCTCTGAACTATTTTGGTTACATTATGTTGGTAACACTGGTTAAATTTTTCTTCTAGTTGAGAATAATGCAACTCATTTAGCTAACTTCATAGTGTGCATTTTTTCACCGGAAATTTACCAATTACGCACCTTCAGGGAATAAGTTCCGGATGTTATAAGCTACGTTTAACCGAGATACCGTTTAGGTGCGAGTTTTTTCTTTTTTAATTTCGTTACTTTACAAAACCATCCATAAAATAGGGTATAGGGCAGTCTAAAAAAGAGTTTTACAGTATGACCCCGTGAAAAAAGTTCTTTATTTTATAGAACTGCATCTTATATCCTATATTAAAAAACAAGTTTAGAAGAGCTTTATGATCATAAAATTAAAAAACTGGAATTACTTAACACTTAAGTTCTGCAATCGCTTAAAGTAGGGGAAGAGTGGGATTGAGTTTTCAACTTTTACAAAACTTTTGAGTTTGGTGGCCTTTGAAAGATAATCGTAGAACCTAAATTTGTCGCGCCTCTTTGGGAAGGGGTTGTCGATTTACGAAATTGGAATACACATTAATAGGTAATTACAGTTAAGTTTGCTATACTAAGAAAAAAGTATGTGAGTACCACAAAAATGTCTACACAAATTTGAGTAACCCATAATATCGGCATAGTAAGGGCTTCGGTATACTATTAATGGGCATATAGAAATATTCGTACTTAAGTTCTCTATTTAAATAAATGATGTTCACTTAAAATAAACGTAAACTTGACTTTGGTTAGAGGTGAGAGCCATTAATAGGCAATTAGTGTTTCTAAAAAAATACAGAAAATAATTTAAAGCAACTTTTATGAGTCTATCTATACCTCACCCATCCAGTTTTTATCATCGTCCAATTGAAGTAAACTATTAAAATAAATTTTTGGATGAAGGTGGCTGCTTTAACGCCACAACGAACTTAATTAGATAGATTCAGGCCCATGGAAACCACAGGCCGCTAGTATATTTATATGGTCTTAAAATTGTATTTTCAGCATGCAACTCTAAATACAATATGCGTCAGAATTTTTTATGCGTCGTGCCTTTTACTCGACAGAAATTTTACCGTAAAATACTAGCAGTTCTGCGCTTCTGGCTCCTACCCTTTTAATATATGCGGTTTCATCTAATTATTTTAAGATTTTTTTAAGCAAGTTGATGGTTTGGCTGTTTGATCTGGATGATATTGAAAAATATTTCTAATCATTTTTACCGTCTTGCAATGTCGTTGTGGCTAATTTCTTCTGAAACTCGTTGCTTTTTAATGTTTTTAATTATAATTTATATTAGTTTTATTTTTTACACACTTTCATATTTTTTCTGCTGTTTATAATAATATTAATTACTTATAATTAATTTAAGTAATTCCTAGAATTTGTAGATAATAACGAATTACATTTACTAAATGCCACTTTCTTGCCTGAGTGTTTGTTAAAACAAACAGCAGTTTGAATGAAATTACGTTAATTTAATAAAAAAGAAACATAGAAGAAGTTCAATCGACAGAAGGTCTGAGATAAGAAAAAAGAATTGCCCTTCGTTATATGTTTTTAGCGGTTTTCTCAAAAAAAAAAAAAAAAAAAAAAAAATTAACCGGCTCAAGGAAATATGAGAAGAAGTGTTATATAACAGAAAACAGTTTTCAAAACGTTTTTTGTAATAATCACAAAATACCAAACAAAAATAAAAATTCCCTTGTCGTGTTTATTAATATTAAAACATCGGTGTTTGAAAAAATTCTTGTGATGGATATACTATAAAGCAGCTGCAAACGTTCTAGGCAATTTTTTAGGTATACAAATAAATAACCAATACAGGTATCCAGAAAGAACTGTCCTTTTATTTCGTTAAAAGCAATCCACCTTAACCCGTTGGCCCACTTTTATCAGCGACGTTATTTCGTTTCTGAAGCAACTGCAAATATTGTACATACGTAAGTTATTGGTATTTTCTACATATTTATTGCTTTTTTGTTGTTATTATATTAATTCATGCTTTTTGACGTAATATAAGAGTAAATAACAATAACGTAAGAAAAAAAGATTTAATTTCATTACGTCACAACAACAACTTTTCAAAGAATAAAAAGTTTTCTACAGTTACCTACACAAAAATGCGAAGAAAATGTTTTACCTTTGTACTCATTTGTGCAAAATTATATTTAATCTGGTTGAGCATTAACTGCAACAAAATTTTAATCAAAAGCTCTGACAAGGGTATCGGTAGGACTCATATTCTCCTACGTAAAACTAAATTATAATTTTAAAGCTTTTGGAGATTTTTTATTTACAGATATGTCGATACTGAGAAAGCCGTTGTAACGGATTCCAATCGTAATCGTTGAATATTTACTTCAATGATAACATAGGAAACATCCTGCTCCCGGGCATCGATTCTCCCTTGTTGAGAAGTAATGAGAATTACTAGCGACTGTTTATGCTTTTGGGAAACAATTCATTTTGTTTGACCAAATCTTATCATAACGTATTTGAAACACATACACAAAAGAATCGACAATTTATAATCAATCAATCAATCAATTGATAAGAAATGTCCTGAATATAAAGAATAAGGATTGCGTGTTTGCCACCCATTGTCGTATTTCATACAATTAATTTTTGGATATTACGTATGAATCGAAGTAGACTCTCGTTTGTATGTACATAGGTTTTCTAATTAAAACAAAGCAAAACAATAAAAAAACAAATTTCCTTTCCCCAATAATTGTAAATTTGTAACACGTTATGTAAATAAAATAAATAAAATTAAATTATGTACATTGATTAAAAACGGTATTTACTTAGCATAATACACTTCACTTTACAATTACTATGTATGAGTACCAGTTACTATGTTTAACGATTTTTTGTTTTAATTGATAATTTTCCGTTTTCACTAACACTGCACAAATAGTAGTTCATACATAAATTAAAAATTTGATAAATTAGATTAACGTTAATTTTTGATAAAACTTTAAAAAAAAACAACACGATCTACCTGACCGTGTAACCCAACTATGTGTATCATGTAACACTTTTGATGATAACAATGCAAAAGTCAGGTCAAAACTGAAAAAAAAAACAAACAAAAAAAACAACGAAACGAAATTGAAAATAAAAAAAAAGTAACAACATGAGACATGTGTCTCTCTTTTGTTTGTTTGCGCTTTTTTTGTTTTTTTTTGTTTTGGTTTCTGTTTCTTTAATACGAAATGATGTAAGGAAAAATTGCAAGTTGTAATTTTTATTAGTATTATTGTGATTTGTGACTTATTAATGTATGTAGATGTATATAATTATATGTGTAACGACATTGGCGAT
Organism: Tipula vernalis; assembly: GCA_958295665.1. NCBI lineage: Eukaryota > Metazoa > Arthropoda > Insecta > Diptera > Tipulidae > Tipula > Tipula vernalis. Next base: position 210,551,862 of record OY282560.1, read on the forward strand.
TTAAGACGAACTAGAGATATCGTATGTACTTTTAAAGATGAAATATTTACGTAGTGGAATTGATCAAGGTAGGGAAGCAGCTTTTTATTTAACAAACAAAAGATTAAATTCCGTTGTACATATTTGATTGGGTTTAGTTTAATTATATGTATTGATTAGTAATTGTAACAGTTTTAAGGTAGGTTACAGTTTTAGGTACAAAAAGTTGCTTGTACAACCTAAAAACCAATACTAAATCGCAGTAGCACGTATAAATTTACGTTTAAAAATTGTCTCGATTTTTATAAGAGCAAGGGCCCGTATTCTTGAAATTCACCGAAAAAATTCGCCGGTACCTTTGGTATGAAACAATTTAAATTTTCGACTGAAATGATGTATTTCACTAGAAAATAATGGGCGACTTTTTTTGATCGAATTTCAAGAATACGGGCCCAGGGCCGCTTTTCTTGAAATTCGATCAAAAAAAGTCGCCCGTGATTTTCTAGTGAAATACGTCATTTCAGTCGAAAATTTAAATTATTTCATACCAAATTCACCGGCGACTTTTTTCGGTGAATTTCAAGAATACGGGCCCTGGACTGGGATTTTGCACACAGCGAGTCGCCTTTTTTGAGCGAATTTTAGCTAAAAGCGAGAAAAAGCGATTTTGCACTAGGCGAATAGACACTCGCTCTCGCTTTTATTTTCGACCATGTATAAGGCATGGCGACAAGTTTTTTGGTTTTGTTTTTGTGATAAACGTCAACAAATTTGCATCATAGTGTATTTGAATTTCTAGTCGGTATAATATATTTCTTTATATGTAAATAATTAGTACACATACATATTTATTTATTTTATTTGAATTTATTAATTTTTTAATTATTTTAGATTTCATACTATGAAAATTCAAAATGGAACGAATTTCAAAAAGCCAAAAAGCCTTATTAATAAATTTAATAGAAACAAATTTAAAATTCATCAACGGGAGGTTCCAGTCTGCACAAGGTGCGCAATTAACACAGAGTGTATGGGAGCAGATGCAGAAGCAGTTGAATGCGATTGGGCCGTCGAAATCGATTGTTCAATGGAAAAAAGTAAGGGTATAATTAAATTTGGTTAATTTAGTTTATAAATTTATTTATTAATATTTGTTAAGTGCTGGAAAGACTTGCGCCTCGGGGTTAAAACAAAAGCCACGAAATTAAGGCAACACAGAACTGGGACTGGCGGGGGTAAGCCCTCAAAGATAACGTTATCTGAACAGGAGGAACGTGTAATGGGCATGGTTGAAATTGAAGGATTCGACGGTATTCCGGATGTTCCAGAAGGAGGTCTAAATTTGGTAGTAAGTATTTGATTTAAATGTGTTTTTATGTATTTGTTACTACCGTATTTTTCTAATTGATGATAGACTCCACCATTGAAGCAGGAATCACCAAATTCTACCATTTCGTTTGGTCCAGAAGACTTTGAGGTATGTGTATTACAAAAAATGTAAGTACTTGTTTATCATTAAATGTATATATATATATATATATATATATATATATATATATATATATATATATATATATATATATATATATATGTGTATATATATATATATATATATATATATATAAATTTCAGATGGATGGACATTTATGTCCTCCTCTCACAACCTCATTTGCAGCTACTCATACGGCCACATCATCGACAATAATAACTACGTCCGGACCTTTTGTCTCACGTCCTTCAACTTCTTTATTTAATGTTACAACTAATGCGCAAGTATCTAGGCAAAGTATAATTTCCTCCTCCACACCAGCCCTAAATTCCACACCAATAATTACATACAATTACCAATTTACACCGATCAATTCTCCTACACCAACCGAACCATTCACAGCATTAAATACGTCGATCGTCACATCCTTGCCAATTGCCACAACCACACAAACACTGACATCAACACCAACGAGTATAGCCACACCTATCCATCGATCCGTTTCAATACCAATATCACTTACAGAGTCAACAACAGTTGCGACATTGATTCAAGTTCACTCAGGAAACGTAAGTAATTCTTCGACTCAAAGAAGCCCTTATTTAGCGTCAGCCGTTGATAGATCAATGGACAATCAGATTCAAACGATCGAATTACTACGCAAAATAGTTACTACATTAGAAGCAAATAACGCTTTATTGCAAAAAATTTATGAAGGCATAAATCGCACATAATTTTTAATTTTTTAATTCAAATTTTTATTTTATTTAAAATGTATCATTTATTTTTATGTATATTTTAATTTTAAAATGAATTATTTATTTTTATGTATATTTTAGTTTTAATGAAATTTAATGCAAAATTAAAAATTTGTTATATTATTTTATTGTAATATTTGATTCATTAGCCAATTTCGGCTCCGAACACCCTTTTGATATGTAGTCTCATCTCCTGGAGATTCGTCAATGCTGGAATCAGATTCTGCAATCAATCTCTCTCTTTGTATAATGCTAGCAATTTCTTCCTCTTCAGCCACTGTTGGTCTCACCGCTGCCATTAAATTATGTAGCATGCAGCATGCGTTGACAGTATGACCTACAATTGTGGGATCGTACCGCAAGCCCCTTTCTTCCATTAAACATCTGCAAATAAAATTTATATTACAATATTTAATCACATAAAATAAGAAGTTTTTCTGTAAATAAAGATCTACCTAAATCGGACTTTAAGAACTCCAATGCACCGTTCCACGGTACTGCGTACACTCGCATGTTTCTTATTAAATTCACTCTGCTTCACGTCGCTTGATCGTGGGAAGGGTGTTATCAACCACGGCTGTAAAACATATCCTGAATCACCTAAAAATTATAAATCAAAAATTTAATCTAAACAAATCTACGAAATTACAGAAGTAATACTTACCAAGCAACCAAGTAAATTTATGGTTTTTTGAATAAAAGTTGTGCTTGAGGTGGTGCAACACATGGCTATTATTGAAAATGAATGAGTCATGAGATGACCCCGGGTACCTTGCATTCACATTTATAATCCTCAATTCATCATCACACACCTATAATAACAATAAATATGTACACAAATTCAAATAAAAATAAAATTACATGAAATATTAAACATTTTACTTACTATTTGGACATTAATTGATGACATAAATGTTTTCAATCCTTTTCTTCATTCCACTTATTTTTACTTGAGTGCCGTCAATGATGCCAATTATACCTGGCATGCCAGTTTTTACAAATATGTACTCTGAAAAATTATAATATACAAATAATAAGATCACACTTATTAAAATTTCATCCTTTCTCACTTGCCTATTCTTAATTAGCAACATTTCTGCCTCCGTAACAGGGAAGTGTTCATATGTATTTAAGAGCTTTGTTGACAACAATTTAGATACAGTTCGTACACAGTCCGAAACTTTGGTTTGCGATATGTTGCATACAAAGTTCATGCCAACTTGTCTCTGATATCCACCGGTGGCAAAATAATTAATTGCGGTTAATACCTTTAAATGAGTCGGTATTGCAGTATGGTACATGGGGTGGTCCAAATATTCCTCCAAGCTATTAATGATGTCAATAATTAGGCCTTTTGGAAGCCTATAAAGTTCCTGGAATCTTTGGGTTGGTATTGTAAGTAATTAATTATATACATATTTAGATTTACGCTCATATTTTGTTTTTTTTTCAAACATATTTGGTTATTAATTACCTTATTTCGTCAATGCTGAAAGGATTCAATTCATCTCTAAGACGCGTCCTTAAATCCGCATATAGTTTTTCCGATCCGAAATAATGGCAATTGGCAGATTATCCATTTTAATTAAATTTTCAATATATTTTTAAATTTAATCAATTTAAAACAAAAATGAACACTTTATAATCACAAACACCAATCAAAGTTGCTCAATTTTCTCGCCTTTTATTTTGTCCATATGTGCAAAATCGAAAAAAAACTGTCAGACAAAATTGAAAGGCGAGAAATTAAACGAAAACTCGCTTCTCGCCTTTTGTGCAAAATCCAAGTCCTGGTTTTGAGTGCAAGTTTACGTAAATATTCTGCTGAAAATTGCAGGCAATCAATCGACGTAGTCTATTTCGTAAACCAATTTCGCCTTCCGAATAAAATATTTTTAAATTACATGCGATCTTGCTGAAAATTTTTCAGTAGAATATTTTCTGCAATTTAAAAATATTTTATATGCCAAACAAAAGAATTTTATTCGGAGGGGGAAATTTGTTTACGAAATAGACTACAAGCCTGCTGAAAAATTTTCATCAGAATATTTACGTAAACTCGTTCTTACGGTATAAAGCCTAATTTCCATTATGAAATATTTACTGACAGTAAAAACAAAATGGGATAAAAATATATATTCGCGTGCTTTGTGAAAGGGAAAAAAATATTTTCAGTTTTACAGTACTGAAAAAATAATTATAGTATACTGACATTTTTATAGTATGCTGATAAAATAGACAAGAGATAACGGCCATATTTATTTTATTTTGTAGGTTTAAACATTCAGTGAACAAAGACTTCTTTGACGCCTAATTCAAAATTTGACGTCTAATAACAATAACAAACTAATTAGTTCGCGTGTTTAACGAAAGGAGGGAGAGTAATAGTTTAGATTCACCGCCAAGACGAAAACTTCAAATTATGATCATAAAATTAATTTTTAGAACTATAATTAATTTTACCGTCAAGACAAGGCAAAGGTGTGACTGCGAAAACAAATTTTTAAACACGAATTTAATTACGTCTGCCACTTACAGGCCTATTCTGATGCACAGTCACAGACTAAACAATCGTCTTATGTAAGACTTTTACTTTATTTTAGTATTCGAGTCTTAGCTAAGACTATTATGAATTTAATGAAATGAATTTAAAATTTACTTATTACTTAAAATAAAAAATCCTAAAGTAAAAACTACTATTAGAAACGGGAGGACAAGTCTTGGTTTCGTATAAATTAATATTTTATTATCTCTTCCAATGTGACACATGTAATAGATTTGCATTTTATAACCAAAAATAGAGAAAATGTAATTATTTTTCATGTTAGTAGTTGTAAGTATAATATACCAATTTTGTCATGACGTCATGCCAATTTTTGTTCGTCGCGACGAATGGAGAGACAACCAAAATGTATCGATGCTACATAAGATCGTGTTTCACGACCAATGACAGCCATATGACTACGTGCAGAATACGAAATAGTCTTAGCTAATACCCTTGACACAATGCGATTTAATAAAACCGATTTAGTGAATTTTTCGAGATTAGTCGCAGTGTGTCAACCTCAATTTAAGCTAATCCCTTTATTTTTATATAGAATACTGTAATGTATGAACGGAGTTGTCAGATAAAATATTTTTGTTCAACCCTAATTTGAACATCGAAATAGGTATACACGAGAATTGTATGAAACTTCAGACTAAATAAAGATCACTTTTTTATAGAAGCATGCTCCGAAATACATGTTTTTTTTCCGCTTGTAAAATATAAAAAAGCACAAGATATTACATTGGCGACGAGGATATATCCTTATATATAAAAAATTAAAAAAATAAAAGTTAAAACAAATAGCGTTTATTACTTTAAAAGAGGTAGTTTTTGTTAACAGATAAAAAAAATAAAAAGCGAAATAGAAAATGGCGAAAAATTCTTCTCATACTATTTCAATGGCGGAGTTTTCACCCGAAAATGATGAATGGGTATTATACCAAGAAAGACTCGAAAATTTTTTCGCGGTTACAAAAATCGAAGACGAAACAGACAAAAAGATTAGTCTTTTGAGTTACATTGGGGCGAAAGCATACAAATTAGTGCGCGATCTCTCAACGCCCGATGCACCATCCACTAAAACATATAAAGAGCTATGTACAATGCTTACAGGCTTTTATACACAAACGATAGTTTCGTTTTGTTGAGAGGAAAATTTTTATGGACGCAAAAAAATTGGATACAGAAACCGTATTAGAGTATTCAGTGCGTTTAAAAAGATTAGCATCCAATTGTGAGTTTGGAAAAGAATTAAAAGCTACATGGTAAACAAGTTTATCATCGGGTTTAATGGAAAGATTTTCGAGAGATTGGCAGAAGAAGACGCTAAAATTGTAACTTTGGAGAAAGCAACAAGTATCGAATGATTTTTAATATGTTTCGAAGATTGTAAGAGAATTCAATCCAGTTTCGAACTGATGAGCTTATGATTATGAAAAAATCAATCTTCTCATCAGGCCGCGGCGACTGGATTGATTAAATCACAATTTACATTCTATATATACAGAATGTGCTGTGCTTTAAAGTACTAGCGAATCGTACTAATACAGATGAATTCTCTTACAATTTTTTCTTCTTCACGATATTCACACTGCTCTGTGTCTAAGCTAATTTTTACTTTTTATTAATTTTTTTGTTGAATGTTAATTAATTCATGTAATTTCTAATATGCTACCGGTGGTTAGACCATTTTAATTGTGTTTCGATTAACACGAGAAGTATATTAGTATTTACGAACAGTAATCCAACGAAACCGACTAATAGACATAATTCTATTTATTTAATTAAATGATTTTTAATATGTTTCGAAGATTGTAAGAGAATTCAATCCAGTTTCGAACTGATGAGCTTATGATTATGAAAAAATCAATCTTCTCATCAGGCCGCGGCGACTGGACTGATTATACCACAATTTACATTCTATATATACAGAATGTGCTGTGCTTTAAGTACTAGCGAATCGTACTAATACAGATGAATTCTCTTACAATTTTTTCTTCTTCACGATATTCACACTGCTCTGTGTGTAAGCTAATTTTTACTTTTTATTAATTTTTTTGTTGAATGTTAATTAAACGTAAATACTAATATACTTCTCGTGTTAATCGAAACACAATTAAAATGGTCTAACCACCGGTAGCATATTAGAAATTACATGAATTAATTAATATTCAACAAAAAAATTAATAAAAAGTAAAAACAAGTATCGCAATAAAATGCGAAAATCAAATGGAAAATCATTACAAAGAGGTCAACCAAGTGCAATATTTTAAGCAGAATCAGCATAAATTAAACAAAGATACATATTTTCATCGAGGGAAAAATGAGCAGTCAATGACAGTCAACAGTCCCCAGCAGAGAGGCGAAAAAGTTAAAAAGTGTTTGCGCTGTGGGTATAAAAATCACGACAGTAAGGCCCGCTGCACATTTCAGCTAAGCTAAGCTACGCGATGTGGGCTATGTGCGTAGCTTTCGGTTGTAAATAAAGAGATTTAATGGAACGTTGCACACTTCAGCTAAACTATGCGAGCTATGTTTTTTGTTTAGAGCGATGCAAACTATCTTAGCTCGAGTTGTCTTCGCCTTGCTATGCCAGCGAACATCGCTCATACATACACTGATGTTTTTGTATATTTTATTATGAACTCGTAGGCTACTTAGTTAAATTAGGTATTTAGGTATCGTGTCATAAAGCATAATAAATTAATTATGCAGAAAAATCAATGTATGTGTGAGCGATGTAACTAGCTGAAATGTGCAACGGAGTGAGCTAAGCGGTCTAAACTATGCTAATATAAACTACATTTCTCGCTTAGCTTAGCTGAAATGTACAACGGGCCTAAGTATTGCAAATTTATACGTGCGATTTGTCATAAATGTGGCGAGGTAGGTTATTTGGCATCAATTTGCAAAAATAAGAAAAAGGTTAATTTTATTGTAAATTGAGGTTTAGATTTATGTGAGGAAACGCATAGTGTTGTAAGTTTAGCTGTTAATGATAACATTTTGGCAATAAATTCTGACGTAATGGAGGATAATTTTTCCGATTATCTAATTGATTAGACAATTGATAATAAAACATAAAAAATTTTTTTGGACAACGGGTCACGCTATACCTTAATTTCCCATAAAACTTATGAGGATCACTTCCAAAATTTTAAGTTAAATGATTGCAGTCGGGACGTGAATTGAAGTTCTTATTCAGGACACGCGATTGAAATATTAGGTACATTTAAAGTAATAATTAAGTGGGGTAGAAAAAGTTTTCCATCAGATATTTATGTTGCGTACAGTAAAAATAATCTACCGATCGCTGGTCGTATGTTTATGAAACAATTTGGTGTGGTTGAAAGTAAAGTTAATATAATTAATGAGCAAGTTTCAGTGAATAATCTTTTAGAAAAATATGCAAATTTATTTGATGGTAAGGTGGGTAAATTCAAATACATACTACCAAATCCGCTTGGAAATGCAAAATGACGCCATACCAAAATTTTGTAAACCTCGGCAAGTGGCATATGCATTTAGAGATTTAGTCGAACAAGAATTAGCACGATTAGAGAAGCAGGGAATAATTACACCAGTGGGGACAAGTGAGTAGAGCACTCCTTTGGTACCAATTCCAAAGACGAATGGAGGAATTCGATTGTGTGCCGACTATAAAATCACTATTAACAAATTTATAGTAGACAATAAACATCCATTACCGCGGGTGGATGAGGTTTTTCAAGCTCTACAGGGTTGCTCGAAGTTTTCAAAATTAGATTTAGATGCTGCGTATAATCAATTTGAATTGGACGAGGAATCTCGCAAGCTCGTTACATGGAGTACTCATAAGGGAGTTTTCTTAGTAAACCGTTTGTAAAAAGTAAAAAGAAATGGAAAAATTATTATTAGGAATTCCTGGAGTGGTGAATTTGCTGGACGATATTGTTGTTACTGGAAAAGATAACGAAAATCATTTAAAGAGTTTAGAAGAGATCTAACGCAGATTATCGGAGGCGGGTCTAAAACTAAATAGGGACAAATGTAATTTTTTTAGAGACAGTATAAATTATTTGGGTCATGTCGTGACAAAACATGGGTTAGCTAAATCGAACGAGCGAATTGAAGCAGTGGTTAGGGCACCGGTACCTTCAAATATAACAGAGACCAGAGCGTTTTGTGGCTTAGTAAACTATTACGCTAAGTTTATGCGCGACTTATCCAGTAAAATGTCACCAATTTACCGACTCTTACAGAAAGATGTGCCATTCAACTGGAATAAAGAATGTGAAATGGCTTTTAGACAAATTAAAGATGAAATAGTAACGGAAGTAGGGTTAGCGCATTTCAATCCGATAAACCCCATGATTTTGACAATGGATGCGTCTAGTTATGGAATTTCCAGAATTTTATCGCAAACATTGCCCAACAACGAAGAAAGACCTGTAGTTTTTGTAGCAGAATATTGTCCAAAGCAGAACAAAACTATAGCATAGTGGAGAAAGAAAGACTCGCAATAATTTTCTCAGTATTGAAATTTTTCAATTATTTAATTGGTTATGATTTCGTCATAAGAACGGACCATAAACCCCTTTTAGAGTTATTTAGCGAAAATCGTGGCTTTCCATAAATGGCGGCCAGTAGAATCCAAAGATGGGCGGTGATTCGTTCGGCATTTAAATACAAATTGATACACGTAAAAGGTATTAATAATGAGGCTGACTCATTTTCACGCCTACCATTGCCAGCAAACGACAATGAAGATTTAGAACAGAATTATATTCAGTTCATAAATAATATGGGACTTAAAATTGATCACAAATTAATTGAAAAAGAAACCATAGAAGACAAAATTTTGTCGGAGTTATACAACGCAATCAAAAATGGTAAAATGTCAAGTTTAAAAGGGGATAGCTACACTCCATTTTTGAGGAGAAAAGATGAATTAAATATTCAGGGCGGAATTATATTGTGGGGTTACCGCGTAGTAATACCCAAAGCATTACAAAAAAATTTGCTGCAAAATCTACATGCATCTCATTTGGGCATAGTGAAATGTAAATCCATAGCGCGTTCATATTTGCGGTGGCCAAGTATGGATGCAGATTTAGAAAATGAAATTAAAAATTGTGCCTCTTGTTTATTGGTTAGACCAGATCCAGCTAAAACGGAACTAATTCCCTGGAAAAATACCAACAAAGTTTGAAGTCGTATTCATGTAGATTATGCGGGGCCGAGCAAGAATAATTATTATATAAAAATTACGGATTCATTTTCAAAGTGGGTTGAGGTATTTGCAACAAAAACTATAACTTCAGAATTTACTATTTGTAAGTTGAGAGATATCATAGTAACTGACTGTGACACGCAATTTACGTCAAAAGAGTTTCAGAATTTTTGTAAAGCAAATGGAATTCATAGTATCGCTATTCCTCCCGGACATCCAGCTTCAAACGGCGCGGCTGAAAACGCAGTTAAGAGTTTAAAAAAAAGTTTTAGCGCAGCTCTAAATCATATTAGAAGCTCAGAAGATATTGAAACACTTAATCTAATAATAAATAGATATTTATTTGACTATCGTCTTTCGATGCATTGTTCCACTGGTGAATCTCCAGCAAAAATAATGTTTGGTAGGAATATCAAGACAAGATTTGACTTAATCAGACCGCCTGGCGTTAATGAGGAAATTAGGGGGCCTTATGATAAAGATAAAAGTAATCAAGAGTTATACAATAAAGTATCAGAATTTGGTGTCAAGTAATTATAAGGAACCGTGCTATTAAACTTATTTGGTGTCAATTATAGATTTAATATTTTAAATATTGTTTTAAATACTTGTTTAATTTACGTGTCTTGTGCTGTGTGCCTCAGATGACTTTTCAAACTAAACTTTTGTAAGACCCAGTAATTCATGCAATATTTAAATTGATGTCAGTAGGTTAAAAGTATTCAATTGTGCCTTATGGCCAACTAAACTTTTTCAATGTCTCGTTTAAATAAATGACGTCTAATAAAAAATTTACCGTGTCGTTTATTAAAAGTATGGACATAATTCAAAATAAGAAGGGTGTTCAAATTTGAGGTATCTTTTTATATTTAAATAAAGTACATTGGTTCCGGTTAATAATGGAAAAGAATGTCGTTCAAGTGCCAGTCTGTCAATCTTTTACCAAAATTTTGAATAACATTTGTTAGTCATAGTTCAATTATGTGTTGAACAGTTTGAGGATTGTCCGTATAAACTTTACTCTTCAAGAAACGCCATAAGAAGAATTTCAATGGCGTTAAATCGCATGATCTTGGTGGCCAATTCACGTCTGTTTTTCGAGAAATTATTCGATTATTAAACTTCTCTTTCAAAAGATCGATTGCAACGCAATCATTGCTGTGTGGCATGTTGCACCATCCTGTTGAAACCATATTTTCTGCACATCAATATCTTCCAATTGACTCCAGAAAAAGTTGTTGGTTTGAGGCTTAATTGCTGTGAACGACGGCGAATTGATGTTCTTGGCTGTTCAGCAACACTTGTTCTAACAGCTGCAATATTTTCACTTGGACCACTACGATAATAAATTCTGCTTCTCTGATCTTGAACTAAACCAGTTTTTTCAAATTTATCAATGATAAGTTTAATAGCACGGTTTGTCAGACCATTTTGTCTACCGTTTTTTGAACGAAATTTTCTTCCAATTTCTAAATAACTTTCACCATATTTAAAATAAATTTTAATAATAAAAACACGTTGTTCACTCGTGTAGCGATTCATTTTAACTAACCGAAATGTTTGTACTTGTCATCTGTCAAATAACATGTGGTACTCTAGTATCTAAAATATAAATGGCAGAATATTTAAAAAGATATCTCAAATTTGAACACCCTTTATATATATAATTTGTGAGGTTATGTTACGGTAACATTATTATTTATTTGTAGATAACACGAAACTATAACAAAACTAAAATTTACAAGCATATATTTGCTAATGATAATGCTTATATCCTCAAATACTTAAGACTGTTTGCTCATTCACTTAATAAAATATGCTGTATATTCGCTCACCATAAAACTTTTAATTGTCACAAATTTTCAATAAAATTTCGTGTTTCTATGTTTCTATATTGGCTGAGCAGTGGAGCGAGCTATAGGGACACTGGTATAAGTTTCAATTGATATACTGTGAGAACAATTGTTCACAAAATTCTTGATATGTTTGTAAAGTTTGCACCAAAGGTAATAAAATTGCCAAGTTTAGATTTATATAGTCTTATTGGTAGACAATTTAATCGACGATCGGTCACTTCAATATATTCGAAAGCGTTAGGTGCCCTCGATGGATGCCACATAAAAATTGTTGTACCGACTGCGTTACACTGTCAATATATAAATCGTAAACTTGATTACATTATTAATTTAATGACAGTACGCGATAATTCTGGTAAATTTATTAATATTTGTTGTGCATACCCCCGGGCTCCGCAGATAACGAAAGGGTTCTACGGAATAGTCAATTATATCGCAAACAAACATTCCCACCTCATGGATTTATTTCTATTAGGTGACGGTGAATTTAAATGTTCATTATAGATCCGGCAGCTAAGATCGGAGTTTTGAAGGAAGGAGTATTCTCAAATCGTCAAATAAATAGCGGAAAAATTGGTAGAGGGAAAACCGTTATTGGATCCTTTATCAATATTATTAAAAATTATGGTAAAAATATAGAAGGACGCATTGTGGCAGCTACAACGCCCACGGATAAATGTGCGATCATTCGATCAGCTTCAAATTCATGCTTATCAGCGTAAAAAAATAAGGCAAAAGCTGGAGTCAAAGCTAGCTTATCAATGGTTCGACGTGTGATTAACAATGCTAGGCATCTTAAATTGAAAAAAACTCCAAAAGAAACCTCCTTTGAATGCATCATGCAAAGCAAACTCATTCGATTTTGCCAAAAACCACATGTCATGGAAGCAAGAATGGAACCGGGTTGCATTTTCGGACTCATGGAAATGAAACTGATGCCCGTCAGAACCATCCAAATTAATTTTTTTTTTCGTTTATGTCAGTAATTTATTTTTATTTAATTTGTTTTTGATATTCAATTACATTTATACATTTATATTATATGTCATACAAATTGAAAAGTCGTCGAAAAGTAACCTCCTAAACTGCCTTCTCATCAAGCATCTATGAGGAAATAGCGAAACCTTCAAAATTTGAAAAGTTTAGTTTGAGAAGTCTTCTGAGGCACACAGAATTAGGGTATTTCGTGTATTTATTTAAAAAGCACCGCAAGAAGTATGTTCCTTGCGTCCCATATTAAAAATAAATAATTTTGAATCGAGCCATTTTTTACACCGTTCCTGAATCATCTGCGTCAGATGGATCTACAAAGTGATTTGGCCGAATGGTGTATAAAATATACTACAACAGACGATGCAATGAATGCTTTGTTGGGTATATTAAGAAATTATCATCCATCATTGTCGAAAGACTGCAGGACCTTAAAATTAACTCCAAAAAAATCAGATTTCATTTCATTAGGTGGTGGATTATATTTCCATTTTGGCCTTGTGCGAAATATTAAACAATTTTTAGGTGCAGATAAAATCTCAACAACGGAAGTGGAAGTGAACATTGGAATATATGGCCTACCTTGAACAAAAAGTTCCAGTAGTCAGCTATGGCCAATATTAGGAAATATTGATGGATTTGACGAAGTGTTTTTGATAGGAGCATACTATGGACATACAAAACCAAATTGTACTGAAACTACTTTTTATTTAAAGTTGTCTTGCGATCATTTATCTGTGATGCTCCTGCAGCATCCTTTATATTTCATATAAAAGGACATAGCGGATACCATAGTTGTACTAAATGTAGCGTGAATGGAATTTATATAGATCGAAGGGTGATTTCCTCTGAAATGGATAATGCTTTACGAACAGATATTGGTTTTCGTAATAGGATTGATGCAATGCACAATAAAAGAATGGACGATTAAAATAAAAAAATTATTGTTGGATTAAGACTTTGAGATATTGGACAGTTGTAAAGAAAAAACCATTCTCACTGCTTCAGTACCAAATCGGAGAAATTAACTCCAGGATGGATATTTACCGAAGGAATTTGCCAGAAAGCCCAGATCAATGAAAGATTTAGATAGACGGAAAGCAACGGAACTCAGACTATTTTTGTGCCGCAAAGGTTTGTCTTGTTTAAAGGGAATACTGCAACCATTTTCTGTTGCTGATGAAGTGATGAATGTGTTAATAACAATGAATGTGCACCACAAATGCTTTGAAAATATGTCCGAGATTTTCCTGACTGGTGAACATTCGGTATCGTACAATGTCCATAACCTAATTTATATCCCTTATGACGTCTTAAAATTTGGAAATGTCCTTGGTCCTTTAAAATATGGAAATCCTTTAAAACAACTAAAAAATAGATTATTTGAAGCTGAATCACACATTACTAAGGCTCAAGATGTAATACCTTTTGCTATTCTACAATATGAATTGGATAGAAATGGTTCATATCGGTGGCTGTTGTTTAAAAAGTGTATATTTTCAATATTGCCCCCAAACAAATTTTGTTGTATTGAAAACCAAATTTTTCACATTCACATTATAAAACAAAACAATTGTGATAAACTGGTAGTTGGAAACTTCAACTTCCAATTTGAATATTTACTGCACTTCAGATGGGATTTTGAAGAGGTCATGAAGAAGTTTAACATTAACTTAATTCAACATACAACTTCTACAAAATAATTTTGATGCAATTTATATATGTACCTTTATTGCATTAACTTTTATACGTTTCTTTTAATTCCGGCAGCAACATGTCAGAACCAACACAAAATATGTAATCTTAAAGTGTATTCAAATTTAAACGTGTAGGTAGTTTTATTTTTATGTTTTTCCTTTTAAATTTAAAGACCATAATTTTTCAATTCCATAAAAAACTGGAACATTGCAAAAGCTACCAGAAGACGTTGATAATGTTGGTAGAACTTCACAAAATGGTAATAATTCCTCACCCAATAACACGTTCTGCTGGTCAGATGAAGAACTTGGTTATCAAAATTTTTTGAAAATAAAAATTATAAACCCGGCAACTTCGACTGAAAAACCGAATGAAGATTATTTCGAAGATCTTTCTGAGACAATAGACATTGAGAACTTAGGTTCGAAAAGTCCAGAACTTAATTTGGTACAACGGATGCAAGAATTGGAGAAGGATTCAAAATTAATTAAAGCTAAATGCAACGAAATTAAAATAACCCAAAGAACCATATTGAGGGAGTTAGAAATCATTCCATGCAAAAACGCCTCAGAAACCATGGAAAAACATTAGGTAAAAATCATTACAAACTATGTAAGGCCAAAGTTTTATTATGCCTTATTAATTACAGACAAGTATGTTTGATCGTGAAAAAAGTAACGACATGACGAAGTTTTTGAAGATAAATCTTCAAAATTTACTTATTGATGAAAGCGGGACCAAGTTTTCATGGTTTGGAGAGCAGGGAAATATAGCGGTTAAAGATTAATTAGTTTTAAAACTTCTAATAGGTAGAAATGAAAACCATTACCTTAACATCTAAACCAATTAACCATTTTGTTATTTTATAGACTTAACGTTAAAAAAATGCCAGGAATCACCACGAAACGAGGTTATAAATTTCATTAAAATAGATAATACAATGAAACACTTGGAACAAGTTATACTTTACTTAGTTGATTGCTATTAAACTAAGTAGCAAGGTAATCAAATGAAAAATTAAAACCGATACAACCGCCTGATCGGAAAATGAAAAATTAAAACCGATACAACCGCCTGATCATATCAGTGAATCTTTGATCTGAGTATGTTGGTGACCTATTTTAGAAATGCTATTAGTTTTCAGTGATTTACTACTTTTGTAATATTGGTACCACCCAAAATGATGTATGAGTATGATTAGCCAAAAATGATGCAATTTGTTTGAGATGGTTCAAAATAAAATAGCGTCTTACCAAATAGTTATCTAACATGTTTATTGATCTTTTTTATTCACAAGTTTTATAGTATTTCGTTTGCTTTTGCACAAACAACATTTTATTAACCATATGAATACATAAATCAGAAGAATGCCAATTACCATTATTGTACCGATTACATCAAGCGAGTGAAATTGAAAGAAATTCAAATGAAATGATTTTGGTCGTAAGTGTGATGCTCCGCGATGTCGTATCACATATTCTGTCCAAAATATGGCCGTATCGATTGGTTGCTGTGGACGATCACGATATAATATTGATTCGTATTTTACTTTATCTCTGTATGTTGTATTCTTTGTTATCTCTTTAAGGGCTGCATTCAATTTTGTTTCTGATAAATCGGTGTAGTGTAACTTAATACCCCACCCCTGGTCTATTGTAACATCGGCATTTCCACTTTGATCGCCAAAAACAGGAATCACTAGTACTGGAACACCATAATATTTTGCCTCCATAATACTACCCCATCCTCCATGTGTAATAAACACTTCCAGTTTTGGATGTTGCAGTATACCATTTTGTGGTAACCATTTACTTATCATAATATTTTCCGGTAATCCTGGAATCGAATTATTTTCAAACTTCCACAACACTCGTTGTTTAAGATTTTTGAATACATTTAGTAGGATCGAAAGCTTTTCATTCGATAGTGTGTTGCTTTGAATTACAGTACCCATACTAAAATAAATTACACCATTAGGCGCGCTATCCATCCAATTGGAAATCTCTTGTGGCATACTCGTCGTCTCAGTAGTTATTTGGGTACCACCAATTTCAATCATAGTCGGTAAATACGGCCGAACATTACCTTGACTAAAATGATGGCTTACAAATGTAATTGATATATTTTGAATCATATCGTTCATTTTCGGATATTTAGGCCGAGGAAAAAATTCATCATATATTTGTTTACTAGTGTATCTGGCATAAGCGGAGAACACTGTCGTATCCATTATATACCATAAAATGTTATAAATTCGATCTCGAAATGATAGCGGTTCTTTAAATGACATAAACGAATTTGATACGTATGATAATGCTTGTGGATTTCGCATAATATCATTGGCTACATTCGTCGGTTTAAACGAACTATATGAAATGGTTGGACAATCAAAATGGGCCGCTAATCCTAAAAATATTTCACCAAAAAATGTTTCAGTGATAACCAAATCAAATGTTTCCTCGTCCATGATACGTTTAAGTTGAGGATTGTTGAGTATAGCACGAAATTCGTTCATTGATAGTTCGGCTAGAAGAGGTCCATTCTTGAAGAATGTTAAAATATTTTCGGACATTTCCAGAAATATTTTTGACATAACTGAAACGAAATGGAAAAAAAAAATTAAAATTTAACGAACTTTTTATAAACGAAATAGTTCTGTACATAAGGCCTGAGGTTTTTTTTAATGTGAGCCTAACATTCACGCCAAAAAAGCAATAGCACCTATTTATTTGGCAGATGGTAGAAAGCCGGAAAACTAATCAAGTATATTGGCAATAGCAAAAATCGGTGTACGATAAATAATTTATAATGGAATTAATTCATTTGTAATTAATTTTGAAGCGGAAATTGAAATTCAATATCGGTTTGCAGTTTGTTAAAATTCTTTAGCAAGCGAAAGGGCATATGAAGTGGTAATTTACTGTAGAAGTGAGACGAACAATGGAGATGTACATGTTTCTCTAGTAACAGCGAAGACGAAGGTTAACCCGATTAAAGGAGTATCTCTTCCGAAATTAGAGTTATGTTCAGCAGTTCTAGCTGCAAAATTATTACGAAAGGTATCTGAGGCAATAAAGGTCATACCACATACAAGGTACGCATGGACTGATTCAGCAATTGTGCTTGCTAGGCTTAGCGATCACCCAAATAGATGGAAGCAACGGGCACACGTGAAATCAAACGACAATCCTGCCAATGTCGCTAGTCGTGGCATAGTTCCTGCTAAGTTGTGCATATTAGACAGTTGGTGGATTGGACCGATGTGGTTAAGAGACGATCATCATAGTCACTTGTCCGGTGATATTAATGTTAATTTACAAGACAATATCACAATATGGGCCGAAGCAAACCGGAGTGATGTCACAACTTTACAGATGAACAAAGAGTTTCGTCATACTCAAGGGTGTTGCGTGTGGTAGTGTATGTTCAGCGATAGTTCCAAAGATATAAATTCAAGACAGATGTTCAAAAAATATTAAATTTTGTAATAACGCAAGAAACCAAGGAGGCACGGGAAATTTCAAGAAGCAGCTCACTAAAAGCACTTAACCCCTTGTTAGAAGAAGATAACATTTTAAGAGTAGAAGGAAAATTGGAGAATGGACATATACCATATGCCACACGACATTCCCTAATTTTGCCGAAAAATACACTAACGACGAAAATCACACGCCGTTAACATTTTTTCTTTGTAGGCAAAGGTTTTGGATTCTAAAGAGGTGCGGCTTAATCAATCAGGTGGTTAAAGAGTTACCACAACAAAATAATGGGACAATTGCCTTCGTTTCGAGTTGAAGTAGTCAGAGCGTTTTCAAATACTGGTGTTGATTTTTCCGGAGCGAATTCACTTGCAACTAAAAGCGGTCGTGGGCCAAAAATTGTTTAGGGGTACATCGTTGTATTTGTGTGTCTTACAACCAAGGCGATACATCTGGTGGTGGTATCTGATTATACGGCTGACGCATTCATTGCGACACTACGAAGATTTATTTCTAGGCGAAGTTTATCGTCCCAAATTATATAGTGGTAACGGGATGAATTTTGGGGCCGCTGATAGAAAATTACGAGAAATGACAATTTTGGCAAAGCGATGTAAAAATCAATTGCAAACAACTTACAGGCTCAACAGAATTCAACGAATACATTGGTAGCTGCTTGGCATTCTGTTGAGTGGCGTTACATTCTTCCATTGGCACCACATTTTGGGGGAATTTGGGTGTCAGTAGTAAAAATTGTGAAAAAAAATATTTAGGCAAAGCAACTCAAGGCTTTTAAAACCTTCGAATAAATGATGACACTCCTTTGTAACATAGAGGCGATAATTAATCCCCGTCCGCTCACGGTTACTTCACCCGAAGACATAAATATCGAAATGTTAACACCTGGGCATTTCCAAACTGGCTCTGCAATCACCACCTTACCAGAGCCATATG
This sequence comes from Tipula vernalis, assembly GCA_958295665.1. NCBI lineage: Eukaryota > Metazoa > Arthropoda > Insecta > Diptera > Tipulidae > Tipula > Tipula vernalis. The sequence goes on from OY282560.1 coordinate 210,570,825, forward strand.
TAGACTCAAACATCATTTTATCCAAAATTTGGTCTGCAGATTAACAGCGGACGCTGATTTTCTGGAGAAAATTTAGGGTTGAATACCTAAATAATTTACAACAGCGATGAAAATGGCAAGATGCGAGGAACAATATTAAAATTGGTGATCTTGTATTGTTAAAGGGGAAGTATTTACCACCATGTAAATGGGCGCTGGGAAAAATAATTGAAGTATTTCGCGGCGATGACCAACGAGTTCGAGTGGTAATGGTGAAGACGGCAAACAATACCTACAAGCAATTACTAAATAAAATTGTGCCCTATTCCAGTTCATCATGATTAAGAAGAAGATCTCCTTAAGGTCGGGAGTACTAATCTACATGCAGTGGTGAACATTACTGATTGGAATAAACTGTTTTTTCTTGGAAACCTAACCAGGTAAATGCAGTATGCCATGAACGTTATAGTTGACATGTTTTAATAGTATTTGTGTATTGTCTATATTATCCATGCAAGAAGCCCTATTCGATAAAGGATGAATTTTAACTACTAACATCAAAGTGTGATAAAAAATATTTGAGTCGACAAAATCTTTTAAATGTGTAAGTACCCCGTACAAAATAAAAAATCAGAATTCCATGCCTTTCCACCAGATTTCATTAAACCACCACGATTTACTGGAAAATTACGACGGTACTTATTTAGCGTAAGAGACAAACAGCTCTGACATCAAAATGTTGGTAGCATATTCTCAGGTTTAATTTTATCCAACAGAAGACTCAAAAGTTTCTTTTACAATTCCCACATCAACCAAATGCATCGGGTCTCGTGGAAATTTGTTAACCATTCTAATTCTCCAGGCTCCTAAAATATGTAGCCCTCCTTTGTGATATTTGGCGGTTGTTGAATTGCCAACCCGATCCTCCGTTTCTATCAATGGACCTATCTTTGACCAAATGGGTTTAGTCTGTATCGTTTTCCTTCGGCTGTCTCCAGAATAACTAATCTTGGTTATTTCGTTTCTTCGACCGCGTTGGCTCCTTTCCATTCTCGATTTGCCACTTTTAGCCGGAGTTTGTCACCAATCTTTAAAGGCAATGTCGGTGTCGCTGCAAAATCCATGTAGCGTTTTTGATGGAGTCTAAGTTCCCTGAGTTCTTCAGTCACACCTTTTTGCAATTTTTGGTTTCTGTTCTTCGATGTCTAATGGCGGTCGCGTGCATCAACTAAACAAACGCTGATTGGTTGATTTTTGGACCTCATTTCTTGATATATTCTATTATATAAATAACGCTGCATATGGATCAGTACCATCTAGAAAATTGAGGTGTGGCCAACACACGACTTTCTTTTACGAACAGAGAATTTTGAGAAATTTTATTTTTTTTAAATTTTTTTTTTAATTTTTTAATTTTTAATTTTTTTTTTTATTTGTTTTTAATTTTTGGAAACATTTTGTATCAAGAAGTTTTTTTAAAGCTTATACTTTTTTAGATATTTGCAAAATAAATTTTCTGGACCAAGGGAGTGGCCACTTCCGGTTAGCCGATTTGGAGTAAAATTCACTGGGACCTCCCAATTTATCAAAAAAGCTTAAATCTGAAGTTTCAGTTCGATTGGTTAAACCATCTGGGCTGTAGAGAGGACACAGACAGACTGACAGACTGACAGACAGACAGACAGACACCATTTCGTAACCCAATTTTCGGACTCAGGGGACCTCAAAACAAATAAATCTCTAAAAATCTCAAGGTCCAAAATTTTCATGATTACTATACTTTATTTTACTAGAGTAAAAGAAAGTAATAACATCTGCTTAGTATGATTTTCATTGTTTGTACGTTACGTTCAGCGAACCCATTTGAAAGTGGATAATATGGCCACGCTATTCTTTATGAAAAAGAACAGTTTTTTGCTCCTTTATATTGTGGCCTACCGTCTCATTCTAAAATTTGTGTTATTCCATGTACGGTAAACCATTGACGCAACAACAAAATCACTTCAGCCGATGTAGATGATGGGAGTTTTCTGAAATCAATAAACCCCGAATAACAGTCGGCTATAAGCAGGAAATCTTCCCCCCGAAATGTAAAAATATTCGAAGAAATATTTTGAATAAGATAATTTGCCACTTATCTCATTATCATTGGTTGTCTCTTGACACACTGAACATTGTTCCATATAATTTTTAATATCGTTTGTTTGGCCATACCAATAAAGTGTTTGACGAGCTTGTTGTGTAAATAAATATAATAAAGTGTCCCGTGAGTGTCCCTTCTATCATATTTTTTATTTCCCGTTCAGGAACTATTATTTTGTTCCCTTTGAATAACAATTCATCATTAAAATTTATTTCCTGGTTTAAGGGAACATATTTTCGTACTGTTTTGAATAATGTGGTTTCATTCCATCATCCAGCCATCCGCGCATAGTTACTGCTTTTAAAAGCTTAAGCTCATTGTCGTTTGAAGTAACCAAGTAGAATTCTTCCTCCTTTAACTGTAACTCGAACATTTTTTCTTTTTCCTCACAATTTCTTTTAAATTTACCGTTTTCGTGACAAAAGAAACATTCAGAAACTTTATTACCACTATAATTTCCTTTACGGTTTTTATACATTTGCAAAGCATCCGCCATCTTTAAATTGATATCGCCTAAATACGTCAATTAATCTTGATTACACTTTACTTAAATTTAAATCACCTTCCGGTCTTGATGCTAATACTGATACCAATGCACTTTCCAATCATCAGCTGTGATATATAGTCATTAAATCTATTAGTTGATGAAAGTTTCTTTTATACTTATTTAACTTTCCATTCCTTCTTCTTCGTTCAGTTTTATTTCCATTAAACTTTTAAATAATCGCACCATTGTATTTGCATTACCCTTTTCATGATATTTGTGTAGATGATCTGATGTGAATTAATTGATCGTCTTCAATATTTAACCCAACCGTGGCGAATGCTTGTTGATTTTTATTTGTCCATGGTTCAATTGATGGCTCATTACCAGTAATTACACCTTAACCTTTTTAACCTTTTTTTTATTCGTCCTAGGACGGATACAATTTATATTTAATGGTGATGTCCAGAGGTCGCTGCCGCAAACACCATTCGATCATTTCATATTTTTGAGCCGTTATGTTTTAGCCGAGTAGGAGTAGCTCGATATTAATGGCTTTTAAGGACTATTGTACCTTAAATAGACCTTAAACCAAAGAGTAAGGGTTTTAAAGGATGTGTTGGTACATCATACAAAAAAAATTAAAGACCGACAAACAGAGGGAGCTGTGCTTTTCTGAAAAAAAAAAAAATAAAATAAAAAAAAATATATAAATTGAAAAAACAAAACTAAAATGCCTTCAGCACGATCGAACCCCAACTAAACCACATCCAACGTAACAAATTTTATTTAATTTTCATTGTTATATTGTTTTATTTCCTCAACCATAGCATGCTTTGAAGTTTATGACAAGAAAAAAATGTTTACTGAAAAATCTCATAGCTTACTACAACTCATAATAAAACAGTTTTTATTAAATAATTTGTAGTATACATTACTGAAAAAACTATAAAGCGCAATATTTACCTTGCATTCACAGTATTGTTTTCGCTCTGCGTTTCGATCTTGTTTTCAGATTCTAGTTTTTGTTGTTGTTTTTCTTGACGATATTAGCAAAGAAATGCTTCTTTAACATATAAAAAAACTTATCGTTCCCATGCAAACAAATCCAAGTTTTCTACCAATATTATTTAGTGGCACTAATAAAATATAGTGGCTATGGCGGTGAAAATAACATCGAATCCAAGAAAATTTGTCAACCATAGTAATTTTTTGTTGTTTTCGTAATATAAAATTTGAAACTTATCGACACATCGATATTTATTTTAAAAATGAGAACTGTCAATCATTTTTTTTATTGTTTTGACAAATTGCCAACTTCAAAATGAGATAACAGACTTCGCTTCTCTTCGCCTTTATGATTTTTAACCACATAGACGTCGCTAATCAGACATTTACTTATATGAAAAATGTTTGGGTTTTGAGAACAAATATTTTCATAACAAAATATTGTATGTAGAAGTTGTATCAAGCATCAGAATGGTAGTGTCCATATCCTGTCCATAATATATGGATATCCTGGCGCTTGCGCTAAAGGTATCCAAACGTGGCACACATCTTAGAGGGCTTGTTTATGGATTAGCCCGATCAATTGTTTTTTGCCTTCGCAGCCTTTATGTACTACGGTGGATATTTGGTCGCCAATAACGGTGTGTACTATGCTGATGTATTCAAAGTAGCCCAATCCTTAATTATGGGTATAGTTTCAATAGCCAATACATTAACGTTTGCCCCAAATTTCCAAAAGGGATTAACATCGGCCGCTAAAATATTCCAGCTTTTAGAATGTGAGCCTAAATTTAAGGAACCCGAGAAAATCGACTCAAGCTTAGATGAATGGAAAACAGAAGGAAAAACATATATCATATAAAGACGTTTGTTTCTTGTATCCATCACGTCCTGATGCAAAAGTATTGAATAAATTAAATTTAAATGTGCTCAAAGGACAAACGGTTGCATTAGTCGGGCAATCTGGATGCGGCAAATCTACATGTAGTCAATTAATTAAACCGTTTTACGATGTGATCGATGGAAGTATTTCAATCGACAGTAAAGAAGTATCATCTCCATCGTTTTGACAATTGCGATCACAATTGGCTATTGTATCTCAAGAGCCAGCCTTATTCGATCGAACAATTAACGATAATATTGCTTATGGTAGCAGTAAAGCCGAAGTTTCACAATTCGAAGTTATTGAAGCGACTAAAATGCAAATATTCATAATTTCATTACGTCGCTTCCGCTTGGTTACGATACCAGAGTTGGCGAAAAAGCTTCCCAAATATCAGGTGGGCAAAAACAACGTATCGCTATTGCACGTGCGGTAATTCGTAATCCACAAATTCTACTGCTGGACGAAGCAACATCGGCGCTCGACACAGAAAGTGAAAAAATTGTACAAGAAGCTCTTGATGCTGCCAAAGAAGGACGAACATTTATCACAATCGCTCATCGTTTGCGAAATGATTTATTACGACCAAATTTAAGTTCCAATATACTTTTTACAATTGCTTTCTTATATGCCCATTTGGATGTAAATTTCAGCTAAAATTACGAGTTTTCAAGTATTTACTATAAAAACAACTATAAAAACAATTTTGTAGGTTAACTACTCATTATGAACCTCTAATGGTAATTTCGCATCCCATCCCACTTTAAGTGACCACAATTGCTGCATTAATATTTTTGCTAAGACCACGACAGGGGCAATTAGCCCCAAAGGGTCAAATATTTTGGCCACGTTCGAAATTACACTGCGCTTCGTAAATTTGTTTGCAACATTTTTTGGTTGCAAGAGACCCAGAACTTCCATCATTTCATCGCCGTCTATACTGCAACTTGTTTCACGATCAGCTTCGACTGTACTCTGCAACAATTTTCTATTATTTGTGCTAATTAAAAATCATTGGTTAGACCCAATTCCTCTCGAACAAATGTGATTGATGGTTCATTGCTCGTTATGCTAGATAGAACGTTAACTGCTAGGTCCATCGTAAAATTTCCAATTCGGGACTGCACATTTATGGTGAGTGCACCCAAAGACTGCGTTGAATTGCCACCAATCCAATTAATATATAGTTGCTTTTTGTGGTTTGCAAACCTAGCCTGGACGGATTTATTTCATAGAGACTAGTGCATTCTAATTTTGATGCATGCATAATTATGCACATCTGTTTCACGCAATAAACGTAAGCTCTTATAGCGCCAATCTCGATATACAGATTGACTTGAATTTTTTATTACAGTTAGTGGGCATATGCCTTATTTGATTTCATGGGAATTAAGAACAAGCATGCACAGGCTTTTTGAGAACCGTTAATTAAAATTAACATGCGGGTGGCCTTAAAAATATTGTCTCTGATAGTGGACATAACAACCAGTAATTAAAGTCTTTATCGACCGTTATGGACCTGTAGGACCAATCACTACTTACGGGCTGACTTAAACCATTTTGTACAGAAATGGACAGAATATGTGATTTCATAAAAATTAGGTTGTGTTAATGAAGATTCTTGAGAATAATTAACCATTATTCGCGGCTATACTTGTTTTACGTACCTACACAGCTACACATTTTTATTTATAACACTTTACGTGACTGTATGTAGCTTATTTCATTTTGTACAATACATTTACAAAATTATCTTCTCTCACTCACAACTATAAATAATAATAATAAACTTACCATTCATATCAATTTTGGGTGTTTTTATGTGTCGATAATTTTTCGGCAAATTATCTTGATCAAACGAATTGATAACGGTTACTTCGTGTCCACGCTTTGCAAGTTCACGCAATATTGGTTCCAAGCCAAGAAAATGAGATCGAGTTACTGAGGGAAATGGTACTAGAATTTTGGCAGAATTGACTGTTAAATATGTCCATTGCAACACTATAACCAATACCAGTAGCAGAGTTTTAAAATTTTCTAATTTTGATTTAAACATTTTATTTGCGAGAAGCAAAGAGAATTTGTTTGATAGGTCACACTATATTATGAGATACTAACTAATGTTTGGATTTTTTTTTTTTAAATTAATTTTCGGCAATTTTTGTTTTGTTTAGATTCTCTCGGTTGCGCATGGTCATAAAAAGTACATGGGTATTAAATTGTGTTGATGTACACTGCGCGCAATTAAAATTTAGTAATTACAATGTACATATATACATATGTCATTGAGTGAGCCGTCTATTCCTTAATTGATGGGAACTGCAAAACATGGATTTTAATAGCCGCATGTCGTTGATGGACATTTTAAGGATATGTTTTGTAAATGCTTTATTTACTTGTCTATTCATTCAGTTATTATAATTCAAGGTTATACAAACATAAGATTATAATTATAAATAAACAGGTGAAAGAGGTATGTATTTATCTTGTCAGGCTTAAATTGTATGTTTTACAAAATTGAAAATAACATACAGTGATACACAAAAGTACTCGTACACTCTTCAAATTTGTATAAAACTCGACATTTATTTTTTAATTGATTTTTTCGGTTTTTTATAGACAAATATATTAATTGTTCATGACATTCCCAATATTTTCGATTTGGTAAATCAGAAAAATAAAGAGGCCGATCCCCGTACTTTAGCCCAAGGGCCATAGAAATGTATTACTCTTCAAAAATGAGAACCATCCTTGAGTTCCTACGTTGGTAGTTTGGTTTCGTACTGAAAAGTTGGTCTACTCGTCAGGTAGCTACGACTAAACTACAAAATTACAACACTCGCCACTCACATTCAGTATTTGGCTAGAACATACTGACATAGTGAATTATATTCACTATATCAAAAACTCGTGGAGAACGAATTGAAGAGTAATACGTTTGTATAACTCTTGGCCCTTGCGCTAAAGTACGGGGAGGGGGGAATGATTTTTCTACTTTTTTGAGTAGGTATATTATGAGCGATTGGCCTCTTTATTTTTCTGATTTAGCAAATCGAAAATATTGGGAATATCATGAACAATTAATATATTTGTCTATAAAAGGCCGAAAAAAATCAATTGATTTTTTAATTAATTTATTTTTTAAATTTTCCCTAAAAGATATTTTATTAAAAATAATTAATTTTTGCTAATTTAATAATTTATCGTTGATTGATTGGCGCTCGAACTTCGAAGCTGTAGACGTGTTTTTGCTGTGAAGCCGGAGTTAAATTGAGGTGGATCGTGTTGTATTTTAAAAATCACAAATGTTAAAAGGAGAGCGTACATTTGTGGTTGTCCTGGATCCGGTCTCGATTCTTCATTTTAAGGCGTGGCGGACGTAACATGGAGGTTTTTTGTAGTTTATGTTTGGACCGCTCGAATTCATGTTGGTAGAAATTTTCATGGCATTTTGCCAAATGCACCTGGTCAAAAAAGAACAAAAAAACATTTCCAATAGTTTTGCTGCAATATCGATTGCTGCTGATCGAGTCTAAAGCGGAATAATGTTTGTTATGCTGGTATTTTTGTAAATTTAACTTTGTTTGGATACAATTTTGCTTACTTTGACATTATGGGCGATTGTTTTGCGAAATGTCAATTTAGCTTTAAGCGTAATTTCTTTGCGATGTTGTTCTAGTACAAATCTTAGATACATTTTATTATTATTAATACATATTGCAGGCAAATAAGATTTTTTTTTTGTTGTGTAGGGAGGGGAAAACCCTCATGGACGCTGTGCCATACTCTTACCGACAAAAAACCACTCCCCTCTCCTCGCAACGGCTGGGTTCGCAATTTTTGGTTTACTTCAGCCGCTGGATGTCCATTGTCAATTTGTTCTGCTCAGTTAAAATTTATCGCTGTGCAGTCTTTGATCTTCTGAGTTAGTATTACCCTAATCATCTGAAAAATGTTATTCCAGAACTCGTCTTTAGCTACCATCTTTGGAACTATATTTCTGGCTGATAGTTATCCTATACCCGATCAGCGTAAGCTTGCCGCTCCTCTTCCCATTTTATACAGTGTATTATGGTGTGCTCTGATGGGTCTAGCTGTTGAAACAGCCGTGACCCGATAAAAACTGTATCAGACGAAAGTTGGTATCCCCATGATTTGGCTCCACCCACTCCTTGGTGAATGAGCTGCCTCGTCGAAGCCCCGGAGTCCGCATTCTTCCTTTCCTTTGCGGTCTCTCCCAGCACCTTCACCCTTTGTTTCGCCATCAGGGTAACAGGTGAAATGTTGGCTATTATAAGAACAGCCTCTTTGGAGACCGTCCTATATACACTGCATACACGTAAGGTGATGGTACGTTGTACGCGCTCCAGTCGTTCACGAGCCCTGGCTACGTCTAAAGCTCGCATACAGATTTTTGGTGCTCTTGTTGTCCTAGTCGCCTTTATCGCCGTTTGTCTTATTTGCCTTGAAAGCAGCGTCGATAATCCAGCCATACACACAAGTACTTAATTCGTGTAGTTGGTTTTATTATAATTCGCTCGACGTTTTCGGAGCCAACTGCAGCCGATGGTTATGAAGACATCTGGAGATAACTTCCACTGAAGCTGCTACACGCTCAACCAACTGTTGTTCGTGTTCTACAAAGACGATTAAAGCCAGATCGTCAGCGTAGCCTACCAGATTAACACCCAGGGTAGGGGAATTCGGAGTACTCCGTCATACAGAATATTCCATAGCGTCGGTCCCAATACCGATCCCTGAGGTTCACTCGCACATCGTTTAGCTTTTGCCGGATTAATTCCCATTATTCACTATTAAACGCATTCCGTACATCCAGCGTGATTACAACCGGAATGTACCTCGTGTTCTGAGACGCTAAAGCATCAATCGTAGAGTGCCCTGCTCGGAATCCAAATTGATTAACGGCGCCTACCAATCTGCATAGCAGTAGGTGTTTGAGAAGTTTTCCAAAAATTGTGATGGTTGGGTAGATTGTGGTGTTTTCTGTGAGAAACTAAATGAAAAATTCTAATTTCGTCTCCCCGACTGTTGCAGCGTTTTCCAGGCTAAATTATATTCGCAAAGGTAGCTCAGTGCTGTCTCTCATCCCGTTAGGCAGATCAGTTCAACATCCACTTAACGTGAGTGCCAGAACTCGCTCGGCAGGGTACAAATTCCCTCACTTTATCAAGTAAGGTAAATGTTGAAATTCCGCTCGCTACATCCAAACTCTTGCTTCAGGAAGAAGCTAGGATGCCAGCGAACTATAGATGGTCTAATGGTACCTCTTGTGTAGGCATATTTGGTCAAAACTAGACTATATAAGAAATGGGAAGCTGGATAGGAAACTATCTCATAGGCGAGCATGCACGGAGACTATGAGTCTACTCGAATGATTACTGCAGAAGTTGTGAAGTTGGTAAAGGACGAAGAAACTATCCTCCATCTACTCTGCATTTGTCCCCGTCTAGCGTTAAGCAGATGAACATTTTTAGGAGCTCCTCAACTCTTCATTGTAAGCTGTGGATGGTTCAGAAGGTAGAGCCGTGAAAATTGTATGTAGTATGGCTACGAACCATTTTTGTGTCTATACCTGAGCTTAGGACAGCCACCCTAATCTATCCTAACTTAATACCACAATTTTAGTTAATTGACGTATCCCATAATGTAAGACTCCCTATAAGACGATGTCCACACTAATGTTATTTCTATGTAAACATTTAACCTTAAACATTTCTTTTGTATGGCCAGAATTCAACAAATATTGCAAGACATTATAGTGATCCTATGGTTAAGCCGATTCTATCAGTAGTTTCTGAATTATTCACACTCTGAAAATTTCTTGGGTCACCTTATAAAGGGTCGGATTTGTTAAATAAAATAAAAGCCAAATACAAGAAATATTGCGGAACACCACTAATAATATTTTGGTTTATTATATCTGAGATTTGAGATTTTACGTCGATTCTTTAGGTAGTTCATAACATAAAATTTATTAATTCCGGTTCTTTTCAATTCCTCCGGCCGTATCATCTGGGGTCGGATTTATTAATTAAACCATTGCTCAAATTCAGGATATTTTTGAGTTTAAACTTTGAATCAAAAAAGATATTCACCATATTTATTTGTACATACTTAGCTAATTCAGACGATCTTCTCAGTCTCCAACATCAAATGGATGGAACAAGCACATTTGTTGATGGATTTTAGTGAAATTTTTTATCTGCAATATTTTGTAAATTCTATAAATAGTTCCTATTATAAATAGCCCAATGACAAGAAATATTTTGGAAAAGTACCCGTACTAATGATCGATACCACAAATCAAAAATTAAATTCACCAATTTTGATTTTCCATACACAGCCAACCCAGACAATTTTCTTGAACTCCATTCTTTATAAATAGTTCCTAACCTTAAACATATTAAATCACGTCTTGAAGTTCGAATTAAACTTTGGTGAAATTAGTATTTTTCTGACCCCCCTGAATTTTGCATTGCCGCTAATAAATTTAGGGATTTGAATGAATATTATCTAGAAACAAGGATAATGTAACACATTTTCCTGGATGCCCAGAGAAGTTTGAAAACCTGCAACATGTCCACATAGATCCTGCCTAGGCAAGAAGGAGAATGTCAAAATAAAACCGAAAGACAATTTCTACTGTCAGCACTTAACCTTGCCAGTCAAATCCAGGCTTCCATACATCGTTTTTTGTGCGGTAAGGCTAAATGACTGCTTAATTAATCTTGCAGCATAACTTTAAAATTCAGGAGGTTCTAATCTAAATGTTTAGCCAAAGCTGATAAATGTTTTTTGTTAAAATCAAGTAATCATGTTTGACTTTATCTGGTGCACCATTCAGAGTGTCTTGAAGTTTGCATAAGTTGTAAAAAATCTCGGAATTATCTGTTTATAAGTTTTACCAACAAACCTTCAGATTCTGAAAAAAGAAGCTTTGGGAAGTTGAAGTAATTTAGTTCGCAAATTTAGCAAGTTTGAATTGATATTGTCCGCTAAAATAACTGATACATTAACTGTAATGTAACTGGTTTGTAGGTGTTTGTCGGAAAATGACAGAAACCATTATAAATTAGCTTTGAAAAAAAGTTTTCGACAGCAACGGTAGCGAAATCATCTGTTTCGTTTAATTTCCATTAACAAAAACTTCGACACACAGTAAAAACAATAAACGCTCTATTTAATTCGGTGTTAAAGCGATATCATTTTGCTTTGTTCAGCGAAATATGGAATCTTGAATAAGATTCCCGTGTATGAGTATAATGGTATACTTTAAAGCGTTGAAAGTAAGGTTTGGCCCCCAAACCTCAAGTAGAATAACTTATTGACTTTTTGAACCAAAAATTTAACGTAATTTAAATACTGAGCGAACAACAGCCATCTTTCTGCAGGGGTTTCTCAGCCTCATCGAAATAGCTTGAAATAATTCAATAGATCTTTATTGCGAGTTGGACGTGAACTCGCTTATTGCTTTTTTCCAAACATTCCAAATGATCAAGCCGTCAATTGTCCAATAGAGTTTCTTAATTCTTTGGAGCCACCTGGAATGCTACGGCATAAACCATTTTTGAAAGTTGGCTCACCAGTAATGCTGTATATCTCACCCAAACCATAATTCAACCTAGACGAAATTTGTAAAATTAATTCAAATGGAACGTCATTAATGTCTTAATGATTTAAAAATAAAAATACCTGATAAATCAGATTAGCTGACCGTCAATGACATTAACGACGCTACAGTTTGCAATCACGATACAAAGAATTAATAGAATATATTATGATCAATATCGAAAAATTACGTCATCCGATTCCTAAGATTTTTTTTTAGTTTTTGTTTTTGGTACACATTTCTCTATTTTATTTTGTTTAAGCACGTCAATCGATGGTATCGTGGTGCGGCACCGAATGACGTGCTAAAAAAAACAAAAACTAAAATCAATCATCATCAACGTAAGGTCGTGATTAAAGGCAAATTCGTTAGTAGTAATGGCACGGAATGTGATTATGACGAGGTAAGATACATTGTTCCAATTAAGTCCCGACGCCGTATCAGAAATTGATTGCTTGATTTGAAAATTCGATCATTGATCCGTTCGATTAACCTTCAGCCAGTTCCCAAAATGGATGAAAGCGTTGACCTCTCTGTGCATGTCAATAATCCTAAATCAGATTTTAAGTTACCAAGACTATCGTTTCCTATTTTTGACAGTAATTATAAGTATTGGCAATCATTTTATGATCTTTTCATTTCGACGGTCCATGCAAATACATCTCTGTCGCCCGCTCAAAAGTTTAAGTATCTCTTAGGGCAGTTACAGCGATCAGCGTACTTGTCTGTGTGTCATTTTCGTATAGATGATGTGAATTACGTCGAAGCGTTGAAATGTCTCATAAGAAAATACGAGAAAATGGAAGCAATTAGATGTCAACAACAACCAAGTTATCAAGCTCAACCAATGACGGCGGTTTAGTTTTGGACCCAGCCACAAACACATTGAACAATTGTATGATGATGACTAATCAACAACCACAACCTGCTATCATCGAAAGTGCTGTTGGACCGTCTACGACCTCAACAAGAACCACCACAACCATGGCCAAAACCGTGATTAAAACAATGGCATTCAAAGCTGCCGAAGCTTCAAGAGGTTCAAGCTCAGACACCTTGTTACGACTGTCTACTAAATAAAAGGTAAAAAATAAAATGTATACCTTGCCGTTCAGCGCTTATCGTTCCAAATTTCTGTAGGGTTGCACTCCTACTATATTCCGATTTAGTATATTTCGTTTATTGTTGTTGTTGAATTGGTAGTATATCGTTAATCATTCTTGAATGTAATTTTCTCTTCAGTTCAATGAACTTGAGTTTTGTTTTCTCGATAACTTTATTTATTTATTTATTTTCCTCCTATGTATAAATATACCTGTGCATTTCACAGGGTAGTATTAGTGGATCTTGCGGCTCTTTGCTATTGCTTTGAGATTTATATATAGGATGTCTATGTAGAAAAATTGGTATTGCTTTGTTTGGAAGATGATGCATCTGTTTTGGTCAGGTAGCGTAGGCGTGTATATGTAAATACATTTTTATGTATTTATACATAATAAATAATAAGCACATAGATTTTTTTTAAAAAAAAAAACCGATAAGCGAATTTAAATATCAATTGATTCTGGAAGGCCACCGCGTCAAGTACAATTTTAAAAAAAAAATTAATTCTTTGAAATTGCTAGTACGATCAAATTATACTCGTTAAAGTAAATTGTGGTGATTTTAGATCATTGACGATTACCGTATTGGTAAATTTAAAGTCAAATAGTGTGTCTGTACAAAGAAGAGATATGTGAACCAAATACAATCCTCTTTAAGTTTTTTTTACGGGTAAGAAATGGCGCGGTGTTATATTTTAATTGATTTTTAATAAGCTTCCCTTTACTTTATGATACAAGCAGATATACAAATCCCATCATATGGTGGCAATATATGCAGGGTTAATCATCGCAGCTTATATATAAATTGTATAAATACCGCAGCTTGGCGATTTAACGGGGCCTTCTTACTTATTTTTTTGATGGAGGAAAATAGCAGCAAAAAAAAAAACAGATTCCAGAAAAATTAAAAATAAAACGTTTGGTGTAAAGTTTCATTCGGATAAGCGTGGAATTCGTGTGCTCTATTAAAAATATTTAGTGTTGTTTTTTTTAGTGGATTGGCTGTGTAGTGGCCTTATTAATACGAGTAGATTATTATACGAGTACATATTATGTACTATATATGAATTTTTTTTTATATGTATACACAATATACATTACATAAGTTGTGTAGTAATTGTTTGTCTGAAATAACATTCTTTGAGTTTACAGTAATTTAGTAAATAATTCATAAAGGTTTTTTTTTGTAAATAATAATAAAAAAAGAGGAATTTTGAAATTGAAATTAAATCAGTTAGAGTATATAATGTCAAGTTGGTACTGTGAGGAAGTAGTGTGGTAGTAGCAAACAATTTTTATTTTCAGCAATCAGCCATAAAGAGCCACGGGTACCCTTGGATACTTTTCGGGTGAGTTTTTTTATATAACTACCATTCATTGTTTGTAGTGTTTTGCGTATCACACACACTTTCATTTTTTTTTAGTAATACTTAGTTTATAAAAAAAAAATTGTCTGATACTATAAATTTGTTTCCAAACATATTTCTTTCATTTGAATTTCATCATGTTATAATAAAATTGTTTTAAGAACTAAATTATGTATTAATTACTTTCTGTTGTTGTTGGTGATGTGTTGGTCCAGTTATCTCATGTGATCTTAAATTTTTTTCTGCTTTCGCTAATTTTCAACACGTATAGTTTTTGTTGTGCCTCACGGTAAACATGGCAGTAAAGATCCTCCCACTTTCCACTGATTGTTTTCCCGATAAGAACGTGTTGGCTGCTCATGGAGGTGCGCAACAACCTGTAATGTAACACTTACTGCTGCGCCATTAGCACTAATGTCATCCGAAATTCAACCAGTACCAATCGCAGTAGTATCAGTTAACCTAGCGGCCGCTTCACAAATTCCAGCTGTATACCATCAAAACCAAATGACACTGGTTCAAGGGAAAATCCTGCGGATTGCGCGACGAGAGGTATGTTACCAGTAGTGTAAAGTGGATTGTCCTGGGCCAGCCGAAAAAGATTTTACACCAAACATTTTTTACATGTAAATTACAACAACATAAACGTTTACGTATTTTTTTTATATGCATACTACACAGTGCAACCACAGTAACTAAATCTCTGTACAGTGCAATCAAAGTAACTAAACTCTTTAATAATGATAAAACATGTATAAATTCAACAAGAAAAATTCTTGGTCATCGACGAGAATCGAACTCGAGACTTTTGCATGGTAAGAAACTGTCTTAACCATCATACTACGAGCGAGATTGTAAATCATCAACTATTTATGGTTTAAAAAAAAAATTCCGCATGTTCAGCGAAATAAAAAAATTACAATAATATAATAATACCCCTAAATGTCGATTACAAACTCTACACGCTTTAAAAATATTTTGTATACGATAATAATTTTTTATTAATTGAAATTAGATAGTGTAAAGTTATAATAATATTTTTTTTTTTTAATTCAACCTTGACATTTCCGGAGAATGCATAACTGCATAGTTATAATAATATTTTATAATTTAACCTTGGCGTAAAATTTGCTGTAATGTACATAATGAAATTCTGTATATGTAAGAGAAAATATTTGAATTGAAGTGTATTTGTATAGTTATCAACCTGTTATATTACATCAGCATTTCGTGAAAAAAAAATCATTCTATTTAGAAGTTATAAAAGGGTACGCATTTATTGTATGATACATTAGAATAATGTATATGGTTAAACCGTTTACAATGATGGTTGCGGGACCCTCAGGGTGTGGAAAAACAACTTTCGTTTTAAATTTATTAAAACATTTAAATGATGGTAAAAAATTTAATAAAATTGTGTGGTGTAATGGAAACTCAAAAGCGATACCACAAGATATCTATGAAACAAATGAAATAGAAATTATAAAAAATATCCCAGATACTTTTGAGAATTGCGAAGACGGAAGTATCATAATATTAGATGATCTAATGACAGAAGCGTATAATAAAAATATTTGTGAACTTTTTACCAAAGGTTCACATCATAATAATTTATCTATTATTTTAGTAACTCAGAATGTGTTTCATCAGGCAAAATATTGTCGAGATATTTCTTTAAATTGTAAATATCTTGTAGTTTTTAAAAATCCACGAGACAGATCTCAGATTTGTTCTCTAGCCAGACAAATATACCCTGAAAACACAGCGGAACTTATGAGGGTATATAATGAAGCTACTTCGAGACCTCATGGTTATTTACTATTTGATTTAACACAATCAGTTAATGATTTATTTCGTTTCCGTACCGATATCTTAAAAAAAGGCTATTTCACATGCTATTGTCCATCAATTTTATTCGAAAATAAAAAAGTGTGTATAAAAAATGAAACGATTGAAGGCAAACAAACATATTCTACATGTGCTAAAAAAGTGTAACTCAAAAACAAGAAAAGCGCTACTTAAAGTCTGCACCCCTGAAGTTATAAAAACTTTATGTGAAATATCACTCAACACATTAAATGGAAACAACAGAATTTCTAAACAGTGTAAAACAAAATTAAAAAAGTATAAAAGAGAACTTCGCGACTTGGCTTGTTCAAAACTGTGTCTCTCTTCAAAGCGTAAAATTCTTGTACAAAAAGGTGGATTCTTACCCGTTTTAATCAGCACTATTTTATCAGGGTTGATAGGCCAAATAATTAATCAGACATCATGAGTAATTTACAACGGATGATTGTTATACAACCAGAAATTTTCGAAAAAATTAAAAAAATTTTAATTGATGATAGTAAACTATCGGAATTAGATAAAAATATGAAATCAATTCTACGTAACAACAAACTAACTGATTTGAATAAGTGGCATCTATATAGACAGAACTTATTAACATATTCATCAATGAAAAGAAAAAATGCGTATAAAGATAAATTTAATTTGTATCAACCAGCAATACGTCATGTTCATGAAGTGGGAGTTCAAACTAAAAGAATTATTTCTAAAAACAAAGATACAAATACAGATGCATCATCAAAAGGTTCTGATAAATATACACAAGCTGATATACCTAAAGCAAAAGAGGAGTACACAGATGCTGATGAAAAACCTAAGCCAGTGTTTACACAATTAGATGCAGAAGAAACATTTGAAAATAACAGCGATGTATTCGATGATAAAGATGATGATGATGATGATGATGATGATGATAATGATAGTATTGTTTCTGATGAGTTTATTAATCCAAAAGAAATTTTACGCGAAAGAATTTCTTCACATTCTAATATGTACAGAACATTTGAAATGAAGGACGGAACAACAATCTCTGTTCCAACAAAAAAACATATTTTTAAAAAACAAAAAGGTGTTTTTCAGGCTCCAAAACCAGGATCACTACAAACAACTTCAGACCTACCTCAGAGGAGAAGTGATCGTCCGTTAACAGTTCAAACAATAAAACGTAGTGAACAAGAACGCTTACGAAATCAACCTTGGTCAAGAATTAAATAAAAATTTTAAAAATAAAAAGTTATATAAAGGATAAAATCGGTGTTTTAATTTATTAATTTAATAGTTATTAATGAGAACAGTGATGGATAATTTCACATACGTAACTCTTTTAAGTAACAGTTCTTTGAAATATTACCCAAAAAATTCATTATCGAGGTTCACGGTTAAACTCCCAAACACTATAAATTTGGATTCTAATGAGAAATGGTATGTTGGTCTAACTAACGTCGCTCATACTTCTATAAGTGATGAAACAAAAATTACAATTAAATCGACATCAGAACAAATACTTCCTTTAGACATAGAATTAATAATATTTTTAAATGCAACTACCTCTAAATTTTATCAAAAAATTGAAGAACCTAATTTCTTTGATCGATATAACTCATCAGCTGAATTAGTTAAATTCAATTATAACAAGAATGAACCATATATTCAGCTACCAGTGTTAAAAGATGTTTATCCCTTAATAAAATGTAATCAAGAGTACACACTTGAGGAATTTTTTGATGTAATATTTTCTCAAATTAGAATAACGCGATGGCCAGAGTTTAAAGAATCTTTAAAAAAGGAAATTAAAAATTTCAAACCAACAAAACAGATTGAAGCTAAAATAAAAAATGTTAAAGATAGTTATATTGATGTGAATACAAATATCAACCCAATTCCATTTTACATATGTTTTTATTGTAATATAATCAAACCGAGAACTATCGGAGATGCATCTGTACCATGTTTGTATATGCATCCTCTAGGAACAGACGCTGATAGAAGCATACCTCGATCGTATCAAATAGATAATGTTCAATATTGTCCCATTGAAAAGTATAATATATCAGAGATCAGTATTTTAATAACTGATGAAACTGGAGAACAAATCAATTTTAATGATGGACTATTTATGACCTACCTAGTACTTCACTTTCGTAAAGGTATATAAAGAGGTATCTTACAGATTACATTAATTACAAATGGATAACTATTACGCAAAGTACTATGCTAACCAATCAGGTGGTGGTGGGTATAACAATGAAGATTTTGGTCCATTATTACGATCTCAAAGAGTATATCAAAAGGGAAGAGGATTAGGAGGATTTTTCGCAGGAATATTTCGATACTTGAAACCAATATTAACATCAGCCCTTCAGGGCTTAAAAAGTGAAGCGCTTCAGGTTGGTTCAGACATTCTTCAAACGCAAAAGCCGATTAATGAAATACTTCGTGATAGATCAATACAAGTGGTTGATAAACTACGAGATAAAGCAGCAGAAAAAATTAAACAAATGTCTGGTACAGGAGCTAAAAATTCAATAAAAGGCTGTTTGAGAAGCCGTTGTAAACAGTTGAAAGTTGCTCGTGATAGAGTGAAAAAGAGGAAAAATATATTAAAAAATAAATCAAACAAGAAACGGATTATTGATATTTTTACATAATGACGTTTACAGAATGTATGAAATCAGAACTAGATTTATTTCAACCGCCTTCAATTCAGACAAGTATTTTAAAAAATGAAGAAGTAGCATACAAGCCTATAACCAGTTTAGAAAATCAGTCGGTTATTGAATTTGCTTGTTACAGTCATGGCGATTCGTATTTAGATTTATCATCCATAAATTTGTGCCTGAAATTTCAAGTAACTAAAAATGATGGCAAGGTATATATAGACACAGATAAAGATCAGCCTAGTTTGGTAAACAATATGCTGCATTCTCTGTTTCATCAAGTCAATATTTCTTTAAATGGGAAGAATATAAATTCAACAGATGGGAATTACAGTTATCGAGCATATTTGGAACAACTATTAAATTATGGTGATGATGCATACAAAACACATTTGCAATTGTCAGGATGGAGTTTGGAGACGAAAAATCTCGATAATCTTAATGAAAACGATGGGTTAAAATTAAGAGCAGCGTTAACTAAAAACAGTAGAATTGTAGAAGTATATGGAAAATTGCATGCTGACATGCTCAATCAACCTTTGTTATTATTAAACAATGTAGATTTACGAATTTCGTTAACATTGAACAAACCGGAGTTTTATTTACTCGGTGTTGATACAGATACTTCGATTGTTAAAATAACAGAAGCTACACTTTACTTGAGACATGCTCATATAAATCCAAATATTTTAATTGCTCATCACAAAATGCTTGAAAATACAACAGCAAAATACCACTACAAGCGTAATGAAATTAAATCATTTACAATTCCTGCCGGAGGAAACTCAATTTCACTGGATAATATTGTGTTAGGACAGCTCCCAACAAATCTAATATTTACAATGATAGATAATGATGCGTATTCTGGGAAAAGATCTAAGAACCCATATAATTTTAAAAATAATAAAATAACTTCGTTCTCAATTTATATGAATGGGGTTCAAGTTCCTAGTGCACCGATTGAAATGAATTTCGCAGACGGGGTCAGTTACGCTAGAGCGTATTCAACAATATTTACATCAAGTGGAATTTTACACACACCTCAGGGAAATTTGATTACCAAAGAAATGTTTAAGAATGGTTATTTCCTATTAGCTTTTGATTTAACTTCAGACATGTCAAGTACTTTATCATGTAACTCTCTAATGAATCAAGGAAGCTTAAGATTAGAGGCAAGATTTGCAGAAGCTCTTAACTCAACTAAAACATGTCTAGTGTACTTGGAATATGATACTACTCTAGAAATCGATAAAAATCGTAATATTATAACGAACTATTAATAATATAAATAGCTCACAATTCTAAAATAAAGAGTTAGTTTGTAACAATACTGTACAAAATGATTGTCAATACAATGACTACTTTAGACATTCAAAAAGCATTGAAATCACATAAATTTACTAAGAAGTATTTTCAAGGTGTTTTTGCAATCAACACAATCCCAAAGAGGGTTAAATCAAAACCTGCTTTATATGTTATTAATACGGATAAATCAAATCAACCAGGGCAACATTGGTTAGCTGTTTATTTTCCATCAAATGGATGTGGAGAATTTTTTGATTCTTATGGAAGATCAGCAACGAAATATCCTGAGATTAAGAAGTTTCTAAAATGTAACAGTAAATGTATTATATACAATAATAAACAATTACAAAGTTTATTCACTGGAGTTTGCGGTCAATATTGTTGTATATTTTTGTTAAATAGATGTAAACGTAATTCAATGGAAAAATTTATAAAATTATTTAATATTAAAAACCAGATTGAAAATGATGTAAAAATAAAGAAACTTTTTAAAAAAGAATTCCCTAAGATTTTAACTACAAGAACAAAAACAAACATGATTCAGCACCTTTCAGAAATTGCTTAGCTGGTTATTTTAGTTCATCGACAAGAAGAACCAAGAGATGAGATGATTTGTATGTGTGAAAGAGATAGTGCAACTCTTGAAGGGTATAAATAGGAAAGCTGTTTTTTTATCAAAAGCTAGTTTACATTTGCCTTTAAACCCAAATAATATGTTTAAAGTAAAAAGCGTTAATAATATAATTAAAAAAAAGATGGTGACCATACCTAATTTATTGTTGTCTCATACATATTTTTTAAATGATCAACATACATGTTATCTCAACATTGGTTATGATGTTAACACTTTTAAAACTACTATAATCTTATTCAAAAATACAATGTTTCATACACTAAGTGCTGAAATGTGGACGACTACAATTTTCAATAATTTACAAACAATAAAAAATCA
This sequence comes from Tipula vernalis, assembly GCA_958295665.1. NCBI lineage: Eukaryota > Metazoa > Arthropoda > Insecta > Diptera > Tipulidae > Tipula > Tipula vernalis. The sequence goes on from OY282560.1 coordinate 210,592,184, forward strand.
CTTCAGTTGTGTAAATAACATTTCCTTTGCTGAATTACCAAAAACGAATGGAAATTGTGATGTAAAGCTAACCAGTAGAAATAATGAAAGACGCATTTTGTTTACGAGTGGTGGGAAGAAAATCGTTTTAAATTCCAAAGAATGGGAACGCTGCTCATCTTTATCATCATTTTTGCAATCAATTATTATCTGGAGCGAGGCAGTATGGACTGATGTCGCTAATTATTACTTTTTATACTTAGCAAAATGTGTCGATCGGAAAACACATTCTCTACAAATACAGGATTTTTTTATACCACCAGTAACAGGATATAACTATTTTAATTATTCAAGATTGTTCAATGAAATACCAGTTTTATGTAAGCAAAAAATAATAAATGATCTTTGTATTCATACAAACAAAAATAAATGAATAAAAACAATTTATACTTTTTGAAATCTATTTTTTATTTCTTAAATATTATTTTTACAATGAATTACACCCTCTTGATTCCATTTGTTTTGGATGTTATCAATAAACACTTCACCCTTGATGTTTCTAACGTGTTGACATGTGGGAAACCAAAATGCATGTTCTGTCCATATTTCATAGGTGATATTCCAATCTTCGAGAACTCCTTTACAGCTGAAACACTTGATGCAGTCGTCTACACCTGTGTAATAAAATCCAGCTCGAGATAGTTGTAATGGATCAATGATCCATTTGTTCCACAACTTCTTGAATGATTTTAATCGATTCTGTATCTTGTTCATACCACCGTTTAAGCCATATAAACCACATGTATCTCCATTTTCCTCTCGATGTACTGAATCCATTTCGATAAGGTTTTCTCTTTCACATTCCATTTTTTTTTTTTTTTTTTTTGGACTTTTCACACCTGATTCATGTAATGTTCAAGTCTTTACTGAGTCTATATAAACTCTTGAATAGTTTTAAATGAGGCCATCCTAGAGGTCACGTGTTTACTTGTCTTTAAATTGTTTTTAAGATAGCAAATTTAATATGTATGATTAAACATGATTAAACATGATTAAACATGTTTCTTTATTGTCTCTTTTTTTTTTTTTTTTTTTTGCTGATGTGGTTGTTGAAATCATAGGATGCAACGTGATACGAGGGCAATTGTTTCTAAGAAAGCAAATTTAATCTGTGTGGTTAAACATGATTAAACATGTTTATGGTCTCTATTTTGCTGATATGGTTGTTGAAATCATTGAATGTTACTTGATACCACGCGCGTGTTTAAAAGTCATATTAAACCATAATTACTAATTAGTATAAATTATAGTGAGTTTCTTTGAAAATCATCAGTCTGAGAGTAAGCATAGGATTGTTAACAATCAACCAACCATGGATATTCGAAAACAACTTATAGAAAAACTCAATAACGTGGAAAGGTTTGCAGAGAAAACAATAATAAAATTTGAAGATCTGGAGGTGGCTAGAAACTATGTGGTGCAAGAAGTAAAATCAGTCAACACTAGATATGGGGTGAAAATCCTAATAGAGACAGAGGAGAACATTATATTTATGCCGGAGCGATTCAACGTTTTTAATGAAATGGAAGTTCAAAATTTAAGCAATTTATGTAAAGATCACTTAATTATGGTGAAATTAGATAAATATAATGTGCATTTTGTATAAATAAATAAATAAATAAATAAAACAATATTATATAAACTTATTTAGAAAACGTATTTAATTTCATTTCAAAACAATCTTAAAATGGTGTTTCGACTCCGCTTCTTCACTGTTATCAACGCTGTGAACAAACCAACTAGCATTTATGATGTTCTAGATTTAAATTATTAACTCATTCATTTTGTTGAATGTTGCAGTGATCATAATCTTAGATATCTTTCGCTTTAAATAAATCCCAAACATTATGTGGAAAAATTATTTTATATATAACAATCCAAAGTTCATAAGCTTTCATTAATACTTCGACCACATATATAAAATGAGTCGCTTTCAAATAGTCAATGAATTGCATAAGCCGGCACGTAAAAATTTTATACGCAGACATGTTAAAATTAAGGGTATTGATGACTTATGGCAGGCAGATCTTGTGGAAATGATTCCCTATGCAAAAGAAAATGCTGGTTTTAAATATCTTCTAACTGTAATCGATGCTTTTTCTAAATTTGCTTGGGTAGAACCTCTAAAGAACAAAACATCACAGGTGATTGTTGATGCTTTAACAAAAATTTTCAATGAGAGTAAAAGAATACCAAGGAATCTACAAACAGATATGGGAACTGAATTCTATAATAAAGATTTCAAACAGCTTGTGAAACAGAAAAGTATTAACCATTACTCAACATTTAGCCCAATAAAAGCATGTATAGTAGAAAGATTTAATAGAACTCTGAAGGAACATATGTGGAGGAAGTTTAGTCTTCAAGGATCTTACAAGTGGGTAAATATTTTAAAAAACTTAGTGAAAGATTACAACAACAAAAAACATAGGACAATTAAATTAGCACCTGCAGAGGTTACTGTGGCAAATGAACAACAACTTTTAAAACATGTTTATACATATCCTAAGTTAATGCAGAAAAATAAATTTAAAGTTGGCGATTTCGTTCGAGTTAGCAAATTTAAAACCGTTTTCGAAAAAGGTTATACACCAAATTGGACTACTGAAATATTTAAAGTTATCAGTATTAACAATAAGTTTCCTGTGACGTATTTACTTGAGGATTATAAGGGACAGCTAATATCTGGCAGGTTTTATGAAAAAGAGCTCCAAAAGACAAATCATCCTGATACTTACCTCGTAGAGAAAATCTTGAAGAAGAAAGGTAGCAAAGTTTATGTTAAATGGCTCGGTTTTGGATCATCTCATAACTCATGGATAAATAAAAACGATATTATTTAAAATATTTTAGTGTTTTTTATTTTAAAATTAATTATTATTATTATTATTATTAATTATTTATTTTAAAGAACTAATATATTGTTTTACATATAAATAAACAAATTTTCATATACTATACATACAATTATAATTATTTTAAAATATAAACCTATTAATTATTACTATTCTAAATTTAATTAAAATTGTAAGGCATTAAATGTATTACATATATATTTAAGAAATATAAAATATGTTATTTATAACTAAGTAAAATAGAAATTATCAATTTCATTATTACCCCATGCCAAAGTTTTGTATGAATTTGGAATTACAAATCGTTTATCATCGAAATTTGATAGCGCTAATTTGTTTGTCAATTGCGTGTATAGGTTGTGTCTAATACTTCTAAAATTTATTTGTGATCTAATTACATTAACATTTTTATTCAAACAATTTTTAAAATCATTTAATGATATAGAATCAGAAACAACATTTTTTTTTATTCCTTTGATTTTCTTGATAATTTCATTATCATCTTCAAGGTTCAAACTATATGATTTTGCCCTGATTCCAACAAACTCTGTTAAGATTTTTCCACAACATTCATCTTTAAACATACCTAAAACCTTTTTATTTACTAATGGGAAATTATATAAGTTGTTAGGAGAATAATCTGAAGTATCAAATTTCTCATTTAAATCAGGTTTTATATCTTTGTAAAAATCTATAGTTTGAATTTCATAAATTAATGAGTCTGTATCAGTATATAAAAGTGTTGCGTTATCATTGTATTTTGTCTTAATATAATCATAATGAAAATTATACATTAGAGTTTTAGATAATTCTAAAACACAGAAACCCACATAAATAGGTTTATTGTACGTAATAGATAATCGGCTCATTTGAATAGCAACCAAATTTTCATCAAATATCGAGGATGAATGAAAATTAGGTTTGCTAATTAAAGTATTAGCACCAAATTTGTTACCTAGATTTTCCCAATGTGTTGATAATCTTATATCGGTTCTTTTTTCAACATTTTCTATTGTTTTTCCGAAAACACTATTATTCTTTAATTTATACAAATCTTTTTCAAAAGAATTTTGAGCTTTTGTACGAAGATCTGTATTTAAATCAATATAAGATTTCAACCATGGTTTTTGGCTAAACTTTAAAACTCTATGTATTTTTTTTAATATTAATCCCTTATTAAGACAGTCTTTCAAATTTTTCTGATGAATAACATATTCCTGTTTAGGTTGTAGATTAGCAATTAATTTATTTTCTTTTGAGCTTTGGTATAAGGGTTTTATGTTTTCCATACAAAATGGTAAATCATTATGTTGTTTATGTAGATGGCTCGGATAATCTAAATCAACTTCAAGAATATAACCTATGTCTGATTCATTATCTGTCAGAGAATTAATATCAAATTTATCTAATTCCGATGAATCAAGAAATCTGAAATTAGCATACGGTAGTGATTGACTCATGGCCCATCCATATAGATTGTTGGCATCTAAATAAACAAGAAAATTAGAATCCATTTCCTTATTATAATTTTTCATATATTTGTGATTTGCTCTTGCATATCGTTTTGAACACTGAGCTAAACCACCTCGAATACCTTTCCTAATAAAATTTACCATGTCTATATCTTTAAGCAATTCTAATTTGATTTTTGTAAACTTAAGCATTGCATCCCAACTTAAACCAGGAGATGTAAAATAATGAGCCGGGTCAAGACCGTACGTTTTCATGCAAACATTTCGAAAATTTTCAAATATATCCGCCAAAATAAGAACATCTGATTTTAAATATAAGTCAGAATATTCACCTAAACTTTTACATTGAAATGTTTCCCAAACATTTAAAGCATGGTTATATTGATCGTCAGAAATATCACAATTTAGTAATTTATTATAAAAATTATTTTTAGGTGGTAATTGAGTTTCATCTAACTTTTTGAAACTATCTAGATAATCATAGGGGAAAACTCCTTTTTTCTTTATAAGGTTAAATTCAGTATGATTAGAAAAACTCTTTCTAACTTCTTTGAATTGAGAGTCATTAAGATTATTAGATAGTTTGTCAATGCTAGCTGCCATAAATTTAAATGAATCTACAAACCTTAATTTAATTTTTTTATGCTCACTAATTTTAAAATGTTTTGTGAATGATATATATCGTTCCTTATTCTGAGCGATTAAATCTATCTGTTCAGTATCAAACCCTAATTCTTTTATAATAAAATGAGAATCATAGCCACTTAAATTGTGACAAAATATTGGAACGAAATCAGCTATTTTATAATTTAAATTACATTTAACATGTGCAGCACCTCTAAATTTCCCTGTTAAATAGCAATGATCCCTAACTTTATAGTTTTCATCATCATCAAAATCACCATCACAAATATGACATTTATTTGAAAAATTATAATTTACTTGCTCCGTGTAGGAAAGTTTTTTCATTTTTCGATTTACGTGTAGCTCGTTGTATATAATTTCTAAATCTTGTTTTAATTTATCAATGAAAATTTTCCCACAATCATTACCTCTGTATGTAACAAATTTAGATTTAATGTCATTATATGAACATTTAATGTAATATGCAAAACTGTAGGGTTCATGTTTTAAAATATTTTCACTAAAAGATATCTCAGGATTTAGAGTACACGAATCAATTGGTTTTAATATTGCTTCAAAATCACAATATATCACATATGGGACTTGTAATTTATGACGATAATTACTAAATTCTAAAAAGTCATTTTCTTCATTAGGAAGAATACATTTAATTCTATTGCAACCATATTGCACATGATTATTTAAACCTTCCTCATTTCTAAAAAATATTAAACAACCATCACAAATAAATTTTTTATTAGTTCTTTTTGACAATTGTTTGCCTACTAAGGTATTTAATTTTTTTATATAGCAATAATGACTATTTCCACTATCTTCTATATACAATAGATTAACATGATGAGATTTTTTTGATTTTGTATAATATAAAGGTCCCACAATTTGATTACCTTCTAAACTATACACATTTACACTTATATTATTCTGGCTTTCAAATTGTGGGATATCTTTTAAAGGCATGGGGAAACTAATATTATCTAAATTTAAGATAGAACTATAGTGAGGAAATGAATTACACCGTTGAGGTTTTCTTACATTAGGATATTTGCTAGCCATGATTGACCAGGTGAAGCAGGCTTGATCTGCATTTTGTACATTGATTATAGCCTTTTTATCTTTAATACATTTTGGGAGAGGTATGTAAGAGGACCCTCTCATTGGACTATATTTGTTAAAATTTACTTCAATGAACAATACTTTTTCAATTGCCCATCCAGACTCTTTCTCCTGAAACTCCTCACTCAGAGTATTCAGGGTGCAGACAAGCTGAGAAAATATCTCATCCAAATCGCTAGCTTCCGTTAAAATTGCATTTTTAGTATTAAATGATTTTAATGAGCTAACATTTGCTTCATCTTTTAAATCAAATTTAGTGAATAAGCCAAACAATTCAAAATTTACTTTGCAAACTTTAAATAACTCTGTTTGAAGCTCTATTAATTTAATTATTTTATGTTTTATTGAACACATAAAATCATTTATACTAATATAGTTAATAGGTACATCTGAAACCCTATAACTAATTATTCGGGACTTGAATGCAGTGCTAATTATTTGGATGTTCTCATCATTCTCACTATAGTTCCTTAAACAATTGTTTTTATGAAGTAAGGATTTATAATGATTAAATAAAAATTTTTTTGAAATACTTACATTGCAATTACTACATAAAACGTCATCAGTAGGTGCATCATCCATTTTGATTCTCTTGGCAGCTCCTACAACTGTCCTTGAGTTTGATGGAATATGTACCCTCTCGCGATTATTAACGGCTGATGTAACATGCATCCTCTTGCTATGATAATCAAGTTTTCGTTTATTGCCGAAAACGATGCCACACACTTCACACAGCATGTTATCTTGAGGGTGCTGCTCCTTTGAATGCCGAATTAAAACGTCTTTTGATGAAAACATTTTGTTGCATTCTTCACAGTTATTCATGATTTAACTGAAAATATATAAAGAGATAATATGTTAAAACGTTATATATAATTTAAATAAATGTATATTTGTAACTTACGTTAAAAAATTTTTCGCTTATGTATTTAAAATTTTATTTATTTTATTAATTGATTTACTTCTAATATTTAACACTTAGAAGTTGTAAATATAACAATTAGTTTATAGGTACTACACAAATAAATGTTCACTAACACAAAAAAAAAGATTATTGATTAAATTATAATATTTAACAATTAAATTTGTATAACAATTAGTTTATAATTTTCGGTACTACACAAATATTTTCACAAATAGGTACTTCTTAACTTTTATATTGTTTTTTTATTGATCAACATTGATTACGATCACTTCACTTTTAATTTTAAAATAATAGGTAAATCAAAAAAATATTAATTTATATTTTAAATTGTATTTAATTTTACACCACACAGTAATACGTTGTATAAGTTTATTAATTAAATGCATCAAAATAACATCAAAACTACCACTTATATATTCTATATTTCTAATTTTCATTATGTACATTACAGCAAATTTTACGCCAAGGTTAAATTATAAAATATTATTATAACTATGCAGTTATGCATTCTCCGGAAATGTCAAGGTTGAATTAAAAAAAAAAAATATTATTATAACTTTACACTATCTAATTTCAATTAATAAAAAATTATTATCGTATACAAAATATTTTTAAAGCGTGTAGAGTTTGTAATCGACATTTAGGGGTATTATTATATTATTGTAATTTTTTTATTTCGCTGAACATGCGGAATTTTTTTTTTAAACCATAAATAGTTGATGATTTACAATCTCGCTCGTAGTATGATGGTTAAGACAGTTTCTTACCATGCAAAAGTCTCGAGTTCGATTCTCGTCGATGACCAAGAATTTTTCTTGTTGAATTTATACATGTTTTATCATTATTAAAGAGTTTAGTTACTTTGATTGCACTGTACAGAGATTTAGTTACTGTGGTTGCACTGTGTAGTATGCATATAAAAAAAATACGTAAACGTTTATGTTGTTGTAATTTACATGTAAAAAATGTTTGGTGTAAAATCTTTTTCGGCTGGCCCAGGACAATCCACTTTACACTACTGTTACCAAGGAATTCTGTCACCAGAAGTCCTGGTTTAAAGGTTCCGAATTCCTGCTTAATCCCTCCTTTAATTCTCCGGGTGAAAAAAGAAACTTCAATTGCCTTCTTGTAACAATCGAGAATTCAGATGCAAGCTCTCTGTCACACCGACACGTGAATCCATTATTGAGGAGATAATGGAAAGGAGAGCAAACTATCGTAAGTTAACACGAATAATAGCATTACTGCAAAGGTTCAGTAGTAATTTAGAATTAAACCCTCATCGACGCGTATTAGAAACATTGAAAGTGTTCCAATTACGCGAGGAAGAGTTTACAATATTCCGAGATATTACAAAACAAATCAGATCCTCAAAAACGTCAAAAACATTTCCAATAAATTATAATTTGATTTCTTGTTTTTTTCATTTTTGGCTGACTACGAGCTACTACGAGTTGGTGGCAGGCTGGAGCAGTCAAATGTATTGTATGACATAAAACACACTGTGATATTACCAGCAGATTATCCAATAGTCGAGCAAATGGTAAGAGAATTACATAACAAGCATTTGCAAAGCGGACAAAAGTTGATTATGAGCAGTATTGCTCAAGGATTCTTGATTTTTCGCGCCAGAAACCTTACCGCAAGAGCGAACGTACAAATTGGCATCAATTTGGCTGGTCCATTTACCCTTATAACACATCTTTCCCGAGAAAGTAAAACCCTCTAAGCCGTACATAGTTATCTTCGTTTGTATAGCAACGGCTCCTATATTTGATGAATTATTGGAAGCCACCGTAAAGACTATCAAGTTCCATTTACGTCATGTGGTTGGAGAATCTATACTCACCTAAGAAAAGTACATTGCTTTTCTCAAACAGATAGAGGCCTTTTTCAACTTCCGGCCTCTAGAGGATCTTCATGATGGCGATTACAAACCGCTGACTCCTAGCCACTTCTTAATTGGTGAACCAATGACTCTTTTACCAGAAATCAATTGGTTAAGCAGATGGCAGTTGCTCTAGTCCCTATTACAAGGTTTTTGGAACCGATGGTCATTGGCGTATATAACACTTTTGTATTCCAATCATTAAACTTATAGTAAATATTTAGAATAATTTTTATACTAGCTCATATTGAATTCCAATTTGTATTGTATTCCATAATTTTTCGTATGTAATATTGACATCCAGGATGTTGGTGGTTGGCGAAGAATTTCAATAATAAATAAACACAAGCCAAAAGATACTAGGCTGGAATTAACGCTTTTATTTTTAACAAATTAATAATTTATAATTTAATTCAAAAGGAAACTGGTACTTTAATTTCGCACTTGTCAAAAAAACTTTATTGACAAAAATTGTTGACCGCTTAACTTTATATAAACGACTCGACTCTTCGTTAATATCTTTTCATTCGTCTTTTATACAACAATTTGTAAAGTCATTACGACTAATACGACATCTATGGTCGATGAAGGTATTAATTTGGTACTTATTTACAATTTGCTTAAGGCATATTTACAATATTTACTATAATTATTCACAAAATCAAGTGTACTAATATATAGAGGCCATTAGGGCGGCCCAATTTAAATTCAGGTAAGGGAAAATTCAAATTTTAGTACAAACATAAATATAAACTGTCTTTATGATGAAAATAGACATCCTCCCGCATCGGCCAAATGCAAGACTTATTCGTCTATTGGTAGTATGGATAATTTAACAACAGGCCGCTTCAAAATGCCAGATTGCCAGTTGCTGTCTTTAAGGTGACTACTCGCACAATGTTGTCCTCTCCGGGATAGAGTGCGTATCGTATAGTCTCGTATCACGACAATATCATCAATTTTGATTGCTGATGAATTTGTCTGCCACTTTGTCCTTTTTTGTAGGGATGTTAAATATGTTAGGTGCCATTTTTTCCAGAATTCCCTTCGTAATTTCTGTAGGTATTGCCATCTGGAAAGGTGACTCAATTTAATATGACTGATATCTGGATCAGGTAGAGATGTATAAGGGTGTCCAATTATGTCATGATTTATGTAATCTTCCGAGTTGACACAAAGTGGTCATGAGTTCAGAATCGCCTTAATCTGTGCCAACAGGGTTGACATTTCTTCATAGGTAAGTGAAGCCTCCGAAAGTATTCTCTAGAAAGAAAATTGGAAATTTTACTATCTTTGACAATGTTGAATAGTTCATTGAGGTTATTTTTGGCCCCAATGAAATTTGATCCATTGTCGCTTATAATTTCACGACAAAGACTACGGCGCGAAATAAATCGTCGAAAGGCTGCGATAAACGAATCGGTGGTTAAATCGTCGGCTAATTCTAGATGAATTGCCTTGGTGCTCAGACATATAAAAACTGCAATGTAGGCCTTATGTAGTTTTATTCCTCTGCGCCTTGACGGTCGAACGTAAATTGGTCCAGCATAGTTGACCCCTGTCGATAAGAAAGGTCAGACAAAGCTGACCTGGTTGGATGGTAAGCTGGCCATGATTAGTGGAACATATTTTGTTGCGTATCTGAAGCATTTCATACATCGTTTAATAACGCGTCGTATGTAAACAATAGCGTATGATTCCCGCAAAGTAGTGCTTCATGAGTTGTGCGAACCAGAATTTCAGTGATGTCACCTTCGGTCGGTAATATTATTGGGTGTTTCACATCAAACGGTACAGTTGCTCGTTCTATACGCCCGCCAACTCTAAGTACACCATTATTATCTAGGAAAAGATTAAGGTTAATTAATTTATGGGTTTTTGGTAATTGCCAATTGTTCTTTAGTGTCTTTATTTCGGTATGAAAGTGGTTTTCTTGCACACATGTATTTTATTAACAGTTCCTTAGATTCATTTAGCTCTGTACAATTAAGGAATGCTTTTGGTCTTTCTTCAGGTTTTAACTTAAAATTGTTGACATAACGTTAACAATACGCTAATACACGAATAATTTTATTGAAATTTGTTTATTTTGATACAATCAACTGAATTGGTGATGGATACGACGTTAGGCTGCAGGTAACTGCTGACTGGAATTTCACTGGCCATTTGGTTATAGGTTGTTTTAGCCATTCTGGTCCTGTCCATCAGAGGTTGTGATTAATCAATTCAGATGGTAGTATACTCCTAGAGGCACAATCGAGAGATTGTGTCCTATCAATATTGATAGACGTACACAGTGACTTAATGTTCGCTGTAGATGCTCTATGGTTCATTGTCCCCGAAATAATCCAACCAAGAATGGTTTCTTGTGCTGTTAAATTGTTTTTGATGCTCTGAATATGACCTGGTAAGATTAATGATAGGTAGTGGTCACATCCGATTAAAATATCTATGATGTCAGGCTCATAGAAATTCGGGTCTGCTAACTCTAAGGTTCCGAATTCTTCCCAATGGTATTCAGCTATGTTCATCTGTGGTTGCTTTGTGGTAATTGATTGTAACACAAGAGCTTCTATATTGATTGATGTGGCTTGGCGCGAACGCGAGAATACCTCCATGCTCACTCTTCCCTTGGAGATTCCCACCATTGATGACGATATTCCTTCCACTATGGTTCGGTGGTTTCTTCGAGGCAACCCCAACTTCTAAACACACGATTCAGTTATGGACTAGACTTCCAGAATCTAGTAATGCTCTGCAACAATATAACACATTATCCACTCCTCTTACATCTACGAGCGATGTTTGTAATAGTCCCATGAATGTTTGGATTGTAGATGAAGTTAGATGCATTGACGTTCTGGCGGTATCATCGGTTGTTATTTTTACAAGGTTATTCTGAATATTCTGCCCTGAAAAGGTGTTTTGATTAGATGGTAAATGAAGTAGGGTATTGTGACGTTTTTGGCACTTCAAACATGATTTTTTTGATCTGCATTTAGACACCAAATGAGAATCACACAAGCAGTTGTAACAACGATAACAACGATTGGCCTTTTGCATAAATTCTCGTCTTTCATTCACATTTATTGTCTTAAATTTTGAACATTCATAGAGATTGTAGACTGTATCACATAATGGGCAATTTTTGGTAGCTACGGTGAAACTGCGGGTCGTGGCAGGGCGTGGATGCGTTTTTTTTTACTATTGATGGGCAATTTTCTAAAGAATCGGCTTTTTTATTTATAAAATCAAGGAATGATAGCCAAGTAGGGTATTCGATATTGTTAGATTCATCCGACCAACGCTGGTGTGTGTCTTCATCTAATTTATTTAGAACCAAAAAAATGAGCCAGGGTTCGCGACCTTCTACATTATTACCTAATGCCTTTATTCATCTGAAGTGTCGCATATTTCACGCAGGTGTTTGGCTGACGGGTTGGTGATGGTTGGTTGGTTAACAAATGTCTTAATAAATGAGCTTAATATACATTTTTTCTTACTATACCTTTTAACTAGCTTTTGATAAGCTTCTATATAGTTGTTTTCCGTTATAGCCAAATGTCTTAGGGATGAACTAGCTTCTCCTTTTAATGCGCCTTTGAGGTATTGAAGCTTTTGTACGCCGGTTAAGCTTGGGTTGTCATGAACTGTCGACAAGAACATATCATGAAATGACTTCCATTCTTGGTCATTTCCATCAAACGTTGGTAAGGTAATGCGTGGTAATTTAATATCATTACGAAGATTATTAACGGTTCCCGAAGCATTTAGGTCATTTATGGTTACCGAAACATCGTGAAGTGGTGTCCCTTGTTGAATCTCTATCTCACGAATCCTCGTATTAGTTTTGTAGCGGCTGAGTAATATATTTCATCGCTTACTAGTGCTTCAGACTCAATTTCTCCGTCACGCGCAAACAATTCATTCTCGGCAACCGAAAACGAAGTCATTAATGATTGAAGCTTGTCTAACCGCAACTTGATGCTCATCATGTCCGTTGTTTCCTCGATATTTTCGGCATAATTAAGAATTCATTTTATTTGCATTAGCGTGGTTTCATGACGTCGGAGGAACTCATTTAATTTAGGTGGCATTTTCACTAGGCCTTTCTTCAATAATTCACTTTATAATATACTAGGTACACTTATTGGTTTAAACACAAATTCACTTATCAAAATCCACTGTTAACCTTTGTGTATTACAGCTCGGCGGTTAGCGCACTAGCTCAGAACACAAAAGGTCTCCGTTTCGATGCCCGATGTGGGACTCAATTGTTTTTTCAGTTCTAATAATTTTAAGTTCGATTTACTTTAAGAAAATGGAAACGGTAAATGGTTTGAAGAAAAAATGCAAAATTAGCCAAATTATTTAATATTTAATGGTAAGAAAATAATTTGTGGAGGTAATATTTAGTAATGGAAAAAATGCTAGATAGGAATAGTAAAAATGGTAAAGAAAATAAGATAAAATGGTACTTATGGTTTTTAATGATACTTGTGGCGTATAGAAATCAAAATGGCGTCCAACATCAAATTTTCCACGAGGTGTATATATGGTGTGTTTTGTATTCCACGGTGCTGCGGGTACATATATAGGCAAATTTCTACTAGGTAGGTGGTAAATCAAATAGCAAACCTAAACAAAAATTAACTCAGCCACAGTCGATCCGCACAGAAAAATCACCGCAATGAAAAACTACTCCAACACGAAACAAAAATGAACTCCGGATTATCACAAAACAATATGTAATTTATTTTCTTAAAAGCTATTTTCAATTAGTACATCAGTATACTTTTATTAACAAAATTTACTTTTATGAATTTTAATTAATTGTTTCTAAAATGATGTTGACGAGTCAAAAGTTGATGCAAGAGAGAGACTTAGATATAAATTTTTTAATAATTACAATTTTTTAACTTCTCGTAACTAACGCTAGATGTTCGTAGGTTCAAACGTACTCATTAAGTTACTTTAAATGATTTACACATGATGGCCACTACATTATGAAAAAGTAGACTCATCAATTAAATACACTATGCTACGTTTGTTTTCGTTTGGCTGTCAAATGCAAAATGTAAACAATACAATTAGTAAGAAAGTATTGATAATTATTACGTTAATTCTAAAACATAGACATTAATTCTAAAATTGTTCTCTATTTCAGGTATTTTGTTGCAGGTGTAAGACATAACTGGCTTCGTGTCGTCAAATTTCATCCAATGTTTGTTCATTCTCCCCCCGTTGATTCATCAAGTTAAATTGCATTGGATACAGGATCGTCTCTTTGACCATTGTGTTCCGAGTGATTTTTTGTAAAATCATTGCAGTTGGGATCAGGCTTAGTAACTGGCAAAATACATAGTGAGTGGACTGCTCGTTTAACTTCTCCTTGTTTTGTTTTAATTGTTGCGACGCGAATAACTCCATCACTTCCAGGAATCACGGATGAAACTCTTCCCATTGTCCACTAACAAACTTTTATGTTGCTATCTTTGATAATGACAACATCACCAACTGCTACTGGCTGCGACATTTTATTCCATTTGCGACGCTGATTTAATGCAGTTAAATATTCTAGCTGCCACCGTTTCCATAAACACTGTGATAAACGCTGCACCATTTGCCACCTCGTAAAGTGAGATAATTTTAATCCGGTAATGTCTTCTTCAGGAATCTTCAGATTGTCGTGACCGATTAAAAAATGTGACGGTGTCAATACTTCCACGTCTGGTTCAATAATTGCACAAAGCGGTCGACTATTGAGAATACCTTCGATCTCAGTGAGCAACGTAATCATCTCTTCCATCGTTAGAATTGTTGCACCGATGGCACGACGCAAGTGAAATTTTGTGCTTTTGACCGCCGATTCCCATATACCACCAAAATGTGGTGCTTGTGGTGGGATAAAATGCCAGTTGATATACATTTGTGATGCATAACTAGATACACTACTCGACTCGGAGAGCAATTTCGTGAAGGTATCTTGTAGCTTCTTGTTAGCCCCAACAAAATTAGTTCCATTATCGCTATATATGTCGTGCGGTACTCCTCTTCGAGCGACAAATCGTTTTAGCGCTGCCATAAATGATTCGCTGGTCATGTCTCCCACCAATTCGATGTGTACCGCTTTTATTGCGAAGCACACAAATATGCATATATAGGCTTTGTAAACTCGTTGACCGCGACCTCTTTTAAGATGGATACTGATTGGACCAGCGTAATCCACTCCACACTGAAGAAATGGCCGTGACGCCGTCACACGGGCTGCTGGTAAATTGCCCATAAGCGGTGTTTGTAGTTCTGCTTTATTTTTGACGCAAATAACACATTCTCGTATTACATTTTTTGCAGCATTTCTACCCCTTGGTACCCAGAAATCTTGTCGTGTTATGTGAGTTAGTAGAGTTGCTCCCGCATGACGATAATTAATGTGATTGCCGACTAATATTTTCTTCGTAATTCGTGAGTTACGATGCATTATAATGGGATGTTTTGTCTCGTAAAGCAGGTTACTGTGCTGCAATCGGCCACCAACTCGTAGTAACCCATATTCATCCAAAAATGGTGTCAGTGAACGCAGTATACTAGACTTCAGTAGTTCTCGTTGATTCTTCAGACAACTTATTTCGGATTGAAAAAATAAACCTTGGTCATACTGGCAAATATAACGCAATGAAGCCAGTAACTCTTGTCGTCTCAGGAATCTGCCTTGTAATCGTAGCTCTTGAGGTTTTTGCGTATTCTCAATAAATCGGCAAATGAAGCAAAGTAGACGTTGAAGTCTTGCAAATGACGAGTACTTATCAATTATGTCGTCGAACCATTGATTATGGAGTACTAGCAAACATGTATGCGCGGATGAAACTTCTTCTTCGCAGTTGTGATAATCAGAACGTTGCTTTGGCCAATATTCACTGTTCAGCTTCAGCCAGGCAGGCCCATGCCACCATAAACTGTGTTGCTTGAGTACTCGTGGTAACATTCCTCGAGATGCACAATCCGCAGGATTCTCCTCAGATGAGACGTGATTCCAACAATCACGCAGCATTGTAGTAATAATTTCTGCTGTCCTGTTTCCGACAAATGTAGTCCAGCGTTTTGGATGACTGCGAAGCCAATCCAGCACGATTTGTGAATCAGTCCATGCATATTTCCGTATAATTGAAACTCTCGAATGACTCAACACCATGCTCATTAATTTTGTCAGCAAAACAGCACCTTGAAGTTCGAGTCGAGGAAGCGTTAACTGTTTCACAGGTGAAACTCTGGTTTTCGCAGTGATCATTTGTATTAAGGTTCCGTTTATCGTTGTGATCCGAAAATAAACAACGGCACCATATGCAGACTGACTGGCGTCACAAAAACCATGCATTTCAGTTTGGCAATCAATTGTAGTTCCAATGTATCTTGGTATACTTATTTCATCTACTGTTTGGAATCCAGCGCGTATTTCTGACCAATGTGTCAGCAAATTTGCAGGCAATTGATCATCCCAATTCAAATTGGTCAACCATAGTTGTTGTAAAAACACCTTTGCAGAAATTACAACGGGTCCAAGCCAACCCATTGGATCGAAAAGGCGACTTGTGTCCGATAATACGGTTCGTTTCGTGTGATGCTCGTGGTGAGGCAAATGGCAGGTAAACTGGAATTGATCAGTGTCTGGGTTCCAATGTAAACCCAACACTTTAACAGATTTTCTTGGCTCACCATCGTTGATAAATAAGTCCTTCACTTGCATATCCTGATTTTCGATAGGTACATCCACAAGTAGCTCCCTATTGTTTGCCTTCCATTTTTTTAAGTGAAAACAATGTGACCCAAGTGTCTCCATTAATTCGTATTTCAATCGTAGAGCATCATGTAGGTTATTGGATCCTGTCATTATGTCGTCAACATACATGTCTTCAGAAATTGCGCGTGCACACTCGGGATGTTTCTTCTCTATTGAATTGGCGATTTCTTGCATTGTCCTAATAGCCAAGAATGGTGCTGACGCTAACCCATACGTTACCGTAGCAAGTTTATAATGTCGTAGTGGTTCTGTAGAATTGTCTCGCCATAAAATCCGCTGATACCGCGTATCAGCATCAGACACCAGAACCTGACGGTACATCTTTTCCACATGTGTGCAAAATACAAAACGATGTTCTCTAAACCTCAATACAATTGTGAACAACGACGACTGAATGGTTGGTCCCACTGCTAAACATTGATTTAATGACAATCCTGATGTTGTTTTTGCGGATCCGTCGAAAACAACTCGTATTTTTGATCCAGATTCAGATTGACGAAAAACTCCGTGGTGCGGCAAATAATAAGCATGCTTAGTCAATTGTTCTTCAGGCACTGGAACCATGTGATGTAATGCTAGGTATTCCCTCATAAACTCTGTGTATGCAGCATGAAATTGCTTATCTCGTGCGAATCTGTTACCTAGATATCGAAACCGTGTCTTGGCCATCTGCAAGGAATCGCCTAACTGAGATGGTGATTTCGTGAAGGGTAAACAAACAATAAATCTCCCTTCTTCATTGACGACCGTATGTTGATTGAAATGATTTTCGCAAAGTTCCTCTTCCGGAGAACGAAGTAGCGCATTAGATTGAATCGACTCAGTCTCCCAGAATCGAGTCAGGAATTCGGTCAATTTAAAATCTTCCTCATCATTCACCGAAGCCACCATTGATGAGCAATTGACTGAGTAAATTGGTGCTTGTTTGCCAGCAACAACATATCCAAACACCGTATCCTGCAGGATCAATTGTGACTTGTTGATCTCTATCTGATCACACCGCAAAATCGAAAAGAAACAACCTGCTCCGAACAAAATGTCGACCTTACTTGGCTTGTAAAATGTTGGGTCGGCAAGCTTTATTGACCTTAATGAATCCAAATGTGGTAGATGCAAATTGTAATTAGGTAGCTGTGAAGTAATTTGGGCTAATATATGAGCTTCCACATCATGCATCTTTGAATGTCCGCTTTTAATTCTCAGTGACACAACACCCTTTGTTGTTTGGCCTTGTGAATGCCCCAAACCGCTTATTTATACATTGGAGGTCTTTCTTGAAAGTCCTAAGTTATTCGCACACGCCTCGGTAATAAAATTAAGTTGCGATCCCGAGTCCAGAAGTATACGACATTTTTTGAAATCTCCTCGCTGCGTTGTAACTTTTGCAATCGCGGTAGGCAAAATGGCACTTGTTGATGCTACCTCTGAATAACAATGTGCATTAACTTGTTGGGTTTTAACTGAAGTACCTGTACTGCCTTCGGTAAGAACGGTACCTGACGTATTGGCTTCTTGAGTTCCATTCACTATGTGTAGTAGTGTATGGTGCTTCCTCTTACACATTTTACAGCGAGCTAGGACTGGGCAAACAGATACTGCATGGTTTTGACTTAAGCAATTGAAACAGCGTCGATTCGTCTTTACATATTCTAAGCGCTTTGCAACATCCATCGACACAAAACTTTCGCAGTTTAACAACCAATGACCTTTACTGGAACATAACGCACAATGTAATAAATTAGTTTTGTTTCGAATATCAGCAGGACTCGCACTTGTAAGGTTTTGTTCGGTTCTTTGAATCGCTACGTGTCCTTTAGCTTCAGTATTGGTTGATTTACGTAGTACAACTGTAGTTACCGATTCCAGAGTATTGATTCTACGTTGTAAAAATTCAAGAAAATCACTGATTTTTGGTTCTTCCATATCAATTGAATATTCTGCCCAAGCTGATTTTGATTTATCATCCATCTTCTGTGCTAGCAAATATATGAGCCAGGGGTCACGTGCTTCAGCAACTTCTCCCAGTGCTTTAAGGCCTCGTATAACGTCATCTGACGTATCCATGAATCTCTTCAATGCGACAACGGATCCATGACTAAAACTTGGTTGATCGACGAATGTTTTTATAAATGAGTTTATAGTATGCCGTTTGCGATCGTAACGCACTTTTAACTTATTTAATGCACCAATGTAATTGTTTTCCGTTACTGCGACATGTCGCAATAAAAACGCAGCTTCACCTTCCAACGCAAGTTTTAGATGTTGGAATTTTTCCACAGGTGACAGTCTGCTTGAATTATGAATGGTTGACATAAACATATCATAGAATGTTTGCCATTCTGTAATATCACCCTTGAATTTTGGTATTCTGAGTTTCGGCAATTTTACTTCTGATGTATCACCAGCAGCAGTGATAGAATTATTTTGGCCAACTGTTTGTCCCTCTTGGAGGGAAAGTTTGCGAATCCACGAGTTCAAGCCACCTATTGCACTATAATATTCGTCTTCGTAATCATCATCAGGTTGTTCAGCGTCATCCAATTCAAAAATGCGAGCTTCAATGGTAGTGAACTCTAACATTAATTGTTCCACACGAGCCAATCTTGCCTGCAAACTTTCTAGGGATGTATTTATGTCAACTTTCTCTCTCAAATATTGGTTGATAGCAATCAATTTATTCTTGTTACTTAATCTTTGTTTCTTTAAAGATTTAAGTTCAGAATCCGACATTTTTATAGCACGTTTTGATTGAATAATTAAGTTGTAACCGCACCGTTTAATATTCTCAGCAAATCACGCAGATAATCACGAACAGCTTAGCACCATTAACCACAAACACTTATTAATAAATATTGGTTTTTTGTTCAACAGCATTCATCAATAGCAGCACACCATCATTTTGTCTTTAATTCACAACAATTATTTTGCCTTTTGTATGTTTAGTATGCAAAACTCCAGTATGGACGCACAATTACACTTTTGTTTTTTACTACTAACGCCGCTTCACAAAATGGCTGCCTTGCACGAACAACACGTGTTTGTAGAAAAGGAGGATGATTTTCCAGCTAGCGACTCGACTTCAAATTAGTGAATGTAACGCAGATTACCGGTAAACGCTTTATCCGGCTCGAAGGACCATAAACAAAAATTAACTCAGCCACAGTCGATCCGCACAGAAAAATCACCGCAATGAAAAACTACTCCAACACGAAACAAAAATGAACTCCGGATTATCACAAAACAATATGTAATTTATTTTCTTAAAAGCTATTTTCAATTAGTACATCAGTATACTTTTATTAACAAAATTTACTTTTATGAATTTTAATTAATTGTTTCTAAAATGATGTTGACGAGTCAAAAGTTGATGCAAGATGTCATATATGTAAATATCATATGGGCACCAAATATTAGGTATCATGTAAACATTATATGAATATCAATGAAGTATGTATAATTTGAAGAGGATTACAAGTTTGGACATCAGACAAGAAAGACGTGTATTATTTAGACTATATATTAAAGATGTATAAATAATATATTAATAGAATAAAGTCAGATATAATTATATAAAAATAAATAAAAAAGTATTTTTAAAAAAATAAAGTGGTAAATAATATATGGCGCAGTTGATAGGATTAAATACAGATTAAAATTATAAAAATAAAAGTGAACTACGAAAATTATATACGTACACGTGCTTATATTAGACGAAAATCATACGTACAATACTTAAATACAAATTAAAAATATTAAAATGGACAAATACGGATTGATAACACCACCTCCATTATCATTTGGTGGAAATATGGAAGAAAATTTTAAAAAGTTCAAGATAAAATTCGAGAACTACTTAAAAGCAATAGAGGCAAATAAAAAACCCGATGAAGTAAAAATCGCCATCTTGCTGAATATAATAGGCGATGATGCCATGGAGAAGTATGAGACATTCAATATACAAGAAGAAAACAAAGACAAATACGAAGTGGTAATGAAAGCATTTGAAGATTACTGCATTCCTACGAAGAAAAATCAGAGCATAAATAGACATGTATTTTTTAAAAGAACGCAGCTTGAAGGTGAATCCATGGATGAATTTATAACAGCATTAAAAAAATTAAGTTTGGCGTGTGAATTTGGAGAAATAAAAAACAGTTTAATAAAAGATAAAATAATAAGTGGAATACAAAATAATAATTTAAAAGATAGATTACTACGAGAAGAAGAGATGGATCTAGACAAGTGCATCAGATTATGTAAAACATCAGAAATGGCGGAACAACAACTAAAAACCTTAAAAGATACGAATACAGTGGGCGAAATAAAAAGACCGAATCAACGTTTTCAAATAAATAACAGTGCAGGAAATACGATGTTTATGAATAGAACGAGATATCAACAGAAACCGCAATATAATCAGCAATATCAATATAAGGCGAGCAATTTTAATGGAAACAAATATCAACAAAATCAACAGAATAAAACTAAATGTGGAAAATGCGGATTTCAACACCCATACAGGAAGTGCCCAGCATATAACAAAAGCTGTAAAAAATGTAACAAGGTAGGACATTTTCAAAATATGTGCAAAACAGTCATAAGAGATAACCCCAAATCAAATAAAATAAATTGTTTAGAAAATAATGAATGTAATATAATGAAAATAACAGTAATTTTTTAGGTAGTATTGAAAATACAAATGAAAGTAAAAGTGGATGGTACGAAAAAATTGAATTAGTTGATTTAAATTTAAAAATAAATTTTAAAATCGATACAGGAGCTGACTGTAATGTTTTAGACTATAATTCAATTAAAAATTTTAATTTAAAACTGTTTGATAGTGATTCAAATTTGATAACATATAACGGAGAGAAAATTAACATTATAGGAATTACCTATTTAAGATCAAAAATAAAAGATAATATTTACAATATTAAATATCATATAGTAGAAGAAAATTCTGTACCAATCTTAGGTTTACCAATAATTGAAAAGACAGGTTTAGTAAAACGAATTAATTTAATTACTGGAAATATTTTTGTAGATTATCAAGACATTTTTGAAGGGATTGGTGAAATTCCAAACTTCGAATATGAATTTGCTTTAAAAAAGAATTATGAACCTAAAGTAGAACAAAGATGTAGAGGAATTCCATTTAAAATACGAGAAAAGTTTAAAGAAGAATTAGATAATATGGAAAGGCAATTTATTATTAGGAAAGTTGAGGAACCAACTGAATTCGTTAGTCAGATCGTTATTATAAATAAAAAAGATGGATCGTTAAGAATATGCTTAGATCCTCAAAATTTAAATGCTAATTTACTACGCGAAATTTACCAAATGCCGACGTTTGAAGAAATTGCCAGTAACATGAAAGATGCAAAAATTTTTAGTACATTAGATTGTAGTAAAGCTTTTTATCAAATCAAATTGTCGCATGATAGTTCTCTGTGTACTACGTTTATAACTCCTTACGGACGCTATTGTTTTAATAGAATGCCTTACGGTATAAAGACCGCAACTGAAGTTTACCATAAAAAATTTAAAGAAATATACGCAAACATAAAAAACATTGAGATATATGTAGATGAGATCATTATATGGGCCAACAGTGTTGAAGAACATGATCAAATATTAATAAAAGTTTTAAATTTAGCGAGACAGAACAATATTAAATTTAATAAAGAAAAGTGTAAAATAAGACAGAAATCTCTAAAATTTTTGGGTCATATTTTTGATGAATCAGGTATTAGAATTGATGATGATAAAATAAAAGCAATAACAAGTATGAAAGTTCCTAAAGATAAAAAAGGAGTAGAAAGGTTTTTGGGAATGATCACATATGTTTCGAAATTTATACCAAATGTATCTAATCTGACAGAATCATTAAGAAAATTAATAAAGAAAAATGAGATATTCACATGGGGTAAAGAACAAAATGACGATTTCAGAAAGTTAATTGATATAATAACAAAAAACCCAGTCTTAGCTTACTATGATAGTAATAAAGATAGCAAACTTAGTGTAGACGCAAGTAGCACAGGGGTAGGAGCAGTGTTAATGCAAGATAGTAAACCGGTAGTATATAGCTCAAAAGCATTCACGGAAAGCCAAAGGAATTGGGCACAAATAGAAAAAGAATTAAATGCGATAGTATTTGGATGTGTAAGAAATCACCAGTTAATTGCAGGGAAAAAGATAATAATAGAAACGGACCACAAACCGTTGATACCAATTTTTAAGAAACCGTTAAATGAAATTCCGACAAGATTACAAAAAATGAGAATGATACTTCAACCGTACGATATTGAAATAGTGTTTAAGCCAGGTAAAGAATTAGTAGTCGCAGATATGCTATCAAGAGCTCATACAGATGATACAGAAGATGATAAAGAAATATCAGACATGTCAATTTTAGTCGTAAATTTAAAGGAAAATATGTCGAACAAGCGTATACATGAATTAACTGTTGAATCGGATAAAGATGAGGAAATAATAACGTTAAAAAAATACATTAGAGAAGGATGGCCAAATCAAAAAAAAGCAATCCCAGATATTATTAAACAATATTACACATATAAGGAAAATCTTTTTGAACATGATAATTTAGTATGGAAAAACAACTGCATTGTGATTCCAAAAAAATACAGAAATGAAATGTTGAAAAGGTTGCATTATAATCACATGGGCATCGAAAAAACAAAACTTAGAGCTCGTGAAATTATATTTTGGCCCAATATAAGTGCACAAATAGAGAATATGATTTCAAATTGTGAAGTATGCTTGAGATATCAGAAATCAAACCAAAAAGAAGAATTAATAAATTCTGAAATTCCAAATGGAGTATGGCAAATAGTAGGGACTGACATTTTTCATTTCAATAACAAAAATTACTTAATGGTCGTAGATTATTTTTCAAAATATATAGAAATGGCTATATTAACGGATATGTCCAGCTCAACAACAATTAACATTTTAAAATCTATTTTTGCAAGACATGGCATACCATTAGTTGTAAGAAGTGATGGAGGACCTCAATATAACTGCAAATCTTTTAAAGAATTTTCAAAAAAATACGATTTTGATCATATAATGTCCAGTCCAAATTACCCAAAAAGTAATGGAATGGCCGAACGTCACATTCAAACTTTAAAGAGAATATTAAAAAAGGCAAATTATGACAATAAAGACCCATATCTAGCACTAATAGAATATAGGAACACACCAATAGCACATAACATAGGCTCTCCAAACAAATTATTATTTGGTAGAGAGGTAAGAGGAATATTACCATATTTAAATAATAATAATAATGATGATATTCGAGAAAAACTTAGAGAAAGACAACAGGTGAACAAATATTATTATGACACTAACGCTAAAAATTTAGATGAATTTGAAATAGGAGACAAAATAAGAGTCAGAAATAGTAATAACAAAGAATGGGAATCAGCAATAGTTTTAGATAAAAATATAGAACCCAGGCGATATAAAATTATTAAAGAAAATGGCAGAGTTTTAGAAAGAAATAGAAATCATCTAATACAGGATAGTAGAGATAAGAAATTTGAATTAATTCCAGAAGAGATAGTCGAAATAGAAGAAAGCCAAGATTTAACTAATAACAATCAAAACATAAATAAAACGAACAATAATAATAATCAAGAATTGAATTTAGGGAACAATACTACTGTAGAAACATTTGTAGGAAGTGAAAACACTAATCTTAGACCGAAAAGAAACATAAGAAAACCGTATTATCTAAAAGATTATGTTGTTGAATGATGAGTATACTTCGGTATAAGATTGATGTTTTTAGTTCATAAAGGAATTATGAATGTAAATAGTTTTAAGAATTAGATATTAAAATATTGAATTGTTTTTAATGATTATGATTTATGACATTATGTAATAATAATAATAATAAAAAAAAAAAAAAAAAAAAAAAAAAAAAAAAAAGGGAGATGTCATATATGTAAATATCATATGGGCACCAAATATTAGGTATCATGTAAACATTATATGAATATCAATGAAGTATGTATAATTTGAAGAGGATTACAAGTTTGGACATCAGACAAGAAAGACGTGTATTATTTAGACTATATATTAAAGATGTATAAATAATATATTAATAGAATAAAGTCAGATATAATTATATAAAAATAAATAAAAAAGTATTTTTAATAAAATAAAGTGGTAAATAATATACAAGAGAGAGACTTAGATATAAATTTTTTAATAATTACAATTTTTTAACTTCTCGTAACTAACGCTAGATGTTCGTAGGTTCAAACGTACTCATTAAGTTACTTTAAATGATTTACACATGATGGCCACTACATTATGAAAAAGTAGACTCATCAATTAAATACACTATGCTACGTTTGTTTTCGTTTGGCTGTCAAATGCAAAATGTAAACAATACAATTAGTAAGAAAGTATTGATAATTATTACGTTAATTCTAAAACATAGACATTAATTCTAAAATTGTTCTCTATTTCAGGTATTTTGTTGCAGGTGTAAGACATAACTGGCTTCGTGTCGTCAAATTTCATCCAATGTTTGTTCAAAACCTTTGGCAATATATGTGTAGGTGATGGTGTAAAACTTCTCCAACTAATAACAATGGTAAACCGGTCGATTTAATCCAAATCGATATCCGGCTCGAAGGACCAAAAAAAAATGTTGGTGGTTGGCGAATAATTCCAATAATAAATAAACACAAGCCAAAAGATACTAGGTTGGAATTAACGCTTTTATTTTTAACAAATTAATGATTTATAATTTAATTCAAAAGGAAACTTGTACTTTAATTTCGCACTTGTCAAAAAAACTTTATTGACAAAAATGGTTGACCGTTTAATTTTATATACACGACTCGACTCTTCGTTAATATCTTTTCATTCGTCTTTTATACAACAATTTGTAAAGTCATTACGACTAATACTACATCTATGGTCGATGAAGGTATTAATTTGGTACTTATTTACAATTTGCTTAAGGCATATTTACAATATTTACTATAATTATTCATAAATTCAAGTGTACTAATATATAGAGGCCATTAGGGCGCAATTTAAATTCAGGTAAGGGAAAATTCAAATTTTAGTACAAACATAAATATAAACTGTATTGATGATGAAAATAGACACAGGATTATAACTTAAAAATAGAAGAGAACACACAAAGAATCGTTTGATCGCGATTGTAACTACCATTTATACTTATCTGTAATAATTTGTCCATCAGACGCTTTTTTATCTTATAATTTTTTAGCTCACCACATCATGTTCTCACCTCAGATCACCTCACCACTCTGAGTCGTGCGACTCATATTTTGGTGTTATGATTCTCACCTCTTGTTTGGTGAGTGTATTGTTACGTTTTTGCCTTGTCAATCAAGGTTCGTATCACTGGATTGTGAATAATACAAACTCAATTCAATTTATCACCAACGAATTTATTTATTTCACAAAATTTATTACAACACAGTTTATCAATCAAAATTCACAAAATCACTTTATATAAATTATTCTCAATTTTTACTAATCACTTTTACTTTTTATTTCGCACAAAAACACTTTTTAAATCACTTTTTAATTCCTTTTTAATCTTTATACTATCGCTTTCCAAATATTACTTATTCTTACAACTTTACACTATCGCGTTCCAAATACGAATAATCCAATTCGATCTTGTTCGCCTTTTTATATACACAAACCAAGCTTCTCGAAAGTTCACGACTTTTCCAGTTGGAATAGCGTAGAAACATTACGTAACAATTTTTATCATGGAAAATTCCATTTAGTACAGTAAACATTGAGCTATTAGTTTTACTTATTCTATTACACACTAGGTGTCACCGTCACACTACCCCTCACCTAAGCCTGTTCGTCCCGAACAGGACCGAATCACCTCCTCTGTATAGGGCCAGCCTCTCCAAATGTACCGCCATTGGTCTACCTCCTTGTCCTTTTCTTGTCCTGTAGGGTGCCGTCCATAAAAGCTGCACTTTCGCCGATAAATCCCCCTTCTTTTGTTGCGAGTTGTGAAGCCACACTAATTGCCCCTCGTTTAATCCCTGGCCATTTGCCCGTATGGCACATCGAGTTCTCATCCAGTCGCCCGACACTCGCACTCTACCTCGCACAACTCGGCCCTTCTTATCCAATGTCTGCTTAACCTGATGTTCTTTGGTTTCCTCAATTGTTTTAGATTTCGATGGCAGCTCCTCGCAATGACTGATCGTTACTCGCCTTACTGTCACATCCGTACCGTTAAATTTAAGATTCAGCTCGATGTTATTGCTGCTCAATATTCCTCGTCCAAAATCCAACACAAAGCCATTCATCCTCATGAAGTCCGTTCCCAAAATAACCTCGTCCACAATGTCTGCGACCAGAACTTCGTGTGGGAAAAGAGTTTCGCCGATCCTTATGCTCACGATCTTTTTCCCTTTAATCATTGCACTCTCCCCATTTGCCATTCTTAATTTTAACCCATCAACCAGCTGCACTGCTCCTGCGATCAAATCTTTCCGAACAATTGTGTGGGTTGCTCCGGTATCCAGCGTAATAATACACCTCCTCCCTTCAACACCGCCCCTAACTGTGACGCTGCTTCCGCCTCGTGCTTCACTCGTAACAGGGATGAATGGTATGGGGCAACCAGACGGCGAAGCCAGCTTCGGTCCCTTCAAACTGACTTCTAACCTATCCACTTTACCGACTGTTGCCATCCGTTCATCCGATCCCTGCTCTCCTCTTAGTGCTCTTTCCACAGAAGTTGGTGATCCGTGCCGCTTTCCCTTTGCTTCCAAACAATCTCGCGAGATGTGGCCAATCCTGTTACATATCCAACATCTTCGCTCGCTGCTTTTAGACCTTTGTCCCGACCGTTCGGCGTTTGTCCGCATAAAAGGTGGCGATCTTCTCTCTCCATGTATTACTTTCCGACAGTCCATTGAGATGTGACCCAACTTGTCACATTTCCAACACCTAAGCCTGCCTCTTCCGCCTTTCGGTACCATTCGCTCCCTGATGCCGTTCTTGTCTGAGTTCATTTGGCGCCTAAATACTGATGGTCTGGTGAAGTTCTGCACAGCCTCGATGGTTAACGCAAACGCAACGGTTTCCGCAAAGGTTGATTTAGGTGACAACATCACCGCCCTGCGTGTCTCTGGATCTCGAATGCCGTCAATGAATGCGTCAATTTTTAGCCTTTCCATATAATCAGCCGACGTACTGGTATGTGCTAGATGTACTAATCGCTCGATTGCCGATGAAAATTCCTGAAGTGATTCTCCTCCCTTTTGGTAGCGGCTTTTCAATTCCATTCGATAGATTTCCCGCTTGTGATCACTACCGTACTTCCGATCCAGCGCCTTCATAATTTCGAGATAGCTGCTGCGCTCTTGTTCCGGGATGGTTTGTAAAGCCTCTGCTGCTTCGCCTTTGAGGGCCACTATTAATGCCGCGACACGATGTTCGTCGTTCCAATGATTTTGATTGGCTGCCGTCTCAAATTGAAATTTGAAAATGACGAAAGATGTTGTTCCGTCGAATGTTGGTGGCTTTATCTTGATTGATTGGACGGTTTGTACCACTTGTGTTGTTGTTCGACTTGCCTTGATATCAGTTAGTTCTTTCTCGAGCCGTTGGCATTTTTCTTCAACCTGCTGAACCTCCGTTTTGACAAGTTGAACTTCCTTTTGCAGTTTTTGGTCAACCTGTTGAATCTCCATTTGCAGCTTCTCTACTTCGCCGTGTATGTTAGCAGATAATTCGAGAAGTTTCTCGTCCATTCTCTTATGACCATCAGTAATTTGGCTTTTAATTTCTTCTCCTTGTTTCTCCACCCGGTGTTGAAGTTCTTCGTTTGATTGTTTCATAGTCTCCAACTGCCGCACATTTTGTTGTTCCATTTCATTCTTAATTTCTTGGTTTGACTGCTCAATTTTCACCATTTGTCGTTCGTTTTGTTGTTTCATGAGACACATCTGTCCTGTCATTTGGTTCATAGCAGCTATTAACTGCGACAAATCGAAACTTCCAGAATGTTCTTGTGTCTTTTCGACCAACGGTTGTTTATCTTCTGCTTTCTGCTCTATGGTTGCTGCATCCGTTACTTTCTCTCCAAAATCATAATGTTCCGCGTCCAGCCCTTCGTTCTGCATGGCCTCACGTAGTCGCGCTTGTAAAGCTGCTTTAGTACCATCAGTAACCAAACCCCGTTTCTCTAGTTCTCTTTTTAATTCTGGAACTTTTAATTCGTTGAGAATCATTTTCTTTATCTTTTTATTCACAATCCTACCGCTGTCACCAAATTGTTACGTTTTTGCCTTGTCAATCAAGGTTCGTATCACTGGATTGTGAATAATACAAACTCAATTCAATTTATCACCAACGAATTTATTTATTTCACAAAATTTATTACAACACAGTTTATCAATCAAAATTCACAAAATCACTTTATATAAATTATTCTCAATTTTTACTAATCACTTTTACTTTTTATTTCGCACAAAAACACTTTTTAAATCACTTTTTAATTCCTTTTTAATCTTTATACTATCGCTTTCCAAATATTACTTATTCTTACAACTTTACACTATCGCGTTCCAAATACGAATAATCCAATTCGATCTTGTTCGCCTTTTTATATACACAAACCAAGCTTCTCGAAAGTTCACGACTTTTCCAGTTGGAATAGCGTAGAAACATTACGTAACAATTTTTATCATGGAAAATTCCATTTAGTACAGTAAACATTGAGCTATTAGTTTTACTTATTCTATTACACACTAGGTGTCACCGTCACAGTATGTATGCGGCGCTGCGCGTCATTTGATATGTTTCTTTATTGTCATGTTGATATTATTCGATTTTGAAAATTTCTGACGTTTTACGTAAAGGTTTTATGTGTATACAAATTAATTTTTCCGCGTTTTTTGGGTGTGTTTAATTGTAAACATTTAATTGCAGTTAAATTAAATGTTAATATGATAACCAGCGTAGATTTATTTTTTGATGGCAAAATTGAAGAGGAGCAAGGAACCAATATTGCTAAAATTAGAAAATCTCTGCGAAATAAATCTGACCCATTCGCCCTTCCGGACAATATAATAATTTTTTTTTTATAATTATATTATGTACATATTATAAATTAATTCCATGCAAAACCATAAGAGCTCTTGCTTTCCATTTTTATTTATAGTTTTGCTACAAAAAAAAAAAAAAATAATAATAAAACCATGAACTTACCAAAAAATTGTAGGTGAGGTTTTTTAACATTGTACTCACCTCACCTAGGATCACCGCGAGAACGATAATACCAAAATTACAAGGTGGTGACTTCAAGTCACATTTTTGACGTTTGGTGAGGTGAGGTGAGAACCATAAAAGGGGCATTAGTTTAAAATTTTGAATTATATTGAGCCACCTAAACTTACCACCACTAATGTCGATGCGAGTTTATGTAAATATTGTGATGAAAAATTTTCCACTACCAATCGACGTAGTCTATTTCGTAAACAAATTGCCCCTTCCAAATAAAATATTTTTAAATTGCATGCGATCCTGCTGAAAATTTTTCAGCAGAATATTTACGTAAACTCGCAGTGGGGGTAAACATTTTTTGTACTTGTTTTACACTAATGCCATATTTGCTAATCTAGCTTTTTTGGTCGAGTAACCCCTCTTTTTACACACACCAACAAATATGTCAATGACATTTTGATTTTAGGCGGCATTTTAAATTTGACCTTTAAATTGTTCCGCCGGTTACAAGGCGGCTATTTGAATTATGTAAAAAATTGTTTTGATTGAAAATTTTTCTTCGACATACATTATTCAATAGAAATCATTATTTAAAACAGAATTAAAAATTTGTGTATAATAATTAATTTGTCAAAATATATAATTTAACACAGACAAAGTAGCAGCATCATTTTCAGCTTCACCCTTTATTGATAAAAATTTATAAAAATATTTTTCTATATTTGACGGTCAAAGAGCATTATAAATGTTAATAGAGTGCAAACCTAACAAATGTAAATGAAAGCCTAACAAATTGATTGATTGATTGATTGCGATGTACGATCAACCACTATATACCCATGTTACAAACACGACACCATTCTTCATGAAGCCAAACCCCGTAAAGAAAGGCGTCACATCGATAACCACATAAGTCTAATAATTGTGATACCCGCCCCTGGCCAGGCCGCCGTCGTACACCTGTTTACATATAACAAGACGAGGGATGGGAAAGGAATGTTAGCAACAAAGACTCAGACTCAACCCGGTTCCAGATACCTAAGTAGTTGATAGTTAGTAAATTTGTTAGTAATATATGTTTTAGTAGTTTTATAGACACAACAAGACAATACAATTTTTTTTAAAGTTCATCTACTGCTCCAAAACCTGTAAGAAGCAACCTGTAAAGAAGACGACAACACAAATTTCCTGGTACCGGCTGGATGTAAACAACTATTATTATTCCCCTCCACCATTTTTTCCATCGGCGGTTGTGAGAGGGGGGGCGAGATTTCGTTCCATCATCATGTTCCCATGCGGTCACCCAAATTTGTACTAACTGTAGGTAGTGTTGCTTGACGTTGTTGTTGAAATCGTTGTGTCTCTGCTGTCCCTGCTGTCCCTGCTACTCGCCCCCCTGTAAATGAAAGCCTAACAAATGTATAAAAAAAGGAAATTAAATAGATATGTATTAAGACTGATTTAAGACTGATTTACATTCAAAAATTTTAGCAGATGCAGATGTCAAATCAAAAATTCATTTTCTTTACACATAAGAAATAAATTTAAACAAAAAATGTCATTAACCAATACAAATGATTGGTTTTCTTATTTATGTAACCTTATTACAGTTATTTTTCCAAGCATCGACGATTTTACAGAAAAAAGATGAAACTCGACATCTGCAAAAAAAGCAGACGAGGTTTTTTGGGTTTGTTTCTCGGGTTTCAATTGACTTTTTTAAGCAGATGATTGTTTTTTCTCTTTTTGTCTTTGTACTTTTTCCTATGTTGTATTTCAATTTTTTTGCAGATGTCGATTGTCGTGGAATGTAAATCAGTCTTAAGCCCTATATTTTTAGTTAAATTATAGTTGGCCACCTAGCTTAGAATACAATGATCATAACTTAGATTTAAGTCAAAAAAAGACGAAGCATACAAAATTGGTTTAGTGAACTTTATTTATTGATAAAATTCTACATTCTTCAGCGGTAGAGGCAAAAACGCTTGCCCTCGAATTTATTCATTGGTGTCAGATGTTTCCCAATTAAATACATTGTTGCTGTTGCGGATTGCGGTTAATCCTCAAGTAGCTGTGTTGCTGAAGAAATCTTTTTTGGTGAGTCTTCTCGATTATACTATCGATAGGTGGAAAGTGATATAAGTGAAGTGATAGTGTGCGAAAATTGTTTTCTACGAACTCCAATTACGGAATATGGCCTTGGTTAACCTTGGACTTACTTCAGCGGCATGCCGCATGGATAAAAACCAGTATTGAACAGGCCACATTTGCTCAAGTGCGTCTCAGATTGGAAGAAGTCACCAACCACCATGAAGTATATAAAGGAAATCAACTCGTGATAGATGCTGAAAAAGAACCAGTAGTGCGATTTTGTTGTGTACATGGGAATTTACTCACAGGGAGTTTTGTATACGTACACCATGTAAAGTATAAAATTTTGTCACTGTGTGTAGTCATTAATTTTATTTGTGTTCGTGTGTTTTTGTACCAGTAAGCATCAAAAATTATTCAATCGGGTGAAATCGGTTCAAATTTTTTGGTGCTTATCTTCCTATGGGAATATTTTTTCCCATGCTTTTTAGATTGGGAATATGGGAATATTGACATTTTGAATTGTATGTTTTAGGTTTACAATTTTTTTTGTCAATTTTAATAAAATTTTTTTTTAGATTAAGAACAAATTTAAACTAAACTAACTATATGGTAAGTAATGAATGTAATACATTAGTGCGTACAATATAGTGGAGTATTTATAATACATGTACACGTACAATATAGTGTAGTATTTATTTTTTATCTATAATTTTAATATATTGTAGCATTTTTAAATAATTTGGCTAAAGTTTAGCTTTTGGCGGCTACTGATTTTTGCCCCATTTAAATTTTAAAAATCTAAAATAATTTATATTCTAAATCCCTAATATTTTAAAATTAACTCTATTCAATCTCATGTCGATTTCGATTCGCCTTTTACCAAATCTTTGAAAGATCACTCTCTATTGCTGTGTGAATCGAACAGTTGCTCCGTATTATATATGTATGTGTTTTCGACGTTTATATAAACATATCCTATGATTTTTACACTCGATAAAAAACACAACACATTGTGTTATATGCATAATAACATAACAAAAATAGGTTAATTCTTTAATATAAAATATTTATATGTAAATAAACCAGAAACACAAAAAAAACATAAAACACAAATGACGCTTTCAAAATGACAGTTCTATTTGTGTTTTGTTAGTAAATCTGCCAAAAAATCGAGATTCGTAAAACAACAACAATTTTGCTCGACCGAGCGAATTTTCTTGACAAATCGAACAGTTTGACAGCAGAAAGAGCAGGCTTGCTCTTTTTTGGTGAATCGAAAACCACATCAAATAAAAAATAAACAAAAACAACATTCACTAACACATCAACATTTGAAAATACTATTGCGTTCCGGTTATTTACTCCCATACTCTCATGTACACAACAAAATCGCAGTACAGATGCAGCGGCAAATCGAGCTAATATCGAAAATTTATATTTCACCGTTCGTCCAGTGTTGGAAAAGAAGTTGGAAGCATTATGATTTACGGGGGCGCCTAAGATCGAACAAGCCAATCAATCAACCCGAAATTGCGAAGTTCCAGTATTTAAGCAAGGTTTAAAGGATGCTGCACTTCACTCAATAGAAGCGCTAGACTTCACAGAACCAAATTACGAAATTGCCAGAAAGATATTAAAACAACGATTCAATTAACCTAACCGGATCTGTGAACATCACATCAAATGGTTGTTCACATTTAAGGCTTTGGATAAACCCTGTTCACGCCGGTTAATGGAGTTGCACGACTGATTTAATTCGCATTTGCGGTTTCTACGAACGCTACATCGACGAACAGAGCAATAGGACGACTTGATTGTATTCTTAATCTCAAGCAAATTCGATCCTGAAACAAAGGAAAAATGGTGTGAAGCCGCCCTGTGGATAGAATCGCAACATTCAATGATATTTCGCAATTTATCAAACGGCGATGTGCCAAATTAGATTTGTTGCCAACCAAACCGTCAAGTTCTTCCACACATGTGAAACCTCCATCATTTACGTTAAATCACATGCAATCAAGACCATAAACGCATATATACAATCTTCTTCCGGTGGATGTGTTAAACTACGATTAATGGTAACCAATTTTGATACTGACTTTGAGGTATTAGCTCTACCTGTGGTTGTGATCACGAATCTTGCTCCAGCCGTGTCGATACGTACTATTGGCTGGTCCATTCCAGACAATCTACGATTGGCTGATCCAACTTTTGCAAGCGCCCAAAATATCGACCTGCTAATTGGAGCGGATTTTTTTTTTCGATTTATGTCAAATCAAATTAGGAGACAAATTGCCGTATCTTCAAAACGCTGTCCTGGGTTGTATTATATCAGGACGTTTTTCGTGCAACCGATCAACTGCTAGACAACAAATTTCACTACTAACGTCTTCCATTACGACCATCGAAGAGGACATTGAACGATTTTGGAAACTCGACACCCATTCGAGAAACATTTTGTCGAGCAAGTCAGGCGAGATGAAACGGGTAGATTTACCGTGATATTGCCATTTACTCATAAACCTACAACCCTGGGTGACTCCTCCATAATGGCCATGCGCCGTTTTTACAATTTGAAGAGAAGGTTTTGTCGAAATCCTGAACTTCAAACTGCCTACAAATCGTTCATCGACGAATATTTAGAACTCAAGCATATGGAGCTAGTACCACATAATGAGATTCCACCATCCAACTACTATCTCACTCATCATTGTGTAATAAAACCAGATAGTTCAACGACAAGGTTGCGAGTTGTTTTTCACGGCTCCGCAAAAACAAGCACTGGATATTCGTTAAACGATATTTTGATGGAGGGACTTGTGGTCCAAAATGAATTAGTATCTGTTCTATGTCGTTTTAGGTCACACAAATATGCATTCAGCGCAGATGTTTCAAAGATGTACCGCCAGATACTAATGAATGAAGAAAACTCCAAATATCAGATGATCTACTGGTGAAATAATACATCTGAGCCTCTACAGAGTTACCGCTTAAAAACTGTAACGTATGGTACATCTTCAGCCGCATTTCTTGCCATTGGTTGTCTCATACAGCGTGCAATTGACAATCAAGAGTAGTTCCCTGCAGCTAGCGATGCAATTCGACATGACGGGCAAATTCTATAACTTCAGCCAACGAATTAAAGGCGTCATTAATCAAGGTGACGAAACAAGTCGTCATCTCCGACGAAACGGCCTATGGTGTAGCAATTTACACCAGTGCAGAACCGAACGGGCGGTTTCTTGTTCAACTTTTATGCTCTAAGTCTAGAGTAGCACCACTACACAAATCTACGATACCACGCTTGGAACTAGCGGCGGCATTATTAACGGCACAATTCATATCACAAGTTCTTGCCATTGTTAATTTTCCTGTCAGTTATATCATTTACTGGACAGATTCAACAATTGTCCTCCATTGGCTGAAATCGCCACCCTCACATTTGAAAACATTTGTGACAAACATATGGTAGTTGCACAAATACAAGAATTGACGAATCCACAATAATGGTACCATTTTGAGTCGACACAAAACCCCGCAGATATTGTGTCTCGAGGAAAAACGCCAGCAGATTTGATTCGATGTGATTTATGGTTTTATGGCCCGCCAATATTACAATCTTCAAAATACAATATGTTAGCAGATTCGTGAACAATATCTGCCAAGACTTCGAAGAAGGTTTGCAACGTATTATCCATCTCGTTCAAGCGAAATGTTTTCCGGATGTGAAAATTGGGCTACATAGGAAGGACTTTGTCATGCACTCAAGCCAATTGAGAAGTCTATCGCTCTTCCTTGATGCGAGTGGTTTGATTCGAGTCAGTGTTAGATTGCAGTTTTCCTCACTGCCATTCATGAAACATCCTATTCTACTTCCTTCCTCCCATCCATTTACCAAATCTCTGCTTACGTATTTTTACAAAAAGTATCTTCATGTTGGCCCTGGAATATTATTGGTAACGGTTTGTGAACAGTTTTGGCCAATCCATGGTCGAAAATTAGCAACCCAGGTATTTTGAGATTGCTTCCGATGTCGCCGAGTCAATCCTACTCCAATAGTACAACAGATGGGAAATCTACCGAAGGAGCGAGTTGAAGCAGCGCCACCATTCCACTGTGTCGGAACTGATTTTTGTGGTCCATTTTTATTACGCAAAGAATTCGTGGCCGAGCACCAATTAAATCGTAACTGTATCTTCGTCTGTCTTGCAACCAAGGGTGTCCATTTGGAATTCGTTGCAGATCTTTCTTCGCCTGCTTTCCTGGGCGCATTTAGACGTTTTTGCGCCACAAGAGGAGTATTGTTTAAGAACATATAATAAACTTAATTCACAATTTTCTTACTTTATTTTCTTTTAGTTATTAGTTCTCACAACGAAAAAATGTTTAAGAAAATTAGATGACAAACAGTATTTCTGTATTTATTTGTTTTATTATCACAATGAAATATTTAGTAAATATAACAAACTCCGTTCACAAACTGATTATTTTGTTTTTCGTTAATTAATGGTTATCACAACACCATGTACTTATTAAAAAATATAAAGAATAATTAATTGAAATATCTTGATCAGACACACCTGAGAGTATTTTTCAGAGTAGAGTGATTATTACAAATTTTCAATTATACTGTTACGTTTTTGCCTTGTCAAATAAGGTTCGTATCACTGGATTGTGAATAAAACCAATTCAATTTAATTTATCACCAACGAATTTATTTATTTGACACAAGAATTATTACAACACAGTTTATTAATACAAATTCACAAAATCACTTTATATAAATTATTCTCAAATTTTACTGTTCACTTATAATTTTTATTTCCACAAAAACACTTTTTAATTCACTTTTTAATTCCTTTTTAATCTTTACTCTTTCGCTTACCAAAAATTACTTATTCTTACAACTTTACACTATCGCGTTCCAAATACTAATAATCCAATTCGATCTTGTTCGCCTTTTTATATACACAAACCAAGCTTCTCGAAAGTTCACGACTTTTCCAGTTGGAATAGCGTAGAAACATTACGTAACAATTTTTATCATGGAAAATTCCATTTAGTACAGTAAACATTGAGCTATTAGTTTTACTTATTCTATTACACACTAGGTGTCACCGTCACAATACTATTTTTTAACAGTGACATCTAACTTTTGAAGTGATTATTTTACTATCGTTTTGGTACAACATTTGTTCACGGTTATCGTCAAATCTACTACATAATGATTTCTCTTTTTGAGATCTGTCAAATTTTAATGTAAACAAAAGACATTTTTGGAAATATAAGGTTATAGGTAAGTTATATAATGCAATTATAATTAATTAATAATAAATTTAAATATAATTATAATTTTAGGTGAATTAATAATCAACATAGACATAATATTTTATACGAAATCGTAGCTGTGTGAGCTGGATATGATGATCAGCTGGGATAATTCAGATAAGTGTTTACGTATAATTTTATTTTGTTGCGATGATTGTTTGTGTTGTTTTTGTTTTTCTTTTCAGGAACTTGTGTAGTATGCATTACTGGATCAATCTCTAACAAGTATGTAGGAAGGGGTTTTCGAATAATGCTACAAACTTCGTGGGAGCAAATACTGAATTAAACCAGTTGCAGCAGAGCATCAAGAATATGTGTGAAGGAGATAAAATTCAATGGACTTTCGCACCACCACGGCCCTGAAATCGGCGAAATTTCATCTGCATCGTGTCAGGGGCAACGAATTCTGCACATACGAAGAATTAAACACGCTGTGTAAACAAGTGGAAGCCATTTTGAATTCTCGGCCCATAACACCACTCACTTCAGTTCCCGATGGTACAGCAATTCTTACTCCTGAACATGTTTTCGTCGGCCGACCGTTAACTGCCATACCAGAACCTAATATTACCGATGAATCAATTGGGTACAATAAACGATGGCGCCTCATTCAACAACTGAGTCAATATTTTTTGCCAGCTGATCCAAAGATTACCTACAAGAATTCCAGCATCGACGGAAATGGATTACTCAACAACCAAACATACAAATTGCTCAAATTGTGCTGGTTAAGTATGACAATCTTCCTCCCATGAAGTGGCAAATGCGGAGAATTATCTCAATGAACACTGGAACTGATGGTTTGGGAAACAGGCATCTATCTATCAACGAGCCATCT
The DNA here is from genome assembly GCA_958295665.1 of Tipula vernalis. NCBI lineage: Eukaryota > Metazoa > Arthropoda > Insecta > Diptera > Tipulidae > Tipula > Tipula vernalis. The sequence continues at coordinate 210,630,460 of OY282560.1, forward strand.
CTAAAATAAGCTCACTTTCACTTGAAGTTGAACTCGACGAGAGTTCAAGGCGGGGAGAATGAACACGCATAAAGTAGCGGCATCATTTTCAGCTTCACCCTTTATTGTCCACGACTAATGTATAATATACGCATTATACGTTTGTTTCTCCAATTATAATGATATCCATTATTCACTGCTAGTTTATCTAGTAGTCCCTTCTTCCATTATTCAGTACTACCAAATAAAAATTTCGTGGACAAAGTATCGTATTCTGCTCGCATATAATGTCTGTTATTCACTCAGATGATTTACGACACTCGCCTATCGGCCCGTGTCGGTAAACTTCATCTTCGTGAATAACAGCTATTATTATAAGCTCGTTGAATAATATATTATTTTCTATATTTAACGGTTAAAGAGCATTATAAATGTTAATAGAGTGCAAAATTAACCAATGTAAATTAAAACCTAACAAATGCACAAAAAGAAAATTAAATAGATGAATTAATAAAGGCCTATATTTATAGTTAAATTATAGTTGGCCACCTAGCTTAGAATACAATAATTTTAACTTAGATTTAAGTTAAAAAAGACATTTTTTGGTTTCTTCGTCTCTGCGCATCCATCAACAGCGAAACATCGTTCAAAACAAATCAATAATTAATTAAATAAACCACCATTTTGAAAGCATACAAAATTGGTTTATTGAACTTTATTTATTGATAAAATTCTAATTCTTCAGCGGTCCAAGCAAAAACGCTTGCCCTCGAAATTATTTAGAAGTTAATAATAAATTAATATTAACCAAGTTAATAATAATGTGGATTTCGATTGACAAATTGAATTGCACTCAGTGCAAAAAGTGTAATTTTTTTACCCTGGAAATATTCGATTGACCAAAAAAAATTGCACTGACAGCTGCACCAGTGCAATTTTGACTACATACTCCAGTTTTTTTGGTAGTTTTACCCCTCTTTTTACACATGTACTAAACAGTACTGTCATTTTCGATTTGACTTGTCATTTTTTAATTGTTTGGCTTTCAATTGTAAATAATTTGTGTTTAATTTAAGTTGTGTGCTTTAAAAATTTATGAATTATAATGGAAGAAATTTTATTTTACAATTTTTTTTTTAAATAATTTATTTTTAACTGCTTCTAGGAAATGGTTTGTCAGATGACAGAACACAATTCGGTGTTTATGTTCGATTGACGAAGAAATTGAGGTTACACTTTCAAAGAGGGGTAAAAATCAATCGAAAACCACATAACGTTCTCCATTTTTTTCAAATTTTTATTATTGTGGTTATTATTGTTTTTATTATCGTATTTTTGACACTACACACGAACACATGTAAACACTAATGCAAATAATATTTTCATTCGATTGACGTAAAAAATTAGGGTACTCTGTCGAGTGTACTCGAATAAGGGGGAAAAATTCAATCGAAATCGACATAAATTAATTTTGTTTACTTTTGTTTTGACATTTACAATTTGAGTACAAGTCGTAGAATATTATATTAGGTATGATGTTACATTTCCAAGAAAATGTGTACTAAAATTCTATATTGCTCAACTAATACTGGCTTTACACCGTAGATAGTATAATAGCAAAATAGTATAATACTATTTTAATATCTACCATAGTCGGTTTACACCGCATAAAATATTAAAATTAAAACGGAAAATTAATAAAAATTTTTAATTGTCTCTCTGATGGATTATTTTCTTTTGTCTTCTTCCAACTTCAAGTTAGCTTAGTCAATTTTTCACAGTGGAATTGGGGCTTAAAGCCTGCATTGATGGTGTTGGGTTGAGTTTCAAAGTAGATTCGGGGTCTCCGGTGTCGTTGTTAGGGTCAGAGTATAAGCAAAAATATTTCTCAAATGCAGAGACCCATATGTCAGATACTGAACTGGTGAGTTACTGCAACAACGCAATTAAAGTGTTTGGTTATATAAATTGTAATGTTTGCATAGAGGGACAGTATCGGGAGTTGAAACTTTATATTGTCGATTCGAAGCGACATCCTCTGTTGGGACGTGAATGGATAAGGGCGTTTCGATTCGATTGGAACTCATTGATAAATAACCAAGTAAAAACAGACGACGTTTGTCAAATTATAGATGGTTTAAAACATAATAAAGTAATACCTACTTCGGTAATAAAATTAATAGCAAATTACCCAAGGGTGTTTCATGACTCTATGGGTCAGATTACCAACATTCAAGCGAAATTGACATTAAAATCAGATTTTAAACCAGTGTTCTTAAAAGCCAGGCCAATTCCTTTCGCTATAAAAGAAATAGTCGAGGGGAGTTGCAAGATTTAGTTGACCAGGGCGTTCTTATAAAAGTTGACCATAGTCGTTGGGCTACGCCGATAGTGCCCGTGCTGAAAGCAAATCACAAAATCCGTATTTGTGGAGACTATAAAATTACAGTCAATCCCAATTTAGAAATTGATAAACACCCCTTACCAACAATTGAGGAGTTGTTTGCCTCAATGGCCAGAGGAGACAAGTTCACAAAAATTGATTTGACCAAGGCTTATTTACAACTCGAAGTTAGTGCCGAAGATAAAGAAATTTTAACCCTAAATACGCATAAAGGGCTGTACCAACCTACACGGTTGGGCTGGGCTGCCTTTGATACTGGCAACTGATGCGTCACATTACGGAGTGGGGGCAGTGTTGAGTCACCTATGTCCAGACGGTTCTGAACGACCAATACAGTATGCCTCAAAAACATTAAATGCGACGCAGCGGAGATATTCACAAATAGATAAAGAGGCTTTCGCAATTATTTTCGGAATACGAAAGTTTTACCAATTCCTCTATTCTAGGAAATTTACACTTATAACAGATAATAAGCCTCCTCTGCAAATATTTTCGCCACATAAAGGGTTACCAACGATGTCTGCGATGCGAATGCAACATTACGCAATTTTTACAGTCATTTAATTACGAAATATGCTATCGAAATACGAAACTACATGGAAACGCAGACGCTATGTCTCGGTTGCCAGGGGGCGATATAGATAATAAAATGGAAGAAATTGACATAGTGGATGTCAATATGATCGAAACCTTGCCTGTTACAGTACCAGAGTTGGCCGCTGCCACAGTAGAAGATAAAAGGTTCAAAAATTTATTACAGGGGTTGAAAAATGTGCGTTTGGTAGAACCTTATGACAGATTTAATATTGACCAACTAGAATTTAGTATTCAAGGGGGTTGTTTATTGGGTGGAATTCGCGTTTATATACCTACAGAACTGCGAAAACGAATCCTGGATGAATTACACTCCACACATTTTGGGGTTATACGGATGAAATCATTCGGTATACCGAAACTTTCGGTATACCGATGGTACTAGTTAGTGATAGAGGTACACAGTTGACTTCTGCAGAGTTCGAGAATTTCTTAAAAATAAATGGTGTGACTCATAAAATGGGAGTACCTTATCATCCTGCTACCAACGGACAGGCCGAGCGATACATACAGACAATTAAGAACAAATTAAAAATTTTGAAATGCGTCTCTTTATCGCATTTCAAAATTTTTAATTTGCAAAAGGAAATTTGTAACATTTTGGTCACATATCGGAAGATGATACACCCAACAACTGGAAAATCTCCATCCATGATGGTTTTCAACCGTCAAATTAGGTCAAGAATGGATTTAATTGTACCAAGGGATTCTAAAGGGAGGGAAGATATCTCAGATTCCATAAAAGTTAGAGAGTTTCAGTTGGAGGACAGAGTAGCAGTGCGGGAATATCTGGAAAGGGATATTAAATGGCGTTTCGGATTGATTATAAATAGATTGGGGAAATTGCATTATAGCATTAAGTTGGACGATGGGGGACTCTGGACGCGCCATATAGATCAAATGCGTAAAATAGGTCCTGATGTGTATGATAGTGGAGTGGGTCTCGACGATGATTTAGATAGGAACTCAAATATTAGTAAACAGGGGAATAAGGAAATGAGTAATGAAGTTCCCGGTCCGAGTGATATTACAGTGGTACGACCACAGAGGATAAGCGATAAGGGCGCTCCTATTGCGACACATGACGATGTTGAGGTTTTTGCGAGAACACCATCAGTCGTGGCTGACAGTTCCTCGGCTGAAATTGACCAGTTACCGGCTCAGCCAAAAATAGAATATCCGGCAGTTAGAAGGTTGGATAGGTACGTAGAACCCCAATTAAATTCGATTTATAATTTTTGAGTTGCAGATAAGGAATTCAAAGTAAATATGTACACTTATGGAAAAAAAATAAAAATAAATGGTTTATTTACAAATAAGTAAGTTCTTATATCAAATACATAAATGAAATATAATTGATATTTTGGACTTTGTTTAGATAGGTTACTATACATTATTAAGTTAGTAAATGAATTAGATACTAAAATTATAATTTGGAACTTTGTAAGAGGGGAAGAAATGTCATATTTCAAATACATTAGATGTCACGACCAATGTTTTATGTACATTGGGTTACGGCGCATCGTGTTTGTTGGGAATGATATTTGTTCATCCTGCTTCAGTCTTATAATAGACAAGACATAGAAAATTGTTTTTAATATAAATAAATAAGATAAAATAAACATGCGTACAAAATTTATTTATGAGATAAGATATAATAAATTTATTAAATAAAAAATTGTTATTTAATTTTCCAATTTACCACACTTACCCGAAGTATTTTCCATATAAATATTGGGTTTTTATTTAATCGTAAAGGGGTAACCAGCGAATCAGTAAAAATCCTTACAGAATTTAACGAAATTATTTCCTTACAGAATATTTGACATACCGGCCACCGAAACCGTAACACCTGACAAATACAGTATTAAATTAAAAAAATTTATTATTTTTAAGAAAAGTGTGCTTTGAAAATTTTGATGCATTCTGACAGATCCTTCAGTTTGCACGTAAATAGTTAACCATTTTTTTGATCACTCATTTTGACAAATTTGTCATAGCATGAATTATATTTTTTTAAGTGCAGTAAATACATAACTTGATGTAGTGTATTGCAATCAAATTTCTTGTGCTTGATTAATTACAACAATCGAGTAATAAATACTGGAAATCTTTTAATCTAATCTGATAAAGTAATTTTCACAATAATTTTTCAATTTTATAGAACACTTCCATTTGTACATAATTATACATTGGTTGATACAACCCGTCTCAAAATCACTGATCAGAATTCCATCCGCCCCTCAGCCCAAAAGTAATCCAAATACACCAAAAAATTTCGCAAATCTAATAACGAATAAATAAATTTGTATGAAATTCATATGGACAATTTTCTGGGAACTATTCAACTCCCTCAGGCGAGGTATTGGTGTATTTATTACACATTATTATGCATTGCATTTCTTATCATTTATTGATTAATTGATTACCGATTTGACCTCAATATTTACAAACCAACCATGTATTTGAAGTTTTATTGCTTAATAATGTTATAACAATGTCCAACCAAAAAAAAAAAATCAAAATTTGTCTGTTTTTAATTCAAAATGTTTAAATTTTTCAGTTTACATTCGTCAACTTAATGTTAAACATCAATTGACGGCAAAACCACAATGTTATTCAATTTTCGTGTAGTTATTACATTAAACGTATTTTTAGTACTAAACGTTTTTGTTATTGTGGCACAACAAACCGAAATTGTATTTAATTTAGCCAAAATCGGAAGTGCGAATGAGAAAATTTCGGCAAATTGTCGAAATGATTTGGAACATGTTGTAAATTCAATAAATAAACGAGAAATTTGGGCTATGAAACGTGAGTAGAATATAATATGTAAATAAGTGCATGAGTGCCTAATTATATGTTTAAACCATAATCTTGGTGTCACATGAACTTTATTCAGTGTTGCTGATATATAACAACCATTATAATATTCAATTACAAAATTTTAGTATGACGCGCTGTCAAGTATTACTTACTTATCTATATGAAATTTACATTTTTTTAACCTTGCAAAATTGATAATATGCCATTCGTTGCATTTGATTAGTATAGTAAAGTGGAAGTATGTACTGCATTATTCTAAGTATCGTCTGAAAAGTCATAAAACGTAATTTTTTCGGGAAAATTTCGATTTATTTTTCAATACAATCCCGTTTTAACTTGATCGACTAGCCCCAATGGTATTCCAACTTTTTGATAACTTCCAAAAATTCGACACTCTTTACGACAGCTATAGTTTTGGAAAAATATACTATGGTATTTCCTTTTATTCTCTGTATCTTCTAATATAAAACGATAGCTGTCGAAAATAGCATCAAATTGCATAGCTAAAGGCTCTTCGATTTGCCCAAACCCTCAAGACTGACCTCCTATCCGCTATGATGACCTCTTTATTCGACGGATTCAATAGTAATTCGTAACGCAGTTGATGTAATTTGGCCATAGTATTCCTTAATTTCGTTGTCCAAGCGATTCAGTAATGTGGAAAAATACTGTCCGGTAATGGTTTTATCCTTCGGTAACCGTTTTAACAATGGTGAAGTTTTTTTTTAAAATTTACTAAATTTCTATACTGTCCGTGTGCATAGAATAAATCAGAGTTTAAAACGGGATGACATTTCACTCTTCGCTCTTCATTTTTTTCAAGAGCGATACTAACAAATATTAAAAAACTCTTCATGAGGAACGATATTCTAAAACAAAAAAATATCGCTCTGAAGAACAGGAGCATTATTTACTTTGTTATTGAGCTTTATTGAAAAAACGAATAAACTCTGCTCTGATGAATAAAAACGTTATTTATATTATAATACTCTTGCTCTTGTTAGTAACGGTTACATTCAAAACCATCTAAAATTCTCTTTTTAGAAAGTCTGGTTGTTTTGTCAACAATTGTTTGTAAACATCTAATTACAGTGCAGGGTCGCGGTATTAGAAAAATCATTTTAGAATCTCATTCCCGTAGTACATGTCAAAATTCATCGCAATCAGTTAAGGAATAGCTGAGTTCTAACTAAACCGTCCATATTCCAGATAAAGTTCTGAAAAAAATAATTCTAAAAATAATTTGAGGGTCCCATTTATATTGCAAATGTCACTAAAATCTGTTAAAAAATAGATAAGTTCAATCTTAATAGATCGTATTACAGAACTTCACCTAAAAATCGTTTTATATTCCCATTTCCATCACAGAAGTCAAATTTCTCTAAAATCTGTCAAGAAATAGCCAAGTTCCATCCTAATTGGACATATCGCAGAACTTTATCCAGAAATCATGTTAGAATCCCATTTCGAACGTACATGTTAAATTTCGCCACAATCGCTTAAGGAATAGCCAAGTTCCATCACAATTGGTCATATTCCAGAATTTTGTTATCATTTTAGAATCCAAGTTCCATCGCGCATGTCAAATTTCACTAAAATCTGTTGAGAAATGGCCAAGTTCTATCATACTTGGCCATATTCCAGAGCTTCATTTAAAAATCATTTTAGAATGCCGTTTCATCGCGCTTGGCAAATTTCTCAACAAAACGATAAGAAATAGCCAAGTACCATCCTAGTCGGCTAAGGAATAGCCAAGTTCCATCCTACTTGGCTATATTCGACAATTTTAGAATTTCATTTCCATCGCGCATGTCAAATTTCACTAAAGCTTTATCCAAATATCATTTATTGAACTTTCTTTATCTAATGAAATTCAAAGAGTAATTTGTGTGTTACAAAAATATCGCTCCCTAATATATTTTCTTCAATCGCTCTGTAGTATAAATAGGGAGCGATATTTTTAACTTTTACGCTTCATATTTGTAGGGCAATATTAAAAATTAAATTTAAATCACTTTGAAAGAGCGAAACAATTTTTGTGTTTATCAATATAGAGTAAGAGTAGTATTATTGGGAGCATGAGCGCAAATTTTTATAAAGAGCGATAAAAGAACGAAAAATTTAAACTCTGGTATAAATATATCCATATTACTTCCACGTGAAGTTCATCGATGAAGTGTTAGATGGCGATACTGATATCATTTTGAATTTTTCAAAATGTTTTGATATTTAAGTTCGCCCAAATATATCTACGAATAAATACGCCCAAATGTCAACATACTTTTTAGCCGTATAGATTGATAGACGCGATGATTTTGATAGAGGTCTGCACAAAGGCTACCAACATTGAAAAAGTTTAGTTTAGGGTTTTCTGAAGGAAGTCACAACACACAATGCCTTGTCACACACAATGCCTTTCATATGGTCAATTGCCATATTTGTAAACGTACAGTTTCGGATTTTCTTAAGAAAACCCTTATCTGATGAGCTTCCATATTTATCACCAACGGCACTAATGTTTTTTCTAGAGGTGTGGATTAAGGCTTCTAGCTTTGTAAGATGAAAAGCTAATGCCTTTATAAAGTTGCTTGAAAATGATACACATAACAAAGGGGGAAGGATCGAACAGGGAGATTATGATGAATTCCTCCAGTATTACATAACTCAACTCCCACTGATGAACTCAACTGTTTTTTTTATGACACTGTTACGCCTCTGGTATTCGTCGTCCCAAGTTTTGCTATGTTATTTGCGTTTGTGGTTTGATGGACGCCGCTGTTATTTTACTGGTAGGGGAATTGAGGAGAGAGAGCGAGAGAGAGAGTGTGCAAGGAAGGGAGATGGCTATGTGAGTAGAATGATCGGTAGCGTGGTTGAAAAAAAAAAACGGTGGTCAGTTAAGTTTTGGAGCTCGAGGAAGTCGGGTTGTTCTTTTCTTTTTTAAAGAAGAAATATATAAAAATTTTGGTTAAAATATGAAGTGCACTGTGCGATACCGTGATAAAGTCGTGAATAAATAATTACACAGTAAAGAATCCCTGTAGACAAATGATAAAACAAAAAAATTATAGATAAAAATTATAATTAAATACCGCGCGTGGGGATCGCGTTTTTGTTATTTTTATAAAACATTTATTGAGTGATGTGCTTTAATAATTTATGCCGATTGAGTTCAAATTATCTGGTTGAATGTGGAAAACTAAATATATTAAATAACAGTGGAATAATATTAATTTGTTTTGTATCGGTGTCGTTGTAAAACAAAAATGAAGGAGAAAAAAGCTTAGACCATGAAACGTATTCTACAGTTACACAAAAATTGAAAATAAATTAAACAAAAAAAAAACAATAAAAAACACAAAAGAACGGAATAAAATTAGTTAATTTTTAAAGTTCTATAAAATAATATTAAGTAAATTACGCCTGTACATATGTTTGTAAATAATAATAGAAACAGTGTTTGAAAATTTGCATTACATAACGTACTTATATAACGTAAAATACATAACGTACAAATATACAAACGTCTATCAACGGTCTCTTCAATTCTGTGAAAACCTGATCGTGGAGCGATGTAATAATATCCACTCTTTTCGGTACTTTGGAAAGTATAATTGCAGTACATTAAGGTCGCCATCATGCAGAGATGAGTTTTTTTTTTCTATTATTGTTTATTATAATTTAATATTAAATTTCTAGTTTTAAGTTCATTATTTTTTTTCTAAATAAGTTTACAGTCCGGACTATAGTTGTTTGATAATTGGGCCATTAGTTTAAATTAATTCATTAGTAATCTTAATTATTTACTATTATAAATCAATTTATTAATTATACTAGCATAAAACTAACATAACATTTATTATTACAGTTTACTACTGTTATTGGTGATTTAAGTTTTTTTTCTCGCTTTTCACTAAGGTTAATATTTTTTTTTTTTTTTATTATTATTTTTATTTGAAATATAAAACTTATAATTTATATATAATTATAAACATTTAATTCGGAGATTTTGTTATTTAATATTTTTTATTTATTTAGTTATTGGGCCACATACATATATTTTTTTTTCAATTTTTTTATTTTTTATTACATACATTTTCATCTCTCTCTCTCTCTCTCTCTCTCTCTCTCTCTCTCTCTCTCGGTAATTTCGTCAGACAGGTCCATAGTGATCCGATTTTTTTTTGCGGATTGAAGATGGGGATGGAGTAGTACGGCACGGTTAGACGAGATGTGTGTTTATTAAAAGGCTTATCTCTTCGTGCCTATATGACCCAATTCCGGAGGTTTTGTGCTTGTTTTGTCGAGCCTGGAGAGATTGGATATTTTATTATTTGATTCTCATTTTATTTGCCCCTCACCGAACATTCCTGCTCTAATCGTTCCGTTTATTTAAGCATCATGCAAGTCTGGCATTCCCCACGCCCAAGCCCTGACACCTAGCCGGCTATCACAATCGCGTCAGACCTCTGCATGATGATCTGTCAACGTCTGTGCTGCACGGCCAAGACTCCCGTTTTGGCAGTGTTGCTCATTCGTTACAACACATTCGAAGCTAGTTTAACTTGTTCATAAACAGTTTTAAAACGCAATTCAGAACAAGATACACCACAAGAAAGATAGTGCAGCATGTACCTTGGAATAACACCCATTCGCTGTTTTAGGATAAAACTTAAGTGAAGGTGTCCCATCATAATTCTGACAATCAGTTGATTCGTTTCGATACTACTTGGAAACCAACGGTAATCAGCCTCGATTCGACATAAAGACATAGTTGATCATCGAAGGACTGCAACAATAAGGCCACCTACGCCCATATGAGATTTCGCATATTCAATTTAAACGTTCATAAGGTGGGTTCATTCGTTAAGGGTTCATAAAGATGAACGTTCAAACTTTTTGAAATAATGTTGTTAAGTTAATTTCAAGTAGGAAATATAAAAGTCGACTATGCCCAACCCTATTTATCTTTAATAACAAGAACCCCTTAGGAAACCTTCAACTCTATCACTTTATGAACATATAGGCCCACACATTGTAATATCTTTGAGTTTGTGGTAAAATTATGGTAAATGGCCTTAGTGTAGTAGCAATTTTAAAAAATTTTTCAACATGCCGAACAATTTTTATCTTAATAATAAAAACCGTTTCGTAAAGCTCGACCTGTACACTATATGGAAATATAGGGCCGTGCATTTTAGTAATAGCTACATTTTGCCGATCCCTTGGTGAAAGCGTACAAAATTTTATATTTTCACGGAGAAATGGCTTAACCTTATTTAATGCATAAGAAACATTAAGGTTTATAAATCGTCTTAAAGTTAACTAACCTTAAGAAGATGTGTAAAAAGATTTTACATTGAATTATTTTATGGATGGCAGAGCCATCTGTTATTAGTTAGTTGATTTGTTTTATATAATTTAATATTCGTTTAGTTGGTAGTACCTACGTGTACTAAAATAAAATATTGTTACGTTTTTGCCTTGTCAATCAAGGTTCGTATCACTGGATTGTGAATAATACAAACTCAATTCAATTTATCACCAACGAATTTATTTATTTAGCACAAAAATTATTACAACACTATTTATTAATTTTAATTCACAAATTCACTTTATATAAATTATTCTCAAATTTTACTGTTCACTTATAATTGTTATTTCGCATTACAACACTTTTTAAACCACTTTTTTAATTCCTTTTAATCTTTACTCTATCGCTTTCCAATTACTAATAATCCAATTGGACTTCGTTCGCCTTTTTATATACACAAACCAAACTTCTAGAAAGCTCATGACTTTTCCAGTTAGAATAGCGTAGAAACATTACGTAACAATTTTTATCATGGAAAATTCCATTTTAGTACAGTTAAACATTGAGCTATTCATTCACTTCTTCTATTACACACTAGGTGTCACCTTATTATATATATTGTTACGTTTTTGCCTTGTCAAATAAGGTTCGTATCACTGGATTGTGAATAAAACCAATTCAATTTAATTTATCACCAACGAATTTATTTATTTCACACAAGAATTATTACAACACAGTTTATTAATACAAATTCACAAAATCACTTTATATAAATTATTCTCAAATTTTACTGTTCACTTATAATTTTTATTTCCACAAAAACACTTTTTAATTCACTTTTTAATCTTTACTCTTTCGCTTACCAAAAATTACTTATTCTTACAACTTTACACTATCGCGTTCCAAATACTAATAATCCGATTCGATCTTGTTCGCCTTTTTATATACACAAACCAAGCTTCTCGAAAGTTCACGACTTTTCCAGTTGGAATAGCGTAGAAACATTACGTAACAATTTTTATCATGGAAAATTCCATTTAGTACAGTAAACATTGAGCTATTAGTTTTACTTATTCTATTACACACTAGGTGTCACCGTCACAATAGTGAAAAGACGTAATTTAGTTGCTCCGTATTCTATTAATAAATAAAACGTTATATTATAAAAAGTCCAAGTTTTTCTTTCTGTTAGTATTGTGACGGTGACACCTACTGTGTAATAGAAGAAGTTAAATGAATAGTTCAATGTTTACTGTTCTAAAATGGAATTTTCCATGATAAAAATTGTTACGTAATGTTTCTACGCTATTCTAACTGGAAAAGTCATGAGCTTTCTAGAAGTTTGGTTTGTGTATATAAAAAGGCAAACGAAGTCGAATTGGATTAGTAAAGCGATAGTATAAAGATTAAAAAGGAATTAAAAAGTGGTTTAAAAAGTGTTTTTGTGCGAAATAAAAAGTAAAAGTGATCAGTAAAATTTGAGAATAATTTATATAAAGTGATTTTGTGAATTTTGATTGATAAACTGTGTTGTAATAAATTTTGTGAAATAAATAAATTCGTTGGAGATAAACTAAATTGATTTTGTATTATTCACAATCCAGTGATTCTGACAAGGCAAAAACGTAACAGTATTTAATTTTTATTTTATATTGTTATAAATCAGAAGTGGGGTAAATTGAAAGTTCGTCGTATATGTGATAAATAAAGTGTCATCGTAAAAATGATGGAAAAGAAAATCCACAGTTACCGTATTTTCGAGATTGCTCGAGTATTGCATCGCATGAAGAAGTAAGGTTAAACGTTCAACAAACAAAACACCATGGCCACGAAACAACAGTACTAATATCGCTGTGTCTGCCGATCATAATGTGGCTAATCAACTTACCAACGCAAATTCACCTTATTATGCAAACCTCATGGGAGTACCCCAATATAAAAATGGTCATCAGTATTACAACGAAATCAACCATCAACCATTTCAAAACTTCGATAATGTAAACAGATTACAACAACAATGTCTTTCAACATTTCGGTAGTATGCAACAACAGCAACATGCTCCGGATGTAACGGGAAATATTCAACAAAATGCGTGTTATTCAACAAATGCTGATGCGGGTATGAAACGTAGTGATATAAATTTCGGTGTTCGGGAAATATCAGATATGATTCCTGACTTTAACCCATCAAGTCGTGAGGGTGTCTCGATAAATTACTGGTTGGAGTGTGTTGAACAAATGCGTAGTATTTATCAATTAAACGATAGATTGGTTTTGTTTGCATCTGCGAGTAAGTTAAAAGGCGAAGCTAACACGTGGTATTTCACTGAAATGAGGAGCGGATCTATACGTAATTGGTATCAGTTTCGTGAAGGGTTTAATCGGGATCCCGTTGATGTTCATTCAATTTTGTCAAGTCGTCGTCGCCACCAATCCGAATCGTATAGTCAGTATGTTTATGAGATACGGAAAAATGCTAGCGAAGGTTATTAAATATATAATTCGAGGCTTAAATGACCCGGATTCTACTAAGTCACTGGCGTCGCAGGATATTTCTTCAGCACATGTTCTTTTAGAGCGAATTAGAAATTATCAAAGTATGGTTCCAATTAGAAATAATGATAATAATGTAGATAAATACCTTCAAAATAATAATTATAATAAAAATAGATATTCCGTTGTGCAACATAAGCCACGTAATGATAACGCATATAGACGAATTATTTGTTCATTTTGCCGTTGTGAGGGGCACTATGAAGTAAACTGTCCTTCGAAGAAACAAAATGTACGCAGAATGTCACTATAATGTGGGTGATATGGTTGCCGTTTTCCGAGAACCACCATCAGTTGGAGAAAGTCGTAAATTAATTCGTCGATATAGAGGACCGTATTGTTACGTTTTTGCCTGTTCAATTAAAGTTCGTATCACTAGATTGTGAATAATACAAAATCAATTTAATTTATCTCCAACGAATTTATTTATTTCACACAAGAATTATTACAACACAGTTTATCAATAAAAATTCACAAAATCACTTTAAATAATTTTTACACAATTTTACTATTCACTTATAATTTTTATTTCGCACAAGAACACTTTTTAAATCACTTTTTAATTCCTTTTAAATTTTCACACTATCGCTTACCAAATATTACTAATAATCTTACAAGTTTACTCTATCGCGTTCCAAATACTAATAATCCAATTCGATTTTGTTCGCCTTTTTATATACACACCCATTGGAGGGCCATGCGGGCGATCAGCTATTTCGCACTGCGACCTAAAAGATCTATTGTGCTGGACCCTGCTTAATTATCCGTCCAGTCAATATTCAGGTTCTTAATGAACCTGACAATACTGCCTCCCGGTACGTGATACATACTATCTGGGCTTATTGCTCTCCCTCCTAGATGTTTACTACAGCATGTAGTTCTGCTAGAAAGACGGTAGCATTGGAGCCCAAGGACCTCGAGAGGGTTATCCTACTCCCGTATATTCCTACTCCTGCCAGTATTCCGTTTGCTTTTACTCTTACGAGTTGCTGGGAATTGCAAATCGCCTGTAGGTCACCCAGCTCTACTACAGGAAGGCTAAATAAAACTGGAGGATGCCTGGTATCCAGAGTCCGCATATTTTGGACTGATTAACCTATCAGCCATTCATCCATCGGCATATGCTGTTCCACCTTAGATTAGTGTTTTTTGTCAAGGTTTTCTCCTTTAGCGCCGTACTTTAGCCTGTGCCGAATGGCCAAAAATGTGCCAAATGGCCTTATTACCAGTGGTTGCCACGAGGAGGCAGTACGTACACTTGCGAATTGTGAACAGGTTACCTCTTACACATTTGTACCCATCACGCAGCTGCCTAATGACAAGACTAGAACAGCTTACGTGATGCGCACCCTACTGGAAGGTTACGGAGCTGGTAGATTAATCTACTCAACTTTGGTCCCCCCCCCTCCAACAGACGCCAAACCACCATTTTTCTAGTTAGAATAGCGTAGAAACATTACGTAACAATTTTTATCATGGAAAATTCCATTTAGTACAGTAAAACATTGAGCTATTATTTTTACTTATTCTATTACACACTAAGTGCCATCGTCACAGTATGTTATTACCGATGTATTGTATGGTGATCGGTACCGCATAGAGGATGTTGGCGCCGATGATGGAAAACGCCGGTTTCGAGGAGTTATACCATCCGATCATCTGCGATTAGTAGTAGTTCGGAGAAAATGATGAAATTGAAGAAGATTGAGGCCAACTTCTGTTGCAGGATGGCCGACTGTAAAAAGATTTTATATTGAATTATTTTATGGATGGCAGAGCCATCTGTTATTAGTTAGTTGATTTGTTTTATATAATTTAATATTCGTTTAGTTGGTAGTACCTACATGTACTAAAATAAAATTTATTTGGGAGGAGAAAGAGAAGAAGAATTATTACTGTACAATCGTCGTAGTGAAAAGACGTAATTAAGTTGCTCCGTATTCTATTAATTAATAAAACTTTATATTATAAAAAGTCCAAGTTTTTCTTTCTGTTTGTATTTTATTTTTATTTTATGGTATATTGTTATAGATGATTTTGGCAAATAATTCGTTTGGTACATAACGACGATTTTTGATAATTTTAACACTAGAACTACCGACCGGTCAAAATGACCGGTTATTCCGGTTATTGAATTCAATTTTTTTAATTATTAGGTTAATAAGTTTGTGGGAATCTGTGATGGCTTTTAATTTAACAACAAAGAAATTATGTTAAAATTCATGTTGTAATTTATCAATTTTTAGTCAATTCTTTGCATACAAAAATAGTTTACCCCTTTCAATCTACGTTTTTAATAAAACACATGAAGTCTTCCTTTCTTTCGATTTTTATTTATAAAGTACAATAATATAATACGACTTTTCTGTTCTTCAGTCTCTTCTCGATTCATCTCGAATAATCCATTTGTTTTTTTTTGTCTACCATTAGATTATTATTATGTGTACACACACACACACATACCCTTATAAACATATAAAATAACACATAAACACGGTCACAGAGATTTTGACTGTTACAGTTGTGACTTGATAATTCTTTTCTATTTTTATTTTATGATTACAACAATTCGGCCATTCTGTAATAGATGGCGTCCTCGTCATCTACAACCACTGGGTACCTATGTTTATGTTTCTTTTTTAGTAAAGACTCAAATCAAAATAAATGGTCACGTCTTTCAACATTCAATATTCAACCAGAGCGTGTCCCAGATAAATTGATTGGAATCCCCACTTTACAATTTCAAATCAATTATTAAAATTTAAAATTAATGAACATAAACCAAATAAACTACTATTTATCAAAAGTAATATAATGTGTAAATTCGGCTGGATGCACCAAGTACCAGTATCATTTATTCTAACGTTTCAATTCAATTTTTAGGTACCAACATAACTACAGCGTGTTTCAACCAATTAAGTTAATTAATGTAGAATCTGATTTCGTATTTCAATTCAAACCTAAATCGAAACTATGTTAACTGATAAGGATTTACATTAACTTGTCTTTCTGTTTCACAATTTTCAGTCGATCAATTGGGAGTATTCCCCTATATACTCGAGAGGATTGTGATTCTCCCTCTATATCTTGGATTAGATACCTATGGATTTCACGACTTCATACGGACCACGATACTTAGTCATCAACTTCCTACTTTCTCCACTTGCGGGTGGTTCACTACGGACCATAACGATATCACCGTCCGACACTTCTGGCGAAGCTCGTCTTTTCTTGTCAAACTGTTTTTTGATAACCACTCTATTCCTCTCTAATAGTTCTGCTATGTTATCGTCATTCTGTTCCAGGTTTAATTCACTATTTAAATTCGTTATTTCAATCGTTAAGGGATTGTCTTTAAACAATACCGGTTTATACTTGAATATTATTTCTGCTGGCGATTTCTTTGTCACGCGATGTACAGCGTTATTAATACTAAGTTGTAATTCTAACAACTTTTCGTCCCAATCTAAACATTCAATGCCGTCACTCATACAGGCCAAACTAGTAGTTATTGTTTTATTGACAATTTCTACCTGTCCATTCGAACGAGCACTTCCACTTGCCACCTTGACATGAGTAATCCTATACTCGTCTATAAATTTTTTGAATAATTCGGACGTAAATGCCGAACCTCGGCCACTTATAACCTTTAAGGGTTTTCCATAATGCGACATATACAACTTTATAAAATCGGTTTTTTTTGCTGACCCAACGTCACTCATTGCACCTAAGACAACATATTTGCTATAACCGTCAGTTATGACTGCCACATATTTATTTCTATTTTTAGTAGTGACGTAAGGCCCTACATGGTCAATATGAATTGTAACGAATGGTTCTGTACCCTTCTCTAATGGAAGCAGGAAACCCGGTTTCTTACCCGTGGTCGTTTTGTAATATATACAATTGATGCATCTATTTATGTACTTTGGAACGAATTCTCTTAAATTAGGGAAGTAATAACAACTCTTAATTTTTGCCAACGTTTTATCGATTCCCATGTGTGCTACGCTTTCCTGACTATCCCTAACAATGTCAAATCGGAGACAATCCGGTACAAACAACCTCCACTTATTCTTCGTATACTTATAAACTCGACTTTGATACATAGTACATTTTTGATGTGTTATTTCATCACCCTCTTCTAACTTATCCCTAACCTTTAAAATATCATTTTCTGTTCTCTGAAGAGCCGCCACCCAGTCAGTATTGATCGAAATACCTAAACTGATTCTTGCCTCATTATCATTTTCAAAAGGTGCATCATCGACTGGATTTCTACTCAGTGCATCTGCAACCTGATTGACTCGCCCTTGCACATATTCTATTTTAAAATCAAATTCCGAAATTCGCATAAACCATCTCGCTATTCTAGGATTCAAGTCCCTTTTGTTTGCTATTAACTTTAAACTGTTGCAATCTGTTCTTATGATAAATGGTTTCCCAATCAAATAAATCCTGAATTTTTGTAACCCGACAACAATGGCTAACGCCTCAAGCTCTATTGATGAATATTTCGATTCCTCTTTTGAACACTTGCGACTATAAAAACAGATAGGCTTGTACACTTCATTTAATTGTTCCTGATATAAAATCGCCCCTACACCCACTGAATTAGCATCAGTGTGAACCTCAACTTTTGCATCTGGTCTGTATATTGCTAACACAGGTTTTTCTGTTAATTTCGTTTTAATAACCTCGAATGACTTAAATTGTTCATCGGACCAGGTAAATTTATTATCTTGTTTTAATAAATCAGTCAATGGCTTTGCTATTATAGCAAAATTTTGTACGAACCGCCTAAAATAGCTTGCTAAACCTACAAAACTTCTGACTCCTCGAACATCTGTTGGAACTGGAAAACTTTTCACACTTTCTATCTTCTTCGACCCTGGTTCAATGCCTTTGACGAAATTTCAAAGCCTAAATATTCTATCTTTCCATAAAAGAAATGACACTTTTCTAAATTCAGCGTTAATCCGGCATCTACAATTGTTTTCAAAATTATTTCTAACCTTTCTAAACCTTCTTCAATCGTAATAGATGGAACAATCACATCGTCTAAATAAGCCATAGCAATACTATATCTAAGACTACCTAAAACATTATTGATAAGTCGTTGGAAAACGGCTGGGCTGTTGCAAAGCCCAAAAGGCATTCTCCTAAACTGATAGTGCCCGTCAGGTGTTACGAAAGCTGTCTTTTCTCTTGAACCCGGTTCCTTTGGTACCTGATAGTATCCACTAGCTAAATCTAGCGTCGTGAACCATTTATTACCCTGTAATCGATCGATCTGATCATCAATTAAGGGTAATGGAAAATGATCTTTTACCGTCTTACGATTTAATGCACGGTAATCGACACACAATCGCATATCTCCACCTTTCTTGCGTACTAAAATAATTGGACTCGCGTATGGAGAAACACTATCTTCAACTATATCCGCATTTTTTAAATCCTGAATCATTGCACTCACCTTATCTCTTTCTACTTGAGCTAATCTATACGGTATATAGTATACTGGTACCTCGTCGTTTAAAACTATCTTCATACTGGCTTTATTGGTGCACCCAACCTGAAAAATATTAAGAGCGATCGTATTTCTATATTTATTCAATAACAACAGTAACTTATCTAATTTTTCACCAACTAATTCGGTGTTGATCATCTCTTTGGTGATAACTTCCGGATATTTCATTGCTGCATCATGTTGACATGGATCAGCTGCTCTTAAGTCCAGTTTATTTATCTTATGTTCCACACAGACTTCGCCTCTTGTTACTTTAGCTTTATTTTTGATTAGCAGATCTCCTTCGGTTAAATTTAAAATCGGTAAAACTGTCTCGCCTTTCATATTCGTTTTTATTATACAACGCGGGATCATTTCACCGCTCTCTCTAGTCCCTCCTTCGACACATAACTCTTTTTCCAATAAATCCGTAACAACTTTTACATGTCCCACATAATTCTTCGGAATAATTGTATCTCCTTCGGCACGCAACACAACTTTTTCATTGAACAAATTCTCCAGATTTTCATTTTCACTAGAGAACACTTTCAATCCGCTCGAATCGCTTACAATTTTCACATGCTTTTGTTCTGTATACTGATGTCCAACCAGTAATGGAATATTCTGCGCATAATCTGGCACCACAAAAATTTCAACATCAGCTTCGATTCCATCTATCGTCAACTTTGACGTCAACACTCCAATCGGGTATATTCTCCCTTCGCCATAACCGGTCACACTTGGTAATTTTTCCTTGATATATGTTAATTTTAATCTCTCAACATCTGACTTCCTCAACAAAGTCGCTCCACTTCCCATATCCACATAACAATCAATTTGTTTATCACCAATGAAACCTTTTTTATATATTTTGCATGCGAGTCAATCTGCAGATGATGAACTTTCTTTTTGTCATATATTTGAGTACTGCCACTCTTTGTATCACTTCCTGGATAGTTATTGGCAAAATGTCCTTCCTTTTGACATTTAAAACACTTTGACTTTTGATTTTTATTTGGACACTTTACAGCACTATGTCCTTTCTCACGACAATTGAAACAACGAAAATTATTGTTACCTCCCAGATTCTGTTCTGGTTTTCGACTTTCACTTTTCACTGTTGAACTTTTATTCATTTGAAACTTCCTGTCAATGTATTCGCCCACCAACTCGCACAACAGCTCCGATGTTTTGCCGTACCGACTCAACGGACCCAAATAATTCCGAAATCGATCATTATTTAACCCCCGAACAATCCACTCTATTATATCTTCCTCGTACATTCGAGCCTTGTTACACAAACTTAACTTTTTATAAAAATAGTCAACCACACTTTGATTAAATTGACGCCTATACATTTGGGCATCCAACGTTAATTTAATTGACGACTGTAATACAGGAAAATTGTCCATCAACAATGATTTCCACTCATTCCATGAAGTAGGGGATTTCTAAAGACTATCTTTCCACAATTTAGCGTTTCCTTTTAGCCGCGCCAATGTATAATGTACAATTGCTACTTCATCCCAATTGTACAAAATTCCTAATTCTTCCATTTTTTCTACAAACTGAAACACGTCTATTTTACCTTAAATAGGGTCAAACTCTGGAAGGGTTTCAACCATATTTGTAAAATATCTCGGTGTATGCTCCACCACCATGTGGTCATAACCAAACTTTTTGTACACTTTAACATCATCACCGTTAGAATAATTATTTTTTTCGGCCTCATTAATTATATCATAGTGTCACCCACCTTGCTTAAATTATCTACTGAGCCCTTGTTACTCATTTTTCGCACTTTTGCAATGAATATTATCACTCCAGATAACCAGCAAACGATTCCGACGCACACCGAACCAAATCAAACCACCTTTTTTTTTTTTTTTTAAACTGTTTTCCGATCGCACGTATTTTCCGATCCCACTTCTAATTTAATGTTGTAATTTATCAATTTTTAGTCAATTCTTTGCATACAAAAATAGTTTACCCCTTTCAATCTACGTTTTTAATAAAACACATGAAGTATTCCTTTCTTTCGATTTTTATTTATAAAGTACAATAATATAATACGACTTTTCTGTTCTTCCGTCTCTTCTCGATTCATCTCGAATAATCCATTTGTTTTTTTTTGTCTACCATTAGATCATTATTATGTGTACACACACACACACACACACACACACACACTTATAAACATATAAAATAACACATAAACACAGTCACAGAGATTTTGACTGTTACAGTTTTGACTTGATAATTCTTTTCTATTTTTATTTTATGATTACAACATTCATCATAAACTTCCAAAAAAATATTAACATCATAATTAAAAAAATTGAATTCAAAAAATGTACAATTCGTCATTTTGACGGCTTGGTAGTTCTAGTGTTAAATTTATAATTGGCTAATTCAGCAGATTTAACGCCTAAATCGTAAACATTTAAACATTCAGGCGTTACAAAATGTAATGTATTTTATGAATGGATCATTCAGGCGCAGTTAAAAGCTCTTTTTTTAAAATTATTTTGTGATTTTTGTGTTTTTTTAATTTCAGTACTTGATGCATCGGGTAAATTTGGTTCCGGATTTATCTGGGGCAATAACTATTTATTGGGTGACCAGATTGGCTGTGCCATAGTAAACAAACCCATTCATATAACGCAAACGCGATATTTAAATCCGCTAAATCCAACAAACTTAATAACCGAACGAAGCCCATTCCCCGTCGAATACCGTATGGTTTATATTCGACACACATCACAATTACAAATGGATTTCGTTATTTACGATCGGGTGAATACTAATGATTTCGTGCCGTATCTAAATAATTTTTGGATCAAACATTTTTTTTTTTATAGAAAATCTTACATTTAGGATTGTGTTTTCCTCAATCGTGCCGAGACACGGACACCATGGAATTGGCACAAAATTATTTTTATAAATATGAGTACATTGGTCGTGAACTGATTGGGAATAATATAACGGTGCTGCGAACTAAAACATTACAATTGCGGCCAGACTTTTTGAATGATAAATTTGTTAAAATGCTGACGTAAGTGTTTTATGGATTTTTATGTAAAATCAGAACTATACAATAATATTTGTTTCATCTTTCAGATGGATTACAATTTTTAATGTGATCAACATTATCATAGGCACAATATACACTCACAATGTGCAACAAAATCGATTGAAATTGATGAAAAAGGCGGATGATGATAAACCAGTAAAAGCTAGCCTCGTGGAACTTTGGTTCTCCTGTTTTTCACTAATTCAAAATACAAAAACGATTTTCAATCTGAAAATTGGTGAAAATTCTATCGAGATTGTGCACGGGGTACGAGCTCTTGGCATGTTTTGGCTGGTTGTGGGACACGTTATATATTTTACGGCTAAGTCTGTCGATAATTTGGAGATTAGCATGAAATTTGGTGATATCTGGTATTATCAGCCGGCCACAACCGATTTTCTCGGTGTTGATACATTTATTGTGCTTGGCGCATTTTTACTTTCATTTTTGTATTTTCAACGGCTTGAAAAGATAAAAAACGAAAATGGTGTCGCGCTTATAACAAAAGCTATTATGTTTCGGTACCTAAAATTAACGCCACTACATTTTATTGTTATTCTACTGACATACACGATAACAATTTATTTGGGTGATACAACACCGTTCGAGATGCTCGTAGATTATGAAAAAAATTGTAATGAACGATTTTGGCTTAATTTGATGTACATAAATAATTTATTTCCAGCAAAGGATTCTTGTTTGAATTGGTCTTGGTATATGGCAAATGATTTTCAAAGTTTTGTTATAGCTCTCATTGTTTTGGTTGTATTTACAAGGTTTGTTTTTAAATATGCTTACTTATGTACTAATTGTCTATTTTTATCTTATTTTACTTAAAGGAACCAAAAATTGGGTATAAGGCTTGGATTGGGGATATCACTTGTCAGTATGGCGGTTAGTATGTACTTTGCCGTAAAAGTAAAGTTTTCATTTGCGTAAGGCCAATGCATTTATGTTTATTGTCTTTTCGTAATATTTGTTCTTCAATTTAGATTGGATAATTACTTTAATACCGCAGATGTGATGTACATACCGACATGGAACCGACTCGCGGCATATTTCGTTGGTATTGTTGGTGGTTGGTATTTTAGTAAGGAGAAAGGACAATTGCGTTTGTCAAAGGTAATTTTATGTACTGAAGTTATTACTTACTTTTGATTTATTATTTTTATTTAAAGTTTTGCATCGCCATGGGTTGGATTATAGCTGAAATAATTTTTTTCGGTATAATATTCCTTCATCTTTACAAAGAGTACAATCCAATATTGGCAGTTTTATATTCCGGTTTTGGACGAATTTTATGGAGTATTGGAACCTGTTGGGTTTTAATTGCTTGCGCCTCTAACAATGGCGGTTTCCTAACGAAAATTTTTGAATCAAAAATTTGGATACCATTTAGTCGTATGTCATTTGCGTGTTACCTAATTAACCCAATTGCTATTACAACGATATTTTTGCTGTCGGAAACGGCATATCACGTTAATTTTTGGCTTTATGTAAGTTTTACTGCAGTCATTTAAACACAATTTGATTTCATGCTTATTATTTATAGATCATTGAATCGGTTGGGTTTATTGCACTCTCTTTCTTTGCATCATACTTAATGATGGTGGTTTACGAGATGCCTTGCAGTATGCTGATAAGAACTTTTATTGAGAAAAAGAAATAATTTATAGAATAAATTGTAATAAATAAATTTGTTAGATTTTATATTTAACCATTCAGAATGTCATTGAACACCTCTACTTAATTGCATTCATCTCTTGACCAATATAAAATGTTCCGCTTAAGAAATATTAAAATCATTTATCACCGAAGGTTGTTAAAAATAAACAATACATTTTTAACAGGCAATGAACTATCAGATAAGTATGCAGGTAACATATTTATTCGTATACATAATCTTACTTGTTTATATTATTTTATAAGACGTCAACTTTAGTAATAGTGTTAAGATGTACTGTACCGTTTTTGTGGCCGTGTAAAACTAACATTGGTCACGTTTTAAAATGCATGTATGTACTGGTATGTACTTAGGTATTCTTCAAAATGTTTGTTCGTAAATATCTTGTGTAAATATGTATTGAACAATGCTAAATAATTCTTATAAATATTGTTAATCGTTGATATAGAAGTAAAATCTCCTTGTGTTACACGTTCGAATCTTTTAATTTGAATTATGAATGTATGTACCTGCTATAATACAAACATGAGTTCAGATACCTGTTTACACGCGAGTTGCAGTTTCCAAGTATAAACTTGCCAAAATAAGCTTTTTACCTACCATAGAGCAAGGATATTGCGGTCGTAAAATGAAACTTGAGAGTTAAGATTTTTAATCAGTCATGTATTTGGTTTTGAAAACGTTTTGGAACTCATCCGTAGTATTCTTGCCTTGTTCACAACATGCTACTGTGAAACTATTTTCCAACAATTTGAGTATTTCCCCATTTCCCCAATTAAAACCCTTCAGTAAGTTAAAAGCTTATGCAAATGCTCACAAATCAAAATGAGACATCGTTGCCATAACCTCCTCCATAATCTCTTGTTGGTTATTCATTTATGGTTTAGCACTGTAGTATCGAATTTAACACCGGATCTACCGCGAATCGTTTCACACATCGTAAAAAAGATTCCGGCTTTCGTCCCGTACAGTGTTCTAGAGCAAAGATTGTGATTCTTCCATGGCTAGAATCCGTTGAGTACTAAGCGATATGGATCTCGGTGATAAGGCAATAGTGGACCCAAGCAAAATTCAGTAATGGAAGAGACTATAAGAAATCAAACAAATACATCATCAAGTCAGTTCACTCACGGTAAAAGATAGCACAGGATCATAGCACAGTAGATTTTACCATTTCGTCTATTCTATTAGAGTTCAAAGACATGCGGTCTAATAATCGCTAAAACGGAGTTTGAGATTATGCAGAAAGAAAGGCGATTGAAGACTAAGCGGCGAGGTCGTAATGACGTAACTTAACTTGAGCAGTACTCCATACCTCATTTACAGGATTTATCCTAGCAGCCGTAATGGGTGTACAATTTTTTCAACAATTGGTCTAGTCCGAGCTTACCATCAGATAACGATTGAAGCTCAAGATATGCCAAAAATGGCAATTACAACTTCATTCGATCTCTTTGAATTCACGACGGTGACATTTGAACTTTGTAACATAGCACAATCTTTCCAGCGTTCTTCGCATGCAAATTCGCATCGTCACAGTGAAACAATTAAAGCGGTTTATTGGAGTTTATCGCCTTCATGACGGAGACAATCAGGCCATTCAATGAGAAGACGAAACTAACATAGTACTACGCGCTGTAATCCTAAATAAAATCTACGATACTTAGCAACCACTCAGATGCTTTCAGTGAGACTCACTGCGACTGAGAACTTTTAGCGGCCTATTCTTCTATTAAGCATATCCGATATTTACTCGAACTACGACTTTTCACTCTTTTCACTGATCACAAACCTTTGATTTTCACGTTTAAGCAAAATTCTGCGCCACGACATTTAGACTTCATTCACCGATTTATAACAGACATTTAACATGCGTCTTGGATAGAAAATGTCGTCGTCGACACATTCATTACGCTTGTGATTATCCAGTTCACCAATTTATCTTTGTTGACTGTTGGTTACGCCCATAACGACCTCGTTTCATCATTACGAACATCGGCGTTGTTACCCAATGAAATTAGGATCCGCAGTACTTCATCTGTTGTAACATGTCCTGTTTTGTTATGTTTAAACGCTGCATGGCTATTGCATAGTTTGCATCAGTGACCAGGAGATGACTCACTAGCGCAGCGGCTTCACCAGACAATTATTGCTTCAGCAGAAATTTTTGTGACTGTGTATAACTTTGAATATTATGAACAGCAGCGTTAAATAGATCAAAGAAGATTTGATACTCGGTTGGCTCGCTCAAGAACGTTGGAATATCGACTTTAGCATACTTGACGATATCGATTGGTTATTGCATGATGTAATTGGATAAAATTAGGTTATTCTTGCAAATCAATAACCAAACATGTGAAAACATTAAATAGGTTACCTAAAATTATAGGTAAGTAAATACAGAGTGCCTATGGTACCAACAAATACCTTAATTGAACCACCCTTAATTGGACCACCCTTAATTGGAGGTTACCCTTAGTACGAGTAATAATTTCTTGTACCAACAGTGTGGGGCTTCCGTACAATATGGTATCCAAGTCCAATAATAGTTAAATCAACACTATCCTGAGTGACGGATTAGATGCAACGGAACCGTAGCTTGGCCAACAAGATCTCCAGATTTAACACCGTAACTGCATGCAACTTCAGCATGTGCTCACAATGCCTCTTCGTGGCGGCCACTATAGAAACTACTTTGTTAAAAGGTTAGGCTAAAGTGTGAGGGGAGTGGTCTTTCTACAAGAGGTTAGCGTTGGGTTTACAGCCCAACCTGTAAAACAATTTTGTTACGAAACCTCAACATGAGCCTCAGATATTTTTGGATTCACAACAACCACCTCGACACGATTTAGGAATATGGAACATACTTAGACTAAACCGCCCGGAGAGCCTCCAGCAACTCTTTGAACAAGTATCTCCATATAAACTCAACCTAACAGCGCTACAGAAAACAAGATTAATCGGCAATGACATAATCCAAACATAAATTTGGCGTCGGTTTCTTGATTAGCAACCGATGTCGTCAATTTCTGACTTACTTCATGCCTGCCAGTAATGTCACATTTGTGAACGTTTATGCCACCACGGAGGGTGCTGCTTAAATCTAAGACGCTTTCTAGGGCCAGCTCGAAACCGTCATGAGCAAAATACTGCAACATTATATTAAAATTGTTTTAGGTGATTTCAATGCTCAAATTGACAGTGCTGGCAGTACATATCGTAGCACCATCGGCCCAAATTCGTTGCACCCTACATCAAAGAACAACGGGATGTGCACCATCAAGCTAGCTCTACTCTATAATTTGGTGGTCGCCAGCACGTACTTCCCACAAAAGCGTATTCACAAAGCCATATGGAAATCAAATGGCGGGACAACGATCAACCAAATCGACCATATCTTCTTGTCCAAAAGACATTTTTCTGGCATAAAAGACATCAGAACTAAACGTGGAGCTAACATCGATTCAGATCACTTCATGGTAGTTGCTCCACTCGTTGGAACATTGTGGCATTGAACGATAAGTTATATGGACCACCTTCGGGATTATTTTATCAGAAATCTTGAAAAGTAAACCACTTCCTTACTCTGTTAAAGAACAGTGGACACCACCCAAACAAAGTCCACCATAGACCAAAATTCATTTAGGTCTAAAAATCTTTGGTTTAATGGTGATTTTCTCCGGTGCTTCTTGGGAGGAAGATCGCACACGACAACGAAACCTATCGTAAAGAACAAGACAATCCCATAATGTTTACGTGACTGCGAGAAGAATCTCCAACCGGCTATGCAGATAAAAGAAACGAAACTGGCATGAGCAATAGGCACACAGTGTGATGAACATATCGTAATCAGCTGTAAAAATAGTAAAAGCTGTTTTAAGTGTAATAAGAGACATAATTCCTTATTACAAATTACTCAAAACAATTCGCCCCAGAGTTCCGGAACCTCATGCATGGTTTTACAACCTGCCTTCCCCGAATTAATCACACAACAAGGAACAGAGCGTCCGATGCTGAATATCTCTGTTGAACCGACTAATTCTCAATCCATGGTAGCCAATTATATTGAACCAAAACGACGTATGATAGCCGTCCTTCCTACAGCTGAAATTGAGATTGAAGATTGGTTCGGGAATTGAACGAAACTTCGAGCATTACTTGACTCAGGGTCAACACATTCATTTGTCACAGAAACCTGCATTAACCATTTAAAGATTCTAAGATCGGAAGCTAACATTTCAGTTGAAACGTTGAATAATTCAAGTGCTGGATTGTCAAAAGGGGTACCAAATTTAAAAATTCGTTCATGTGTAGATCATGACTACGTCATCAGTACAACAGCATATATCCTTCCTACAATTTGCTCTAAATTGCCAATGGAAGTTATTGATGATGATAAGCCATACTTCAATTATATTAAACCGTTAGCTGATCCCAACTTTAACGCCCCGTCCCACATCGATATCTTACTTGGCTGCGAACACCTATTCCACGCATTGACTGATGGTAAAGTAGCACATATGGAGAATACCCTTGTCGCGCGAAACAGCAGATTTGGCTGGATTATTGGAGGAAGGTTTAAATTGGCTGATTCAACCACCCCTACCAATAATCACTTAAGTTCATTGCATGTTCAGTTAAAGGACGACTCGCTAGAATGGTCCAATATAGAGCACTCGCTCCAGAGGTTTTGGGAAACTGAGGAATTAACCACCAAGCCAACCATGGATGATGAGGAGATGAAGTCCGTGAAGTTTTTCAATGAAAACGTAATATATACAGATAATCGTGTATCAATTCCACTGCCATTCATCCAGCGTCCACCAAACCTTGGTGACAGCCTTCCGCAAGCCCTCCGAAGGTTTTATTTGTTTGAGAAAATATTAATTGCAGATCCTCTGTTCAGAGAAGCTTACATACATTTTATGAATGAATACCTAACTTTAGGACATATGGAAATTATTCCTGACCGAAAAATCGTCAAACATTCCAACCAATTATTTTATCTGCCACACCATCTAGTTTTCAAAACATCCAGTAGCACTACCAAGGTCCGGGTAGTGTTCGATGCGTCCGCTAAGTCCACTTCCGGAGAATCATTGAATACCAATTTTGTAGTAGGCCCTACGGTTCAAGATAATCTAATTGACATCCTTGTCCGATTCCGCAAGCATAGATTTGTTCTATCGGCTGACATCGAAAAGATGTTCCGCCAAATCCTTATCCATCTAAATGATCGAGATTACCAGAGGATCATTTGGCGTGAAAATCCAAGCTCCAAAATCCAGTACTTCCGCCTGACTTCAGTCACCTGTGGTACTAGTCCTGCCCCATTCCTTGCTACTCAGTTACTCCATTATCTTCCAGATAGACTTGCGACCGAATTTCCAATTGGCTCCGAGATCCTAAAACGGGTCTTTTATATGGATGACTTGATGTCAGGTGGAGAAACGTTGGAAGCAGCTTTATAGCTGCAAAGGGAAATCATATTCTTGCTCAATCGAGGAGGTTTTAACCTACGTAAGTGGTCAGCAAACCACCATGCCTTATTAGATAAGATTCCAATTGAAAACAGAGAACTACCCTCTTGGAAATTAACCGATGAGTCCAAATCAATATCTGTCTTAGGCATAAAATATGACCCGATTCAAGACAATTTTTTCTTTCGATTGTCCTTACCAATAACAACCAAATTCCCAAAGCGATCATTTTTATCGGAGACCTCCCGAATTTTTGACCCTTTAGGCGTATTATCACCTGTAACTATCCGTTTAAAAATTATGTTCCATTCGCTTTTGGTTAAGGGCATTGACTGGGATGATGACTGACGAAGGTAATCAACTTAACGATTTAACCAATTTAAAGTTCCCACGATGGATATACACAACTAAAAATCTATAACTTCATGGATTCGCTGACGCATCCAAAGAGGCATATACAATATTACAATATATTACAATATTTGCACGTGTAGTAGAAGGTTCGATAGTACATACCAACCTTATTGCAGCCAAAACTAAGGTGGCGCCCGTCAAGGTAGTCTCGATCCCACGTTAAGAACTAAATGCTGCGACTCTTCTAGTTAGGCTTTTAGAATTAGTCCAAAAATCGTTATGTTTGTCAAGTCACCCGAAAATTTATTTGTATACCGATTCGACCATCACGCTAGATTGGTTATCTAAGCCACCCAATAGATTGAAAACTTATATAACCAACCGTACGTCCAAGATTCTTACCTGTACAAATCGTAGCCAGTGGTGTCATGTGTCGTCAAAGGGGAATCTAGCGGATTGCGCCACGAGGGGCATTTTACCGAAAGAATTTTGTCAACATAAGTTTTGGTTTAATGGTCCCGAATTCCTGCTTGACCCAACCTTTAACCCTCCTGGTGAAAATATAGGACTTCAATCACCTTCTGACGAGCCTGAAGGATTCAGTTACAAGCTTTCAACAACACAGACACGTGGATCCGTCGCTGAGGTGTTAATGGAAAAAGGGGCATCCTACCGGAAATTGACACGAATAATAGCTTTACTGCTAAGATTCTCCAGAAACATGAAACTGGAACCTCATCGGCGCCTATTAAACTCATTGAGAGTGTCTGAGAGGAGACAGAGATATACAGGAGATATAGGAGACAGAGTTTGTAATATTGCGAGATATCCAGGAAAAGATATATATTAATGAGATTAAATCCTTTAAAAAATCAATACCATTTCCATCAAATTCTAATTTAATTTCTTTTTTTCCATTTTTGGAAGGCCATGGGCTATTACGAGTTGGAGGAAGATTGGAGCACGCAAATTTAGCATATGATACCAAGCATCCCGTAATATTGCCAGCAGGTCATTCAATAGTCGAGCAAATGGTGCAAGAACTGCACATTAAGCACCTGCATAGTGGACCGAAGCTACTTATGAGCATCATCGCCCAAAGATTTTTAATTCCCCGAGCCAGAAACCTAATAAACGCGTAATTCATCAATGCGTCATCTGCCGACGACATCGGGCTGAGGCTCAGCAGCAACTCATGGATCAATTGCCACCTTGCCGAGTAACCCCCACCGCTAGAGCTTTCTTACAAACTGGCATCGATCTGGCTGGTCCATTTACCCTTAAAACACATCGCTCCCGAGGAAGTAAAACCTACAAGTCCTACATCGTCATCTTTGTCTGTATGGCAACGAAGGCCATAAGCCTAGATTTAGTCACAGATACAAGCACCGACAGTTTCCTAGCAGCCTTAAAACAATTTTGCGCCGTTCGAGGAATCCATACAGATATACATTGTGACAACGGCACAAACTTAGTAGGTGCTAAAAGGGAACTAGCTGGATTTTACGCAGAGTACCTAAACCAAGCAACAAAAGCAAATGTAATCAGTTGGTGCACAGACGAGAAAACACAATGGCATTTTATCCCCCCTGCGGCTCCTACATTCGGTGGATTATGGGAAGCCACCGTAAAAGCAGCCACATTCCATCTACGTCGTGTGATTGGAGAATCCGTACTCACCTACGAAGAGTTCATCGCTCTCATTAAACAAATAGAGGCCCTACTTAATTCCCGGCCTCTACAGGACCTTCATGATGGCGACTACAATCCCCTGACACTCGGCCATTTTTTAATTGGCCAACCAATAACCCATATCCCGAGCCAGACCTTACAACAATTAAGCTTAATCGGTTAAGCAGATGGCAATTGATACAGTCCCTGTTACAAGAATTTTCGAACCGATGGTCATTGGAATACCTAACGTCCTTGAATAAATTTTACAAACGGCACACACTGAATCATCAAATAAAAACAGGAAATCTAGTGCTTCTGCGAGATCATCACCTACCCCCATCAAAATAGCCACTAGCATGAATCTACGATGTACACCCTGGGAAGGATAACCTAATTAGGGTTATTACAGTCAAACTTCCAAATGGCAAGCTTCTAAAACGACCGATAACAAAAATCAGTCTTCTTCCAAGTTTTGACTCTGATGAGTTAACCCGGCGGTATGTTCAGAATAACACCAACCCTAAAATAAATAAATCAACTAAAAATAAATCATCATCGGCTGCGGCATCGAATTATCATCTAAAAAATAAAAGCTAACATTAATGCTAATTATTTATTATTAAATTAAAATTATAGAATTAATTTACAATACTTACCAACAACATTGTAACCAACATTATATTCTGTAATTAATTTTGAATTATGTCAAAAATATGACATTTACTTGTATTTCATGTTTACATGTACCTATATTATAATAAGGCCTACATGTACCTTTAATTTAACAGTGCATTCCGGTAATAATATGTATTCCGGATTAAACGTTAGATGTCGCGTTTGTATTATTATAGTAAATTTTTCTTTTGACGCAAAACGAAATTAGTACGAAAAAATCCACCATTGAAATAACAACAATTTGTTAACCTTTTCAACCATTTGGAAATTAAATTCAAATTGGAAATTTTTCTCAACAAGAGTGAATAACGTTTTGTTAATTGGATTCACTACTTGTTTATTTTGTAGCGATTGTGCAAACCTATACCAGTTAATTGATCCAGTTTTATTTTTTATTTTTGTACACACACAATATCCAGAATTCTAGCCTGAGAGATTGATATCGTTGCATAAGAGAAATAGCTATGGACTTTCATCCACGTAGTCCAATGAATCCGGTGAAATCAAAATGGACACTAAATCCGTCCTCGAGGTGTGGCGGAATTATTTCTCCTCACTTCTAAATAGACAGGCACCGCCTTTCGAGAAAGAACCTCTCTTGCTTTAATGCGATACTGACGTCGAGATGACACCACCACCACCTGCTTCAGCAAATGATGAAGTGTGGAAAGTGACACCCGGTGTACAGTACAAGACACCCGGTGAGGATGGTATCTGCAACGAAATGCTCAAATATGGTGGCGATTAGAGAAAAAATCCCAGTATATAATGGAAGATGGCTCTTATCTACCCAATTCATAAAAAGGGAGATCGAATAAACTGCAACAACTACCGCGGTATAGATTTACTGAACACAGGCTACAAGGTTTTGGCCAACGTAGGGATGAAATATTATGAAAAGGACATTCCTGAGCATAGTCCATTCATAGACTTTCAACAGGCGTACGACAGTATTAAAAGGAGTACGTTATGGAATGTCTTGTCCTACCTGGGCATACCAGCTTTTAATAGATGACTCAATATGTAAGGTGATAGAAAGCAAAATGTCGGATGCCTTCAAGATAACATCTGGAGTGCGGCAAGGAGATAGCTCATACTCTCTTCAACCTCTCATTTTAGTATGTCATTCGTCAGCAGCTTTATTAGCTTGAAAGAAGTCCTAATTCCATTGGAATTAACAGCCCAACAAATTGTCACTGCGAGAAGGCATTTAATTTCAGGAGATACACAATATGAAGAGGTGTATGAGTTTAAATCTGATCACTGAGCAAAACTCCGTTTCTGTGGACATTTTATCGAGGATAGCGATAGGCTAACTGGCATTTTACAACAATGTCAAAATATTCAAGCCTCCTCATATATCGCGTAGACCAGTTATCACCTTTGGTTGCGAGTCTTGGACACTGACAGCAAAAGACATTAAAAAAATTGCTGTAACTGAGCATAAGAACATCAGAATAATGTTCGGTCTCATTAATGAGGGAGCCACGATCTCGATAAAATTGATAGATCGGATTCATAAAATCGTCAAGGCTAAAGATGGCCTGGGTACGTGCTTCTTTTAGAAAATCGGACCACTAAACAGGCCTTGGAGTCGGCACCAACGAAAGTCGGATCTCGTGCGAGACCACCTACCCGATGGATGGACGACGTTGAAAGAAACCTAAACATACTCGGTCATCGTGTCTGGCATTCTCTTGCGGCGGATCGAACTATTTGGAGGAACATCGTTGACGCGGCCAAATCCCTTCATGGGATGTAGCGCCAGCTGAATGAAGAAAGGAAGGTTGAGTTCGAGATATTTGCGGCTTTCTAAATGGCTTGATGTAACAAAATTTTCAGGTAATTCAATTTTTGTTTTTAATTCTCAGTTTATTTGAGTCTTTTCGAGATATTTGAGTAGTTTAGAGATATTTGATTTTGTCGAGATTTAAATTGCATGATTTCCGTTTGTTATTTAAGATTGTTTCTAGTTACATTCGAAATTTTTCGACTTAAGCGCTGAGGTGCTACCAGCGGCGCTACATTTAATTCGACATTTGCAAGGGTTTTACAAGGGTTTTAGTATACTGCAGATTATTTGAGGTTTTAGACATTTTCCAATCTGAAGAAGAGCACCTACTAACTTCGATAGATACAATTTATAAATAGATATACATATTATTAATGGGTGGCACACTAATCGTTGACCATTTTTAAAATATCAGAATATCAAATATTAAATGTAAATATGACATCGTATTGTGTGGCCTTCGATAATGGCAGTTAATTAACGAAACTTTGAGTTGACTAGTACTCTGTCATTCTTCATTGTATACATATATTAATTACACTTCTGCAGGATCCGCACCCGAACATCGCTCTATTGTGGGTGGTAAAATTTCATTGAAATTTCTCAGAGAAATCCATTTGTCAGGAGGACCGTGGTTGTAGTGATTGATGTTGTGGTAGCTATGATGGTAATGACGATGATGGTATTGTAGATTCTGGTACCGATGACGGTGGTACGGATGACAGTGTTGTTAAGTACCGTGGCAATTATAATGATGGTAATGATGGTGATGTGTTATTGTTAACGGTGGTACTATAAAATTACTTGAAAATCAGAATAATTGCTGGGCAAACAGGAAAGTATAACTCAATATTTCCAGCATTTGAATCCGTTCTGCGAACCAATAAACAAAAAGTGGAGTTGAACTGCAATTATAAAGGATGGCACGATTATAATTTAATTCTGGTTGAATTAAATCCGAAGGATCAGAAAGAAGGTAGTTCGTAAATTTTTAATTGCTCTTTACAAGCTCCCGAAACACGGTGCTGTTTTATTTTCTGTGTGTTAATAATTTCGGTCGCTAAAACAAAATCAACAACTTAATCCACAGACGTGGGTGAACTCATTGATTCTGCTAAAAATTTCAAAAATTTCCCATTTGTGACAATTCTAACAATCCTATATTATCGAAGAATCTTATATGTAACCCCAACTCTACTCTAATTCAACTCCCAACTCAACCCCAACTCCACCCCAGACTAAACGCTTAACTCAATCCCTAATCAACATGATCCGAAAGCTGCTTGTATTCATGAACTCAAATCAATCCTAACGCAACCTCTTACTTGACGCCTCGCTCAGGAGGGTTCTCTGAGCTTAACACTAAACTCGATTGAAAAACTAAATTTGTACATGTACTCAACTCAAAACAACTCAAGCTAACTTCCAACTCAACCCTCTCACAACCACAAATAAATTCCAAATTTAGCCGCTGACTCAACCCCAACTGAACTTTAGGTCAACCCCAACTCAACTCCAACTCGACCTACAATCCAGTCGCTAAATCAAATCCAAACTTAACGCCCAAATCAACTCGCTAATCAACATGGTGTGAAGAACTATACGCCTGTATGAACTCAACTCACCTAACTCTAATTCAATCCTCAATTCAACAAACAAATAAATCCCCAACCGAACTGCTCACTAAACCCTAACCCAAACCAACTCAACTCCAACTCAACCCCAATTTACCCAGCAAATGGAACTCAACTCACCCGAAACTCAATTCCCAACTCAATCCTCAAACCAGCATATATAAAAAATTGGTCAACATGGTTATCACTATCAGGTTTTACGGACTTTTAAAACATCGTTAATTGTGGTTTTGGACAAATAAAATTGTTTGTCATTTTTGACAAGATTTCAATAATTGAAATTAATTCTGACCTTTTGAGTTTATCCAGAGGTTGAAGATTTTTGCAAGTGCTTGTTTTAATCACAAATCAGTGATTCGAACCTTGACTGAGAAGGAAGAAAGTTAAAATTTGGTCAAGCGGTGGGTTTGTGAACAATAAGAAGGTGAAACAACAAAGGAATCTAATTACCAGAAATATTCACTCGAAACTGGTTGGTTCTAAAGGCCGAGGAGACTCGTCCGCCAAAATAAACCTCGAAAACAACATTTGGTGGTGATTTTAAAGTCTTTACTTCGTAAGATGTCAACAATTTCAAACGTTTCAGTGGTCGGTCGGAAAATCATTCCAATCTTGTTTCGTTTTAGAGAATTGTCTTATACACTCTGAACTCAGTAAACTATATTCATTGTTAGTAAATGAAAGCAATTCGTTTAACTAAAGAACCTAATATATATAATTTAACCTCCAACTCAACTGCCAAATCAATCCCTAACTGAACTCCTTAATCCCTTACTCAAACCCAATTAAATCTCCAACTCTACTGCCAGATCAATCTCAAATCAACCCACAACTCAATCGTCGATGCAACTATAAATCACCTTTTACTCAACTAAAACTAACGTCTAACTCAACCGACAAATAAACAGTATATGAACTCAGCTCAATTTAACCTCCAACTCAACTCCCAACTTAACCCTCAACTCAACACAAAAAGAAAGAAAGAAAGCTTAAAAGCTTACTTTTCTGACCAGTAGGTTAATTTGGACTATACACCATACAACATTTTCATTATACTTCAGGCAACTCTAAACCTTATAAATCCACCAAAAACCGAAACTCGAAAATTTTCATGATTCTAATTCTTTATTTTACTCGACAAAAGGTAATAGAAAGTAAAATTATCGATGTAATAAAACGTCAACGTAATTTTAATTACTTCGACATAAGAATCTGCCGGCCGAAAATAATTTAATTCGTAACATAATTTTTCATTTGAAATGTGATAATTTTATACCGCTCGACGTCTGAATTATGCAAAAATCATTGTTGTATGCACCGCCCTTTTTGCATGAGAGTCACAACTGTCATTAGGTAAACGGTTAGCCGTCCACAATATTGAAATACCAATCTATGCCCAACAGAATACTGCTCTAATGCTGAAGCGTTTCCATTAAATTTGGTAATATGTATTAACCGAGACCAATTATTATAATCCGCCAATGTTTATCGCAGATTCAAAACGACTACATTGTAAAACATCATTAGCATATAACCTAACTAACGACGATTGTTTTATCAATCAGTTCTTCTAGATAATATTCGAAGAATTTTAAAATGATCGCTCAATATTTACATTCCGATTTAAGTAAACTATGATTAAACAATTACTCGTTTGTTGATATAAAACAATTACATTTTTTTCACATTACATATTATCAAACACCATAATTATTATTTATTAACTGTTGTTAAATTAACGTGAAGGATGATGAATTGTGCATATTGATTTAAGCGGTCGTATATTTCACCATGTAATTCTTACGTATAATTTTCTGGATGTTTAACTTCTAAAATAATAGCGTAGCTTAAATTAAGCCGGATGAACAGTTATTTGACAAATAGTCTGGCATAGATAAAAATGAAAACACGTTTCTTCCATTAAGCGCGGTAAACGCATCATATACGATCAATGAATTTGTTTGTGGGTGTCTTGGCCATAAATGATAATGAGGAGGCGGTACCATTGATCGATAAAAATCGTGATTAAAAAAGGTAATATTTTAGGACACTTCTTAAACGCTATAGATATCGGGGGTTGTATACAATTTGGCACCAAAAAGTGGTAACCATAGATATTAGAATTTAAAACTAAACGGTTTTATTTTAGTTTCTGGCCATTTGATCCGTAAAAATTACAATAACAGGTACAATTCTGTGTAGGCTAATTTTCATCACGCATCCCGTTGTGCCAGTTCTGCCAAAGGGCTTCTGTTTGAGACAGATTTCAACAACAATATCGAGCGTCGTTTGACACCACAACAACGATTTGTCAGATCAACACCATTAGAAGAACATTTGACTTTGACGACTTTAGAAGATGTTGTGCCCCGGGGAATGGCTAGCTGGAATATTCAACTACCGACAGCTAGATCAAATGCGACTCTCGTACCAGAGCAAGTCGCATTACGGCTGGCATTCTCATCGAAAGAGTTGCCATCATTTAATGGCAACCCGTTGGAATGGCCAAAATTCATATCGAGCTATGTTTTCTCAACCCAACAATATGGGTACTCCAATGTGGATAATCTGATGCGTCTCAAATCGATAAATCGTACCAGAAACTGTTCTTGGTGTTATAGAGAAACTGCGCCCCTACTATGGAAGACCAGAGGTAGTACTTCGCTTGCTCACACAACAAGTACGTAACTTACAACCAGTGAAAACCGATAAATACGCCTCACTAATAAATTTCACCGCAGAAGTAGACAATTTGTGCGGACTCGCGGAAGCATCTCAGCTAAAGGGATACATGAATAATCCAACATTAATCGAGGAGCTCGTCGATAAACTGCCGTACCATTTAGGTATGGAATGGTGTAACCACAGTAAACATCTGGAGAGCATCGACCTTTTAAACTTTTCATGTTGGTTGAACGAAATCACTGAAGGGGCGGTAAAAGTGTCAAAAATTGGCCTGTCACAATTCATACCTAATGAGAAGAAGTCGGTAAACAAATCGGGGAATAAACCGATGGGTATAGCGGCTCATCAAGTCAAAACGATGACAAATGATAAGAGTATGTGTATAAAATAAAAACATCTGCCTTTTTAGTCGATGGTGCCAATGGGACAATAATGGAAGAATGGGTTGCGGAATACCTCGGCCTACAACGACCAAAGGTTGACATTTGCCTTCAACGGACAAAAGAAATTACAACCATGGAGGAAAGTTCAATGACTGTTTGACCGAAAATATCCAGGGCAGACGTGGTTGTGCCGAGCAGTTTATTTTAGAATCGGTGCGTACAGCCAAGTCACTAGCACTACCATACCAAAGTCTAGCAATAGAATGATTGCCTGATTATATTAAGGAGTTGCCTATAGCGGAATACATAAAAGCTAAACCAACAATTTTGATGGGGTCAGACGAGGCATGGCTAACCGTATGACACTCACCAATTGCTACTAAGGCCAAATTAGGGTGGTCTGTGCACGGAAAACATTGAAACCATAAAGTGGAACTGTACAACCATGAAATCAAGCATAATGTTGATTACGACGACGACCTATATGAGCTAGTGAACAGTTTTTATACACTAGATAATTACGGAATCGAACATAATAAATTGGTTGAACCATGGGAAAATAGGCGCTCTCGCGAAATATTGCAAAAAACAACCAAGTACACATGTGATCGGTATCAAAGTGGACTACTCTGAAAATATGAAGCAATAAAATTTCCAAATAGCATATTGATGGCATTACAACGACTAGGTTCAGAACTAGGTTCGAAAGTCAAACACCTCATCCAGACTTCTAAGGAAAAGGGGTATATCCGAAAACTCGAACCAGACGAGACGGTCATGAAAAGTAGGTCTTGGTATCTACCAATATTTGTAGTGGAAAACCAAAATAAACCGAATAAAGTGCGACTAGTGTGGGACGCTGCAGCCAAAGTCGATGGAGTTTCATTAAACTCCAAACTGATGAAAGGGCCCGACGAACTTGCGCCACTACCAAGTGTCTTATTCAAATTCCGAGAAGAAAGGATTGTTGTTACGGTTGACATCAAGGAAATGTTTCATCAAATCCTCGTGACGGCAAAGGATACCGACTCCCAAAGATTTTTATGGAGAGATTTGGATACATATCCAAGCAATATCCAAGATCAGTCGAAGCCATTCAGCATCGACATTATGTCGATAATTGGCTGGAAAGTTTTCGAAGCATGGACGAGGCAATTCAGACGGTTCTACATGTAAGAACCATTCATCAACATGCGGGATCCCTTATGAGAGGATTACTGCAAGCAGAAAGATGGAAAATTTGGGTGAGACACCTAGTAAATGTTGATCAGTTCTCTATTCCTCGTTGCTATGATCTGGGATCAAGACCGGCGACGTACCAATTGCACGTATTTGTTGATACGAGTCAGAATGCATACGCAGCGGTGGCTTACATTCGCACAACAACATCTAATGGAGTCACTACTGCGCTGGTTGCATCAAATACTCGCGTAGCCCCGAACAATAACCTGATCTCCATACCACGTCTCGAACTAATGGCAGCAGTGTTAGGTGCTCGTTTGGGTTCATCAATTATAAAATCACATTCCATTAGTATCGGGTCAAAGCACTATTGGACAGATTCAAAAACGGTAATAGGCTGGTTGAGATCTGAGGCCCGAATCTATAAACAATTTGTGGCATTCCGGATAACCGAATGTCTGGAAAAATCCGAGGAAAACGAGTGGCACTGGCTGGCAGGGAAAGAAAATATCGCGGATGAGGCCACCAAATGGACTGGGAACTCATCAAACTACGAAACGGGCTCGGGGTGGGTACAAGGCCCAGCCTTTCTAAAAGAACCCCAGATAGAATGGCCAATAGCTCCAAATGAAGACACCAACCCCACCGAGGAATTTCGAATGAACTATCATCGTGTCATATCCGTGGAACCGCCAATAGCTATCAACCCAGACCATTGTTCAACATGGGCAAAGTTACTACGAGCCCAAGTTAACGTAAATAGAGCACGCCATATGTTTCTGTCGCTGATTAAACGCTCCAAACCAATGGCAGGGCCAAAAACATACAAAGAGTTTCAACATGCCACCATGCAGCTCATTAAGCGAGCTCAATGGGACAAATACCAACAAGAGATAGCGACGCTAAATTTGAATAATAACTCTGGTGTGGATCGTGCAAGCCAAATTTTTAAATGCTCCCCGGATCTGGACGAAAATGGAGTCCTTAGAGTTCGCGGACGTACTGATGCAGCAACTTGTATTCCCTACAATATGAAGCGCAAGAAAATTATGCCTGGTGACTATCGAATTACATATTTACGTCTCCACGAATATCATGTTATGTATCAACACCATAACAACGAAACCGTTGTTAATGAATTGAGGCAGATCTATGAGATTCTACGTTTACGCAATCTGTTAAGAAAAATCCAGTTCGATTGTCCAGTGTGCAAGCAGCAAAAAGCAAAACCAAAACCACCAGAAATGGCTCCGCTACCACCGGCAAGACTTGCGGCATTCTGTCGACCTTTCAGCTATGTCGGCATAGATCTTTTTGGGCGAATCACTGTTGTCGTAGGACGATGATCGAAAAAAAGATGGGGTGTAGTATTTACCTGTTTAACCATAAGAGCTGTACACCTAGAAGTATCATCAAGCTTATCCACCGATAGCTTCATTCAGTGCTTTCATCGATTCCGGGCGAGAAGAGGTAACCCACTCGAAATATATGTATACTGACAACGATACCAACTTTAAGGGTGCTGAAAGGAAATTAAAACAGAAGCGCTTAGCTTCATTCAAATGGAACTTCATTCCGCCATCGGCACCACACTTTGGAGGTGCATGGGAACGGATGGTTAGAAGTGTCAAAACGAATCTGTATAAAATCCTGGGTAATACAAAATCAACCGACGAAATTCTACACACTAGCCTGGCCGAAGTGGAAAACATTATTAACACACGCCCATTAACATATCTGCCTGTAAACGCCGAAAACGAAGCCATAACACCTAATCACTTTCTGCTTGGGGCATCAAGTGGGGCAAAGCCTCTTGCGGAAGTTGATTTATCAGCAAAGACTGTCAATAAAAACTAGTTGGTTACTCAGAAGATTGATAATGTAATTAACCACCAAACACTATTAAGTTTATATATAGAACTGACCCGTCTTCTTCGGAAATTTTACTGTAAAATTTTCATTAAGACAGTGCTCGTTTTGAAGCCGAGCTTCATCGTCGAGCCCACAATGTTTTCGTTAAAAATAAAATTTATGTTTTAAACGGCCATTGGTCGTATAGGTATTATTATTAGGGGGGGGGGCATGGGGGCGATCAGCCACTTCGCACTGCGACCTAAAAGATCTATTGTACTGGCCCCTGCTTAATTATCCGTCCAGTCAATATTCAGGTTCTTAATGAACCTGACGATACTGCCTCCCGGTACGTGATACATACTATCTGGGCTTATTGCTCTCCCTCCTAGATGTTTACTACAGCATGTAGTTCTGCTAGAAAGACGGTAGCATTGGAGCTCAAGGACCCCAAGAGGGTTGTCCACTCTCGTATATTCCTATTCCTGCCCGTATTCCGTTTGATTTTACTCTTACGAGTTGCTCGGAATTGCAAATCACCTATAGGTCACCCAGCTTTACTACAGGAAGGCTAAATAAAACTGGAGGGTGCCTGGTATCCAGAGTCCGCATATTTTCGGAATTGCAAATTACCTGTAGGCCACCCAGCTTTACTACAGGAAGGCTAAATAAAACTGGAGGTTACGGAGCTGGTAGATTAATTTACTCAGCTTTGGTCCCCCCCTCCAATAGACGCCAAACCACCTAGGTTTGCAGTTAACAAACGAAATAAATCAAACACGGTATATGACGTAATTTTTCAGGAATAGGAAGAAACTCTAGAGTGTTTTATAAAAAAAAATCATTTCACTGCAAGTGCGAACTAGGTTTTAGCGAATAAATAAATGAACTTAGTAGTATATGAGGGCGCCCAACAAATTTACAAAATAGCTTTCTTAATTTTAACAGTAAACCAATAAAAAAGCCACCAAGATGCTTGTAATTTCCATAGCTGTTTAAGGGCTTTGTTGACAGCTTCTTCAGAGTTTTATGTAATATATTTTCGGAAGTGCCTAGCCAAAGATTAGGTGCTAAACTTTTTGTGTTGTCTTGAAAATTGAAAAAGATGTGTGCCAAGCATCAAAACTGCATCATTTTTGCTTTTTTAAATGTACACTGGATTCGAAACAAAATATTTTATACTTGAACTACCCAAAATTGAGCGTAAAGCCTGGTTCTCATTAGTCAATTACATGAATTCAAGTAACTTGAACCTACATGATCAATACGAACGTAGAGGGCCTTTCAACTTTTGTATTCAAGATTAGTCGTCTGAGATGAGCCGCATTATAAAATTTAGTATGGTGGAAAGTACTTTACCAAAATAGTGAAGTTAAAATTTTTGACATCTTCCAAAATGAAGTGGAGTAGTGCAGAAATCATAATTTTTTTCGAAATTTACCAATCCTATATGAAGTTATGTGGAACATCGACTTAACTTTTCGAGTTAAATTTGACTTTTCCAACTTATTCGACGACATTTTAAATAACAACTTGATTAAATTAACTTGAATATATATGACCGCAGACTTGAATTCAAATTAGTTGAATTCAAGTACTTCAAATCAAGTACCTTAAATAATGAGAACGAGGCTTAATTTAATTTACATACAGTGTAACAAAAATTTGGAAACTTCTACTTTGTCTAAAAACTGTAACATCCCTAAAGATTCTCTAACTCTTGCAACTGTTAAAACTAAATACGCAATATGATCAACAACTAATTTTAACGCCTATACGAAAAAATTTAAATTTAAATTGGTAATAGATTTTAATTTTATATCATGCCATAATTTGTTAATCAACTTTAAAGCTAAATTGGAATCCACATCTATAACGAAATTTTATATAATTTGGTGGCAAACTAATATTACTGATTTTAACCGCAATTTTTATTGCCGAAAAATTATGACACACATAACAATTTAACCATCATAGTTAACAATTGGCCCCAAAGAATTGCCGTCTTTAGGCACTGTAAGAAGACCATGGGAGTTGTCCCATTGTATTTTCTTAAGTTTTCAGCAATAGGTTTATTCCTTTTGCACTAACGAAATACCAACTTTTCTTATCTCCGTTCGTGTTGTTGTCTGATAAGGCCAATTATGAGTACCGTAACATTAACTCTACCAAATTTCTTTACGTACGCATCAGGATTGTCACATAGAAATAGAGTATTCCGTCCTTACTCAAGCATTTATTTGTATATTATCGTTAAATTCAAAATTTTTCAACCTTTTTACAAATTTGCCCCTGACGCTAATCTGTATTATCTCGTCTAATTTAAAAATCGCACTCTCTGAATCGGCTACACTTCTAGGATACGAAGTAAAAGCTTTCTTTATTTCTCTGAATTCGTATTCCATAGATGTTACGACCGGCATACGTCTCCACTTGAAAAAGAAAAAAAAATTGCGAAAATCCCAAACGCTCAAATAAACTAAAATTTTTCTATAGCTATAAAATTCCATGACCACCATGGTGTTATATATCTATGCGCTATTTTATGCTTTTCCAAATTTAAATTTAATATTCCCTCCGCTTGTTATGTAAACATATTTTAAATTTTTATGCATTTACTTGTTTTCTATCTATTCTATATTCTCCTCATTATCATGTACAAGCATATATATATCTCTTGCGAGTTGGTGTTTGTGCATGTATTAGCACAGAATACCCAGAAGCGACATAACGCGGTTTTTATATGGAGAAATTTGGACTCATTTTTTTGACCTTGGTTTGGCGAAGGTAAGATTTTCAGTGTTAAGTTGTAGTTCAGTGGCTGAAAATTCAAAATTAACATGTAAAATATAAGGTAAGAGCAAAAATTTCTTGATCCACGTAATGTCCCTTCTGGTTGTTTATTATTCTGTG
This sequence comes from Tipula vernalis, assembly GCA_958295665.1. Lineage (NCBI taxonomy): Eukaryota > Metazoa > Arthropoda > Insecta > Diptera > Tipulidae > Tipula > Tipula vernalis. Next base: position 210,675,019 of record OY282560.1, read on the forward strand.
GTGTTAGGTAGTATGAGATGGAATGTTTGCTTTATTAACATGTTCAATCTGGAATATTCTTTTTTCTTTCTGGTATTATTGGTTTAATTTAACGCGTGATATGTTTGCTCTGAGTGGGGAACTAACCGATCGGTGTATTCGACATGAGTCCGATGCGGCCGTACAGATAAAAGTGTACATATGTTCGTCGTCGTTGTTCGTTTTGTTCGTTGTATTTGTGTACAAAATAAAACCAACACTAATGTAATACTAGCATTACCTACCTATAAGAGTCCCAGTCGGTCAGTTTTGGAATTTTGCTGCCGCCAAGTGATCCGATAATGAGGCCTCTTCAGACACATGCCAGTTTTTGACCAATTCGCTGAAATGCGGACTAGGAAGTGTCAAATCTAGGACCTCTTGCCTAATCGCATTTATAAAAGTAGGTTTCCTTCCCCTATTGACAATATCTACATTATTTGAGATCAGAAATTCAAAAAGGTACTCACTCTTGTGTCCGTGTCGTGATGTCCGTGCTACCCCACACCGTGTGGTACGCGTTTGTATCGCATCCTATCAGGTAGGCCAGCCCATTGCGTTTGCAATGAGCTATGAGCCCCCTAACTTCAAGTGGAGGTATTAACTCTGAGTCTCCAGGAAAGTAGGCGGAGGCCATTACAGCCTTCTGTTTGCCTCTTTCCCCCAGAACCTCCACCATTACTGCAACCAAGTCCCTGGAGATGAACTCTGAAATGGCAACTCTTGAACTTTCAGTTCCATTATGATAAATTAAATTACCCACTTGATTTGGTATACCTCTTAACTGGTTACCTGTCACCCATGGCTCCTGGTTTAGAGCCATGCCAATGTTTTGGCAGATAAACCTACGACAAAGGACGTCCAAAGACGCCTTTGCATGACGCAGGTTTATCTGCAGGCAGGCGATGTATGCCTTCATTTTCCGAAGGCCTGTTCAGAAGGCCATTCTCAGCCACCACTCGCATGCTTCCTTTGTCCGGCCGACGGCTGACCAATGTCCTCCATCTTCGTCCAGCTGGCCCCCGCTAACAGAGAGCCTCCAGGCCGCACCAGTGACTTGCGCGGAGGGAGCCCTTGCGAGGCCTTAATCCGTGGAACCCCTGACGCCTTCCTCTCTCTTTACAGCGAGTTTCATAAGCCATAAAATTATTCGATGGCACAAACTTCATGTATAAAAATCTAGTTAATCTTCTCTGAACACTTTCGATTCTATTGCTATATTCTGAATAGAAAGGGTTCCATACTTGTGATAAATATTCTAAGTTAGATCGAACAAGGTTGAAAAATAATAGTAAGAATGTAGACGGATTTTTAAAGTCTTTACCTCGTCTTAAAATAAAACCTAAAGTTTTGAAAGATTTTCTGCATATAACATCAACATGTAAGTCAAAGCGTATCTTTGAATCTAGTGTCACACCTAAATCCTTAATACTATCCACTTTAATTAATGTTGATATTCCAATATTATATAAGCCTAATTTGATTAACTTTTCTGAAAAAAGTTGCAGAGACACACTTGTTAACATTTAGAGGTAGTTTGTTTTCAACAGACCATTTATAAACACAATTTAGATCCGCTTGTAGTAAATAGGTGTCATCTACTGAATTTATAACCCTAAATATTTTTAAATCATCAGCGTACAACAAATGTGGCGATTTAATCACCTGTGAAATATCATTAATAAACAATATAAACAATAAAGGACTTAGAACTAATCCCTGGGGAACTCCCGATGTGGGTACAAACTCACCAGATATCATCCCATTAAATTTAACAAATTGAATTCTAGCGGTTAGGTATGAGTGAATCCATTTCTGGCGGAACGGTGAGATGTTGAAAGACCCAAGCTTATTTTGTAAAATATAATGAGAGACTTTGTCAAAGGCTTTTGAAAAGTCTGTATAAATACAATCCAATTGCCCATTACTATCTAAAGTGTTACAGGCTATGTTACAAAATTCCGCTAAATTAGATAATGTTGATCGTTGAGGAAAAAAATCATGCTGCATTGGCGTAATCTCATTTCTAACATGATTAAACAGAATATTGAACACCAATTTTTCAAAAATCTTGGGAAGTGCATTTAAAATGGAAATGGGCCTGTAGTTTTCAATGTTCGTTAAGTCTCCACTTTTATGAATGGGCACCAAAAATGACGCTTTCCATTTAAAGAGCAATGTTATAGGAACTACAAGAACATACCTCAAACGTTTTAAAAATAAATTAGGCAATTGATCTGAACCGGCCCCTTTATTAACATCCAACGATTCCAATATTTCAAGAACTTCACTTTCTAGAAACATAGGATTCTTTTGGGTTGATGTACGACATGAAAAAGTATGTCGATCTTGTTCATAAATTGATTTGAAATGATCTGCGAAAAGCTCACAAATTTCGGATTGTTTTTGGGAAGATTTGATTTGCGAAGTGATCTCTGATAGCTCCAAAATAATTTAGGGTTTGTTCTTAAATTACTCTCGATACGTTCAACATGCAAGTTCCAGCATTTTGTAATTTCACATTTAACTTTCCTTCTATACTCTGAGAACATAAAATAGTCGACCCTATTATTGTATGATCTAAAACGTCTTAAAGCACTTTCCTTACGTTTGATCAGGAACACGAGATTGTTGGAGCACAAGCTTTTTTGTGTTGTTGTTTTTTTTTGCAATTAAAAACTATTGAATAAAACTAGAAGTTGACTGTCCGATGTTTCTTCCTTGATTTTCAAAATGTATATGAATTTTATTAAAAATGTTTTTTTATAGCAAAAGAGAATGAAGTTGGCAATGATTCTATAAGTTAAATGGTATAATAAGTCTTACATGAAATCCACTACATTCAATTTGCACTATCAAATACATGTCAATAAACAATGGTAAGTAATTAATAATTATTCTAAGTCAGGCAAATTTTACAATATTTGGTTTCGTTTCAGATTTCACTTGAATTATAAGCGTCCCCTGTCCCATTCATGAGACATCTGGAGCTGGTGGTCGATGCATGAACAAGATAGTTCGAATACCAATTAGGAAACTTTTTTCTTTTTACAACAACTTTATCAGAGTCGTCTATCAAGGAGACTAAAATATTGTAGAACGTGTCTGTTGCATTATTAACCGACAAGTTAGAAAATAAAGTTTCCCAATCCACACATGATAAGTTTTCCCCCAGTTTAACATAATCTAATTTATGAAAATTAATATGCGATCTTAAATAACATGATACGTTTCTATCAACATTTAATGAAATAGTGACAGAAAACGGTGGATGGTAACCCTCGACTTTCGCAAGTAAATAATCATACTTTTTAAGTGAAATGTTATTTGGGTTTCAATTCGAAAGAAACAAATCGAGGAGTTTATTTTGAATGTTTGTTATCCAAGCTCCCTTGAAGAACAGCAAGATTTTACTCCAACGCTGCATACCGACACTTATTATCAATAATAGTTTGATTAAGGTACAAAATCATTTCTTCTCGTAAAACATTTAACTTATGTTTGATTATAAGGTGAAAATACGGTGGTGGTAACTGTCAATTTTTTTATACTTGAGAAATTTCTTTTCGCATTTTGCCCTTTTTCACAAGACCAAGATATATTTGGTTTTAAGATCTACAGCAATTTTGTTTAGCTCTACACTGCCGTCCTAGAACCAAACGCGGTATCTGCTGGTGTCATGAAATTGAGATATTAGGCTTTAAAGTTTTGGTAATAGCCAACAGGTGATTCCTAGTCAAAGTAACAGTAAATGCAGTAAACTAAATACTACAAACAAATGCGGTATGTCCATATATTCGCACTAGTAGTTACTGCGTTTTTAGCTAGTAGTATGTAGATAACCCATTAGTGCTTTGAAAAGGTATAGAAACTTTAGCAAGATACGATAAAATGATGCGTGTTTTTGGAAGAAATAATGTAAATACTGAGTTTTAAATTGGTAAATAGGTAGAATAACATGCCAGCTTTCTAAGAAAACCATAAACTCAATTTCAAATTTTTTGTAGATACCGCGTTTGGTTCTAGAACGGCAGTAGGGTAGAGTGGGGTACATTCATCAGTGGGGTATATTCGTCAACAGCGCTTTAACAGGGTTAATTTTGTTCAATTTTTTTTACAAAAATTGTGAATTACCTATTTTGTAATGTCTACGTCCTACTGAAGTTTGGAAGTCATTCGTCGACATTTGAATGAGTAGCACGTGTTTTCCATTTTTTACCAATATTTTTCTAATATTTCGACCGTATTAGGTAAGTGTTTTTGGCTAGTTATTTTTAAGTGATTTACCATTTTGTTTGTGATACTTGTTTTTCATACATTTATACTGTAGATCGTAAATCTGAAAATAACGGTAAATCATCTTACACGTTTTTTTGTATAAAATTGTTGTTTAACCTAGTTTGGGGTACATACGTCAGACGTGTACGGGGCACTTTCGTCTATGACGAATGTACCCCAAAAATGACAAATGTGCCCAATTTAATTATTTATTGTTTATATTTAGTAAAATCACTATTATTCGTATTCATAGACGCATTAGTATTATATTAGTACATTATCATGGTCCGAAATTATAAGCAAGAAACTGAGAGAATCAATATCAGTGAAGCTGACGTAAGAAAGGCAATTTCAGATATATTAAAGAGAATTGAAACTCCAACGAGCGCCTCAGTTAAATATAATATAAAAAGACAAACATTAAATAGTAGGCTAAAGAAGAAAAGAGCTACGATGGATCCACTTGCACTGGATACTGTCTCAGATTCAGGTAATAGTAGTGATTGTGAGTCAAACGGAGATTATTTCCAGTCGAAATACACTGGAAAGCAAACTTTTTCGAAATCGCAAGAAGATGATTTTGCTGCGTATATGCAAAAGTGTTCCAAACTACAGTACGGATTAATATATGATTCCGCCAGGCAATTTACCTATAGTTATGCGAAAATAAATAATATTATATATCCACCAGCATGGGACACCAAAAAGAAAGCTGGGGTAGATTGGCTCTATGGTTTTTTTAAAGCGAAATCCATCTCTTGCATTAAGGAAACCGGAAAAAACTAGCTTATCTAGGTGTCGGTTAACGAATTTTTTGGAAATTTAAGGGCAGTGCAGACAAAATATTCATTTGCTCCACAAAATATTTATAATTTAGATGAAACAGGAATCACTATTTTCCTCAATTTTCTAAATATTCTTATATAATTACTAGGTTATTGCACAAAAAGGACAGCGTAACGTTTCGCAAGCAGTTTTAGCAGAACGCGGATCTTTAGTCACTATTGTCGGAATAATAAATGCTGCTGCTAACCATATTGCCCCTGTGTATATATTTCCTAGAGTTAGATACACGGAACGGTTTATTGTGGGATCAGTTGCCTTTAACTCAAAAAGTGGATGAATAACCGCTGAAATATTTGAAAACATATTGATGCACATCAAAAATCCCACCAGAATCAATTTTGTTTGGTCGGGATAACGGCATAGTTATGTTGTCATTTCCACCGCACACATCCCACAAGCTCCAACCATTGGATGTAACAGTTTATGGTCCATTCAAAAAATATTGCAGAACTTCTTTTAATGATTTTCTGAGCAATAATCTTAATAAAGTAATTAACATATACGAAATTGCGCTTCTTACAAAAAATCCGTTTCTAAAAGCATTTTCTCCGGAAAACATAATAAAAAGCTTCAATAGTACAGGTATTTTCCAAATTAATACAATGATATTTTAGGATGAAGATTTTATAGTTGAAGAGAATTTAAATGAAGGGAAGCCGGCTACTTTAGTTGAAGTTTTGCCCGAAATCAGTACATTTGAGGGTTTGCTTGAAAATCACAATACAGAGGAAATTGAAAATCTTATCAAAAATAATAACCAGAACAATAAAACAATTCAATTATTGACTCCAGGACAAATACGCCAAATTGCGCGTATTTTTAAGAAAAGAAATTTGACAAAGAAATGTGGAAAATCTCGGATACACACATCTACGCCAGAGAAACAAAGATTGGAAGGACAGCGAAAAGGAAAAATAGATAAAGTAAATGCAACGAATTCGAAAAATCGCGTCAACATGCCAAATAAGAAAATTGGCAAAAAACAAGGTGTTAAAAAAGTCGTAACGTTTTCTTCCTCTGAAGACGAATCAGATGTACCATATGAAGAATCCGGGCAATCCTTATCCTTATCTACAAACGAAGAGAGCTCGAATGAAGAAACAGAAATGCTTCTGATTGATTCAGATGTTTTGGTAGAGGGAGACTACGTGATCGTTAGATTTAATGTAAAATCGAAACATATATTTTACGCTGCACAAATTATTGAAGCTGAAAAAATCGAAAGCTTTCCAGACCATCCAGCAGGCACATCATGTTCTGCGACAAAATTCAACTTTAAAATTGACTTGACGAAATACAATTTACAATAATTTTATTTTAATTTGATGCATATGTTTGTAATTTGTGTTATGTTGTTTATGTATTATTTTATGTTATTTTTTGTTAAAAAAAAGGCAATATACCCATGAGGCTGACACTGAATTTTAAGACCTTTATAAATATTGATTAAAGCGTGGTATTTCCGTATGCTTATAGCTTTTTATTAAACAACTTATGAACGATTGAATTAAAAATAGTTAAACTCCTTTTGAAAAACTAATTTCTTTAAGATTTATAAATTTTGCAGTGTATTTAAAGTAAGCGACTAATGTACCCCAGCGAATGACGAAAGTACCCCAGCACTGGGATACATTCATCTTATTGAATCTATAGCATATGCGATGTACACATGCAAATATACGAGATTGTTTTTTTATTATGGTCACACAATTAAAAGTGTTATGCGACCGACATTTATTATAATTCTTTTTGGAAAATTAATTACAAAACTATTTAATGAATATAACTTCCACCACCACTATTTTGTATTTAAATTAGTATAAGAACACAATTTTTATTAATCGAAATTTACTTTTTGTTTTTGGTTTCTTTTAATATGATATTTTTTAATCGCGAGTTGTTTTTGATAAAAAGGAAAACGAGAGAGTGTTTTTTGTTTTCTATCGCGCGAAAGATTTTTGACAGACGTACATATATTTTAATGAAATGAAGTGTGTTGCGTTGGAGAACAAGGTGCGTTCATGTGAATGAGTGTGAATATGAATGTGCGAATTGTGGCGATGAACGAGTGATGAATATTTCTGTGAATGATTGAATTGAATTGAGGATTGAATAATTGAATTGAATTGTGAGTGAGTCGCTACAAATCCTTCAAGGAAAATTTAAAAACTAAAGACTTTAATTTCAATGGGGAAACTATTAATAAATTAAAACTGTTCCTAACATATAGCATTATCAGCTACCGTATAAAACCATTCAAAAATGTTCTCAATTTTGTTTTTACAGAGGTTAGAAAAAAAAGTGACGAATGTACCCCACTTTACCCTACACATTGGGTATGAATTTCAAGAATACGGAAACAATTGATGGATATAATTTTACCGTTTCATTTCAAACATTCAATATTAAAATCTTGAAAATCCATATTTAAATCAATCAAATATTGATTTTTAAACAAACACACCAAAAATATGATTTCACACTACGCATTACAAATATGTGCATATTTTGTTTGTAATTATTTCGTAAATAATAAAATACATTTTTACGTGTACATCATGTTTATGTTTAAAATTCATGATGCACAATATTTTTTTGAACCTCGTTGCTTTAAATTTGTGCGGATAGTCGTCAGAGGATTGTGTTTACAGTCAACGCGGTTTAGTACATCGTATTGACTTGTCAATTACGATGTTGCAAAACCTAAGTAAACGTAGTTGGAAAGTCCATAGTAACAAAATTTGGCGAACAAATAATACATAATTAGTGGACAATCCGATGACTCACCTACAGATGATACCTTTGGGAACAAAGACCAAATAATGAGTAAATTTGTTATTGTTCAAGAATAAACACTGCAACAATAATTAATTGTATGCACTCCTTGCGTTGTTTATATGCAATAAAACCACCGGAACAAATCTACCATTTAATTGGTTTTTGAGTTATACAAATCATAAAAATGTTATTCAATCATAACAGCTATGGTACCATTGTCAAAGGTGATATTTAATTTAAAATCATTTTGGGAATAAGACCTTGCGTTATTCATATTCCAAAACTCATGTTTTATTATTTATATAAACATTTAATTTGGTTTATTGATATACCAGATGTTTTATTAAATTATTTAGTTAGTGCCGGTCCCATTTATAGAGTTTTAAATAAATCCCACCTTATTTCTACTAGTTGTGAACATTTAGCATATTCGTTGGTAAAGTTACAACGCGAGGCCAATATTTATTTGATCATACGTTTTATACTTAAATTAAGTAAAATTTTTATATAAGATGCATTTTTCTATTAGATCGTGGTCGAGATCACGATAAATATAGGCAAAAATACTGGGAAATTTTTGCTGTTTTTTCAAAAGTTTTTACAGAATTTTAAACCTCAATAATTGTCAATAATTTGAAAATCAATTTTTGGTTTTGTTTGGATGTGAACATTACATTTTTTAATAATAAAATACATATTACCTAATTAAAGTAAATATTTTAGTTGCGTATAATAATAATTTAACAATTATACATTTGAATTTTAAAAATGAATATCGAGGTAAAAATTAACTTAAGCATGGACGCGGAAGACGCAGAAATGTTATTTTCGTTCGGCTCTAACGTCATCATCGTCAAACGAAGAGGATAATGAGAACGGAACCATGCATGCTAAAGTTCCCGGTTTTATCAACACAATAGCAAAATACAGCCAAATGGATTTTAAAATGTGTTTTCGTATGAATCGCCCAACAGTTTTCGGCTTGATTGGTAATTTCTACGGTCATTATATTAAATTAATTTTGTTATAATTTTGTTATTTACAGGCAAATATATCCCAATGACTGAATTGAGTGTAGGGCCTGGTGCCCAACCCTTCTCCTTCACCAAAAGGGGCGGCCTGAGTTACCAATAAAGTAAGATTTGGAAAAGTAAGATTTTGTAAAGTAAGATTTAGTACTGTAACAAAATTGCTTGGGCATGTGGGGGTTGCAGGGCGGGCTGGTTACAAGAAAAAAATGCTATTCGTTACCGAATCCATCATCCATCAGAGCTTCGGGGTGGTATCGATTTTGCTGACTAAAGCTCAGGGATTGGGAGTGGTGTTTTCCGAAGTTGACTGGAAGCTTGATCTACTACCTATAGGGAAAGAGGGTAGGAGGGAAGTAATAGACCGCTACTATACTCACCTAAACTTATCTACATCGCATTCTCAAAGTTCATTAACTACTCCATTTGTAACGGGTTTTACAAAAAAAAAAATTCAAATAAATAAAGATAACACAAGAATAAATTTTTTTTTGGTTTAGTATTTTATATAACACATTATAATCCTTAAAAAAAAATATTTATCTAATACAAACTAGCATATGAAAAAAAATTATAATAACAAAAAAAATTATTAATTAAATAATTTAAGTAAGATACAAAAAAATGAAACTATTGTATAATTAATAGTTATGAAAAGAAAGAACAATGAATCCTGTGATCCGATGGTTTTTCAGTTTCCAGAATTTAGTAACCGTCAAATAACCTATGAAAAGAATGAAAAAAAAAATGTGTTAAATTTGAAATAAAAGAAAATATTCTTTCCTAATAAAAAAAAGACACAAAAAGAAAATTCTTTCTTCCACCTTGAAATTATTCATTTTTATGACATGGGTCAAAACTGTATTTAATTGGGCGCCATCTTCGATTAAGAAGAAAAAAACAACCCGTCACGTGTTTCTTTTTTTCCTGGCACGGTACTCTAAAAGCTCTATGAGAACTCAAGGGCGTGGGGTATTGAATAATTTCAAAGCTAGAAAATAAAAAAAACTAATCTCAACTATGTATATTTTGCTATAATTCAGGAAACCAAAAAAAAATATTATGAAATTAAATATGTATGTATATAGGATAATATAGGATCGAAACAAATTTATCTGCTTACCACATGTACGCTTTCCGTTCTTGGACCGTTATCATTTTAAATCACCTGACTTGGAACAAAACAAAATTTCCATGGACTAACTGTTTACTTCGTTAACCATCTGTATGACCTTTCTTATTGTGGCACAAAAAAAAACTCCAGCTATTCGTCCAAATCAGCTCACACGTACAAAAAAAAAATTAATAACACCACTCAAAAAAACTACAAACTAATTTTAGTTTGATCCAAATAAAACTAGGAATGGCATAAACTTAGATGGTATCAAAGTAGTAACAATGAAAAATTTGTTCAAATTAACACAAAAAAAATCCTTTGAACCAAACTAAGTGCAACAACAAATAAATTTTCAATATTCACTAAATATATATATATTGTTATACACGAGTATGTCTCTCGGCTTTATATAGATTATAAGTCATTATATACTTATAATACAAAAATCCACATACTTTAAAATAATCACTTATATCAAAAAAAAATGTATATTTACGTAATATTCAGCTAGCTGAAATGCGACGATCCATAAAACTCCAAGTCCAAAAAAAAACAATCCAATTGTAGTTTTTAACCAGCCATCCAGTAACTTTTCCAATTTGGTTTTTTCGATGTTGCTTGTCCAACGTCTCCGGTCCAAAAAAAACTTTATCAAATTTATTCCACTCGATCATTATCAAAAAAAAAAATATTCCATCTCCAACTTCTCTCCTCCTCACTGGTACATCTCTTCTCATCATCAATCTGCTTTGTGCCATGCACTCTCATACACGCTCACATATTGATAAGCAAAATCAATTTATTGGAAAGGTTAGGGGAAATGGTTTATCAAATAATAACAAAATAATGATTTAAATATAAAATAAAAAAAATTGAGAAAATGTTCAATACCCAAAATAAAAATAAAATTTAATCAGGGATATTTCACCCAGCAAATGTGTTCCGCCACGCTCACGTTATTCCCATAAAATTTTCAAAATTGTTACACATTATCAAATTCACGAAAAGCGAACAACTATAGCGGAAGCCCCAACACAGGCCATGAAAACACATAATTTCGTTTAATGCAACAATAAAAAAAACTGAATTTATTACTAGATACAGAATTTGGCTAGATAATAATTGTTTTCACTCAATATGTATATACATATATGTATATATATATATATATATATATATATATATATATATATATATATATATTTATTTATTTTTTATTTTTTTTAATGAAGAGGGGAAAATCCTCATGGTCGATGTGCCGGACTCTTACCGACTAAAAACACCACCCTCTAAACCTCCTCACACCGACCAGGACCGCTTAATATGCATTACTTCAGCCGCTGGATGTCCTTTGTATATTTTTTGGTCTAATTAGAGTTCATCTGCTCTCTCATTTTTCTCTTTATTATCTTCATGATCATTTGACTTATATGCTTCCAGACCTGTTCGTCATCCAACATCCTTGAGACGATGCATGCCGGTGTTAGTTGTCCTACCAGGTTCGTACATCCTTCCCGCTCCTGCTGCCACCTTGTGAATTACATTACCGTATGTTCTTTTGTATCCAGCTCACCGCAATAAGAACAGTTTGGTGACTCTCTAATATTCATTCTGTAGAAGTAACTGTTGAAGCAGCCATGTCCAGATAGAAACTGCGTTAGGTGTAAGTTGACCTCGCCATGCTTTCGCTCCACCCACTCCTTGACACTAGGGATTAGTTGTCTCGTCCATGACCTCGATTCAGAATTCTGCCATCGTGCTTGCCATTGTTGCATCATTTCTTCTTTAGCCTCTTCCTTTGAAGTTCCACCGAGAATTGCCACCCTTTGTTTGGCCATCAATGTGATGGGTGGGATGCTACTTAGTACAAAGGCAGCCTCTTTTTATACTGTCCTATACGCACAGCTTACCCGAAATGCTACGGTACGTTGTACATGTTCTAATTGGTCGCGAGCTCTCGCAGTTTGTAGTGCTCTGATCCATATCTGTGCTCCATACAGCATGATTGATGTAACCACCGATGACAGTAGTCTTCTTTTGCTTGAACTAGGACCTTCAGCGTTTGTCATAAGTCGAAAAATGCTTTTTGTTTTTATGGTTGCCTTTGTTACTGTTTCTCTACTATGATCTTGGAAACTACGCCGATTATCTAGCCATACACGCAGATACTTAATTCTTGTCTTTGGGTTTATTCTAGTGCCGTCAATATTGAAAACCACCGAAGAAAGAGGTCTCCTGCCCGCCATTATGACCGCTTCTGTCTTCTCCGGGGCCAGCTGCAGACGGTGGTTGTAGAGCCACTTAGAGATCAACTCCACTGCTGCTGCCACTCTTTTTATCAGTTGTTCCTCGGTTCTGTCACAGACGATAAGTGCTAGGTCTTCAGCATAACCTACTAACTTGGCACCCTCCGGCAGTGGAATTCGAAGAACTCCGTCGTACAAAATATTCCAGGGCATTGGCCCCAGGATGTATCACCTCCCAGGCTGCACTATTAAATGCGTTTCGCACGTCCAGGGTGATAACCACTGGGATGCTCCTCGTGTATCGAGACCCATTCGCAGCTGTGTCTACTTCGAAGCTGTATCTTCATGACCTCTGCTGTGGCATTTATTGTGGAATGTCCTGATCGAAATCCAAACTGATCATCCGCCAGTCCACCCGATCTGTTTACTTCGTTCACCAGCCGGCGTAGCAGTAAATGTTCGAACAGTTTTCCAAAAGTATCCAACAAGCAAAGTGGTCTATACGATGTTGGTGCGCCTTCTGGCTACCCATCTTTCTTGAGCAGGACCAAACGGGCCTTTTTCCAATTATAGGAAACTCCCCGTTTTCAAGCGACATGTTCATAACGTCCAGAATCCTTTTTGGGTGCACTTCGGATGCAATTCGGACTGCCTCTGGTGAGATCCCAATCGGTCCGGCACTTTCCTTGGTCTTCATTTTGCGCCATGTTACCTCCAATTCCTCTGTAGTGAAAAACGGTATATCTTGAATTTGTATGACTTCGCGAATTACTAGTTCATGAAGGGGAAAGAGCGCGTGCACAATAGTGGTCATCATTGCCGGTGTAATCGTGGGAACCGTTCGACCAAACCTCTTCATCACTATCTTATAAGCATCTCCCCACAGCAGAGAGATTTCCAGCATTTCTTCTTTGATTGCCATATAGTAACCCTCATTTCCTTTCTAGCGCGCTTAAGTTCATGTTGGAAGGAGATATCAGCCTGTCCGTGTGGTCGCTTGTTTTCTCTCATTAGCTTTCTCCTAGCGTTGTTACAAACTCGCTGATCTCTGAGTTCCACCAATAAACAGCTCTTCTTCTGTTACGGCTTCGCGGTGTTAATGCCACTTCGCCTGCGGTTCTAACATCCTCTACTAGTTGTACCGATGATGTTATGTTTGGGGGGTTGAGGCAGCGCCGGACAGCACTACGGAGCCGATCAGGTGCAGCTTCTCCAATACGCCATCTTTTACTGGTAGAAAACGCGTCGTTTTCCGCGATTGCTTAACTGATATGTTAGTGTTCACCTCAAAACTAATATAACGGTGGTCACTGAGGCTTTCAGTCTCTAATACTTGAGGAATGATTTTTCAACTAAATTATTATCCAATTTTTTGTTTTTTTCATCAAATAACCAAATTCAAAATCTCCTCGTCAAAAATTTTTTCTATGCTTATATATCAGTCCCAAAACAATAGATCTCCCCCCCCCCACCCATCTTCATTCGTTGTTCTGTTCCTTTTTTTTTGTTTTTGAAATTCTCTTACCAACAGAAAAAAAAAAACGATCACTCTCGATCGATAATTACGGCAATTCAATAGCGTAACCCCAATATTATTAACCTAATAGCGGCCAAGTATTAATATGGATCACGGAGGCCTTACAATCGTGGGGACGACCCATCTGAGAGATGTCTCATACGAGCCAGGCAATTGAGACAATGTAAAACGGAATGAACGATAAACCAACGATTAAATCTTTATGTCCTTCATGTGATAAATACCTATGGTCTGACCAAATTCGTTCCCTAATCCATACGCCACATTACCAATAGGTCTTAGAATATATGCTTTCTGAAATTTCGGAGCGAGTTTTGTTGAGACATTTTTTATTGCGTCACTTTGCACGAAATTCCTGGCAAACACCTTTTGCCCAATTGTAAATTCCCTAAGGCGACTTCGAAGGTTAAAGGTTTTTACATTTTTCTGATAAGCTATTTTTAAATGTTGGAGGATGCTACTCTGAGCCAGGGTTTGTCTATCAGCGTTTGAAATTTCCAAGTTATTTCCTCCTAATTGATATAATAGATGTATTAGTTTGTATTGCGAGCCATACCCCATATAGTGTTGACCATTTATAATAAAATGTGGTGACAACTTGGTGCTTTGATGAATGCTATTCCGAAGCGCTAGTGCAATCGAACTAATATGGAGATCCCACTCTCGATGATTTTCCGATATTTAAGAACGTATTCCGCTTAAGATTGAGCGATTTACTCTCTCCGACATATTAGCTTGTGGAGAATACTTAGGTTTCCTAATATAGGATATACCATATCCTTCCAAAAACACTTTGAAGTCATTTGTGACAAATTGGGGCCCGTTATCGCTAAATATATATTCTGGCACCAAGAAAATATTAAATATCTACTCCTTTAAAAATTTAATCAGGTTTCTGGTGATTGCATCTCTCATTGTTTGTAGTAAAACAAAACGGGAATATTGATCTAAAACAACAAAAAGGTAGCAATTTCCAGACTTGGACCTAGGATACGGTCCCAGAAAGTCAATAAATATTCTTTGCCATGGACGAGTAACCTCAAAATACTTTCCCATCTCAGGCCGGGTAGTGTTATTAACTGATTTTGCTATTTTGCAAATCTCACAGTTTTTTATAAAGTCGCCTACATCTTTACACATTGATGGCCAATAATAATGTCTCCGAAGAGATTATAAAGTTTTGGTAACTCCAAAATGTGAAGAAGAGGGAGGACAGTGAGCATCTGAAATGAGAGAAAATACCAAACCTTTGGGAACGTACAACTTCCATTCAGGAAGATCAGTTCCAACATCGTAAGTACCAAAAGAAGGGTTATAAAATATATGATTGTTGATTACTTTATAATTTATCAGTGGTTCCTCATTTTGCTTTAAAGTTCTTAGTAACTTCTGAAAATCTTCTTCGAGAAAAACGTCCGAATTCAGATCTATCGAATATGCTTCTAAATCAGAAATGAATTCAACAAAAAGTTCGTCAGCATTCTTACGAGATAATGCATCCGGCACTACATTTTCCGAGCCCTTCCTGTATTCAATGTGGAAGTTGAAACCTTGCAATTTCAAGCACCACCGTGCAAGCCTTCCAGTCAAGTCCTTTTGACACATGAGCCACGTCAAACTGGCATGGTCAGTGATGACGGTAAACTCAAAGCCATCTATGTAATGCCTAAACTTTTTGATACTGGCGACAGCTGCATAACATTATAGTTCGGTAGTACTATAATTCCGCTGAGCACTGTTCAGCTTCGCAGAAACATATGCTATTGGACGTTCCTCATTCGTATCTGATTTTTGGAATAGAACCCCGCCAATACCCGTTTTAGACGCTTCGCATTGGATGTAGAATTTAGAACAGGTGCGGACGATAATGCTTCTTTAAGTTTTTGAAATGATGATTGAGCAGCATCATTCCAGAGGAATTTCTTTGATTTCTTAAGTAGATCGGTAAGTGAACCGGTGATATCGGAATAGTTCCTAATGAAGCGTCTATACCACCCTGTCATCCCTAAAAATCTTCTCAACTGTCGAACGGTTTTTGGTGGCGGGTATTCCGTAATGGCTGATACTTTACTCAAGTCAGGTTTAAGCACTTCATTTCCAATAATGTATCCCAAATATCTTATCTCGCTCAGAACAAAGTTACTTTTCTCAACGTTTATCGTGAGATTTGCTTTCGAGATTAACTCTGCAACTTTTTCCAGGAGAAGTAAGTGTTCATCGAACGTCTCTGTAGTTACCAATAAGTCGTCCAGGTACACGAATACTTGATGATGCATTTCATGTGGGATAACTTTATCCATAAGCCTGCACATGGTTTGAGGGGCATTACAAAGGCCGAATGGCATGACGGTAAACTGATAGAGGGGTCTACCGGGTACGGAAAAAGCTGTATTATCCCTTGATCCTTGTTCTAAAGGTATTTGCCAAAAGGCATCTTTAAGATGTATGCTAGAAATCAATCTAGTTTTGTCTAAGCGATCTAGTAGACCGTCGATGATAGGCAAAGGATTAGCAGCTTTAACCGTAACCGCATTTACCTTCCTCGCGTCTAGACACAAACGGACCTTGCCATTTGCCTTCCTCACCAATGTAACAGGAGAACTCCATGAATTGTAACTTTCTTCAATGACACCTAAAGCGATTATGCGATCCAACTCGTTATAAAGCTCTTTTTGAACAGCGGGCGAAATTGGGTAGTGACGCTGCTTTATCGGTTTAGCTTCTCCAACATCAATTGAGTGAGATAGTATTTGGGTTTTACCCAACCCCAGAACGAGAGAATATCTTTGGTTTCTTTGTAGTTTTCGGGATATTTTTGAGGATAATATTGAAGTGATTTCGGATCTGACATCATCTGGTTTGTGTTTCAAAAGCTGGGTTTTAACTACAATTTTTGGTTTGCCTCCTGGCTTAATGTTGTCTGTGGTGCCGCATTGTTTTGATCGACTTTGGCTGTTACAATTTTCGGAGGCCAGGTACAGCCGTTTCCCGACCTCTGAGAGGTTTGAGAATTCCGGGCGCACCACACCCAAAGCAGAATTTATGCTTTAAAGGAATGTTACAGTTTTTGAAGATATGGTCGGAACAACAACAATTCCAGCATCCTTCCGGAATACCAGAATTTGGTTTTTTGTAAAAAAGATTAGTCACAGGTCTGGTTTGTTGATTAACGTTGAATGCGCAAACTTCTTCGTTATAATCTAAATCAGGATTAGTGGACCCATTCGACGATCTTACTTCATTTCTGGAATCTAATTCATCAATTTGTCGTCTATTTCGACACATTATTTCTGGAATGAAACCCGTCCTTAACCACGTATCCTCGTAGGAGATGCATAATTGGACCATTTGTTCCAATGACGCAAAATGCTTTTCAACAAGTTTGTCTTGCAACCCCGCTCGCATATTGCGACGAAGGGTATACATTAATTGAGCATCTGGTAAAGGAGTCTCAAATTGAAGTGAAATGGAAAGCATAGCACTGTAGAAGTCTTGAAAAGATTCATTATACCTCTGCTTCCTGGAATCCAAAACATGACGTAAATCGTCATCGGTTTGTCGATCCTGAAATCTTTTAGCCAAGTCTTTTTTAAGTTGTACCCAAGTTACTCCAGGATTCCGTTCAATATACATCCAGTACCATTCTGCAGCAGTATCCTGCAGAACATAACTTATGTCAGTGGCAAGCTGGTTATTTAATACGATATTGGCATTAGCCAAATGTTTGAACAAGAATCTTTTAATTGGTTGACCTCTTGGTGAACCATTGAAAGATATGTTCCATTTTGATAAATTACGCTGGATATAATTTGACTTATGGTCACTGTTTATTCTTAACGTAGGATTATCATTATGAAAATTCCTAATCAGATTTTGAGAATCATTATACGCCCAGCGAGAATAACTGATGGTTTAATCGAAGCTTTATCGGTTTCTTTAATACGGGAACTTTCATGAGTTTGGGAGAGGCGAGTGCGAACATTCAAAGAGGATAGACGTGTTTTTTCTATCCTCTTCAAAAATTTAATTTAATTTAATTTTCTTTTCTTTTTATTTTTTGTTTTTTATGTACTGATATGTACATATATACATTATCTACATATGTATATACATTTTAATTTTAAATTTAATTCTAATTAAATTCAAGTTTAGTTTAATAATAATCAAAGTGTAGTGAAAATAATTAAAGTGTAATTTTGGAATAGGCAATCCACCGGGATGCATTTGTCAGGCAATGTTTTTATTTTTGCAGATAAAAAAATGAAAAGTGCATGATTTGGTATTTTGTGAGGTTGTATTGTACATAAAATCAAATTTCAATTTTTAATTACTAAAGTCTAATAATTCGATAGTATTGACATAGATTTTAACTTAAATAGAAATACGGCGTAGTACAATCAAATCAACACTAATACATACTTAAAATATGGTATATAACAGGGCCAACAGTATGTTTGTGTACCTGTCTCGTTCGTTCTTCGCACGGATTCTGTGAAGGAAATGTAATATGTTTTGTTGGCTTTTGTATTATAATGTACAAACAACAACAAAAAGGAGAACCTTTTTCATTGGTATGGTCGTCACAAATAGTTTACTGTAACTTGATACATAAATCAGGTATGTTTGTATGCGCTATAAGGTCTCCTGCAACTGCAACGGACATGAAAGATGGTAGAAAATATTTACCGTCAATGTGTGTTCGTGCTTTTAGTATATAAGATTTTCTTACTTGTATGCGAGGGATGTTTATCTCATTATGTTTCTCTGTATTCATGAAACAACTTTGGTATTCTTGAAATCATGTATTATATGAGCACAATGAGATTTTGTATATTCGACTCAAACAGGATTCTTATACCTTGTATAATCGAATGGGTTTGAGTCGAATTGGAATTGGGAGCCGTCTTATACATTTCATTTAGAATGATTTATTTAGGTAAGATTAATAATTTTTTACAGGTATTACAAATTGCATCAAATCGATTTTAAATTGATTTTAATTTAATTAATATTATAAATTATAAGTTGACTAAATATATAAATAAAATGCGTATTTGGAAATGTTGGTTTAAATTGAGTTAAGATTTGATTTTTGACACAAAATGATTTATAAGATAAGAGTAGTAGATAAGAGAATGTTATTTGTATGTTGGTGTTGTTGTTCGCTCTGTGAGTTTTTAAAGGAACAAATACGGTGGGCTAGATAAAATGAATATACTCGTACATGCTCAATGAAGTTTTAGTGTATTCGACTCAAATAAGATTGAAAATTGAATTGGAATCCGTCTTGTACAATACATTGAAAATGGTTTATTTGGTTATGATTAATAATTTTTTACAGGGTATTACAAATTACAAACTACATTAAATTGAATTTTAAATTATTTTAATTAATACTAAAAAAATATAAATTAACTAAACATATAAATAAAATGCTAATTTGGAAATGATGAACATGATAAACATTGGTCCTTCGAGCCATTAAAACTGGCAACAACCAAATACGACAATCAACAACCGACGGGATATTTATCAAATACGTCAATCAACAACCGACGGGATATCTATCAAATACGTCAATCAACAACCGACGGGATATTTATCAAATACGTCAATCAACAACCGATGGGATATTTATCAAATACGTCAATCAACAACCGGCGGGATATCTATCAAATACTTCAATCAACAACCGGCGGATATCCAAACAACTGCACCGTGAAGCAGTCACCCGTTGTTCCACTAACTAGCCGCAACTTAGTCAATTACAACTATAGGCATGGAACAGCTATTGCAGAAACAAAAGCAAAAGACAGAAGAAATAGAGCAGCTCATCACAAACTATAAAAAAGATGGAGCAATACGAAAAACGAAGACTTATCTGGAGAAAAAAATAGCAGCTTTGAAGAAGATATACAAAGAGTACATCGATGACGACAATTTAATCAGAGAACTCCAACCACCACTGAAGTCAACAGATCAGTACTACAAGGATAGGCAAAATGTGGCAGATAATTACCAAAAAATTATGGAGGAAATGCGACAACGCCTAAACGATCCGGGGCTGCCATCCACACCACTTCCAACAGCAGATGCAGCAATCAATTTCAAAGAACTCAGCATCACCCCAGCCATAGAGATCAACAACACTGACCCAGAGACATCAACAAGCGAATTCAGGCATAGTCCATTACACGAGACGCCAAAAATTGAGTCAAACCTTGAATTCAGACAATCGCCAAAATTCAAACAACAATTAAAACAACAAGACATCAAAATGAGGAGCTTATACAAAGAGATAAGGTCCACAAAAAATAAATTGGAACAAGGAGAAGCTGAAGCATCATTGAATTTATCACTAACTCACATGGAGAGAATGATGAATCAAGTATCAGATCTTCACGACAACATATGCCTGGAGGCGACTGAGGATGATGAAACAACAACAAAATACTTCATAGATGAATACTACGACACAATACGAAAAGCGTATGACGAAATAGTAGTAGAGGTGATCATGAAGAACAAACAATATAAAGTCGGCAGTAATCGACCGGCAGAAATTAAGCTTCCCGAAATACAAATACCCCACTTTAATGGAGAATACATGAAATGGATGGCATTTCATGATGTCTTTGAACAATTAGTGCACAACAATCAAGCACTTAACAACACACACAAGATTAATTATCTAAAGACCTACATTGGAGGTCAAGCAGCCAGGCTGATAAATCACCTACAATCCGTGGGAGAAAACTATGAACCCGCATGGGACATAATCAAAACAAGATACGATAATCGCAGGATGAACGTAAACATATACATTCATACCTTGATGGCACAACCAACAATAAATACCGAATCCGCACCAGCCATAAGAGGATTATACGACACGACCAGAGAATGTTTACATGCAATCAAGCACCTAGGAATCAACACTGATTCTTGGGATCAAATAGTGATATACGTATTGGCCAAAAAACTGGATCACGAATCCCTGAGAGCATACGAGATGTCACTAGAGAATCCAAGAGAAATTCAAACTCTTGAAAATTTCATGAAGTTCCTTGAATCGCGTTTTACGTCATTAGAAGCAGTTTATCGAGAAAAATCTTCAAGCTTTCGTAAACCAGCAACTACTACAAAAACATCTCTATTGACAACGAGTCCAACCAAAGCCTGCGTTGTCTGCAACCAAAGCCATCATCTTGCAGATTGTTCTAAATTTAAAGCAATGAACATTCTTGACAAAAATCAGCTGGTATCATTATTGCAACTATGTAGAAGGTGTCTTAAAAGCGACCACGCGTTAGCCGAATGTAAGGCTAATACATCATGTCAACAATGCAAAGGACGACATCACCAGCTACTACACAATAAGATGATTGGATCAATAACAACCAAACCCGGATCAGCAAACAACAGTAATACTACATTACACGCTAGTACAAATGACGCGTACATTCTCTTACCAACCGCACTAGTAAGGGCAACAACTAAGAATGGGCAAGACTGTCATTTACGTGCCATTATAGATCCTTGCTCACAAGCCACGTTCATCACTTCAAACGCAGTAAACAGACTACAAACAAAAACGTGTAGCACAGAATTGCACGTCACTGGCATTTGCGCAAACAACAAAGAAATAATCAAAAAGGCTGCTAAACTATCAATTATGCCTCAATTTCAATCGAGGTATAACCTGGAAATAGAAGCTTACGTAGTGAATAAAATTACAGACAATCAACCACGGAGAACAATAACAAGCCAGACTTGGAAAAATCTACCTCAGTTGGCCGATCCTAACTTCCACACGTCAGCACCGATAGACTTACTTATTGGTGCAGATTACTATGCCGATATAGTATTACCGGATATAATAAAAATAAGCAATCAACAACCAATTGCTCAACGTACAAGGTTTGGGTGGATAATATTAGGAAGATCTAACAATTCACACTCAATAGACGAGCCGTTAACCAAAACCGTAGCAATCACAACAAAGGAAAATACAACTGATGAAATTGAGAAAACCCTCAAGAAATTTTGGGAAATAGAGGAACTACATCCGCCGAGAAAACATACTACTGATGAAGAAGAATGTGAACAACATTTTCGAAACTCCCACAAAAGAGAATCAGACGGTAGATACACTCTTAAAATTCCGTTCCAACAACAGGCAGACCTAGGAGATTCCAAAAGGATGGCAACAGCAAGATTTCTCCAACTAGAAAGGCAACTCATGAAGAACAACGAATTAGCCACACAATACAAAGAATTCATACAAGAATATGAATATCTCGGACATATGAAGAAAATTCAACCAACAGAGTTGAACGAAGGAAAATATTACATGCCCCATCATGCGGTCCTCAAGCCATCAAGTACTACAACAAAGTTAAGAGTAGTTTTTGACGCGTCCGCCAAAACAACCAACGGCCGGTCATTAAATGATGTAATGCATGTTGGTCCCAAAATACAACAAGACCTGTGGCATATCGTAATGAGATGGCGAAAGCACAAATATGTCTTCACGGCCGACATAGAGAAAATGTTTCGGCAGATTTGGATAAACAAGGAAGATAGAAACTTTCAACGAATTCTGTGGCGAAACTCGTCTTCAGAAAAGATTCAAGAGTACCAACTTAACACAGTAACATACGGAACAGCAGTTGCCACTTATCTTGCAGTAAAAACTTTAAACCAGCTCGCAGAAGACGAAAGAAAGAACTTTCCTACGGCATGCAAGGTGTTACAAAAAGATTTCTACGTCGATGATCTCATGACAGGCTGCGACACAATCCAAGAAGCATCAGCCATTCAAATCCAACTAACGGAACTACTTCAAAAAGGAGGCTTTAATTTAAGAAAATGGGCAAGCAACCAAACACAGCTCTTAATCAACGTAGCCGACAGAGAACTAACAGAATCACATAAAATTGAAATCGATCAAAGCATAAAAGCCCTTGGTCTTTTTTGGAAACCTAAAGCGGATGTATTTGAGTTTAATATAAACGTACCAATTCCAAGTGGCAAGTTGACGAAGCGAATTATTCTCTCCACGACTGCTAAGCTATTTGATCCATTAGGATGGCTAGCACCAGTAATAATAACACCAAAGATAATGTTAAAAAAAATGTGGCTCATGGGTCTCACATGGGATGAACCGGTTCCTGAAGCCATAGGTCAACAATGGTTAAACTTTAAAGACAAACTACAGCTTCTCAGTGACATAAAAGTTCCAAGATGGATAAATTACACACCTGAATCACAGATTGAGGTTCACGGCTTCAGCGATGCTTCAGAACAAGCCTATGCCGCCTGCGTCTACCTAAAAGTAATCAATAAAGAAAGTGAAGTGAGCATCAACCTTATAGCAGCCAAAACAAGAGTCGCGCCAACGAAATCAAAAGTAACATTACCAAGGCTGGAACTAAATGGCACTCTCTTATTGGCTAAACTTCTTAATGAAGTAAAACAAGCATTAGAAATACAGCAAGCAACAACTATCGCATGGACCGATTCAACCATAGTGCTGTCATGGATACAAGGAGATATTCAGAAATATAAAACTTATGTTGCCAACAGAGTATCGGAGATTAGGAATTTTACCGAACCACATCAATGGCGCCACATCAAATCAGGCGACAACCCAGCTGATTGCGCGAGCCGCGGAATAACGGTTGATGAACTGATAAATCATAAGCTCTGGTGGTCAGGACCACATTGGCTCAAAATCAAGCATGAATACCCGCCAAACATACAAAACTGTCTTGAACCAGAAAAACAACAACCAACAGAACTAAAAAATATCAACTTCACTACCATCACAGAGGATGATGACAGGATAGTTCACTTAATAAATAAAATATCCAGTTTCACTAAACTAAAACGGATTGTTAGAACTGTAATAAATTTTATAAAAAGGTGTAGAAAAATCAAGGTCAACAAATATGATCTAAATGAGGCTGAGAAGATTATCGTGAAGCATACACAACGAAATTATTACAACGCGGAAATAACTCAGCTAATGAAAAACAATCCAATAGATAAAAAAAGCAAGTTATTGTCATTAAATCCATTTCTGGATCCAGAGGGAATTCTACGAGTAGGGGGCAGGCTGCAAAAATCATTTTTAAGCTACGAAGAGAAACATCCAGCCATTCTTCCTGCCCACCACCAATTGAGTAAAAGCTTAATCAATCATGCACATTTGAAAATGATGCATGGTGGGATCGAACTCACCCTCTCCTTCATCCGGAAAAAGTATTGGATTATAAGAGGCAGAACGACAACTAAATCAGTAATTTCAAAATGCATTGTATGCCACAGATTCAAAATTAAGCCAGGAAGTAACCAGTTGATGGGAAACCTACCATACGCACGAGTTCAGCCAACAAGACCATTTACGCATACCGGAGTGGATTATGCAGGTCCCGTGCAAATAAAAACAACCAAAGGCAGAGGAGGTAAAACTTACAAGGCATACATTGCAATCTTCATTTGCTTATCAACCAAAGCAATACATGTAGAAACAGTAACGGATCTCACCACAGAAGCATTTATTGCGGCCCTTAAAAGGTTCACATCCAGGCGTGGATTATGTACTCACATATATAGTGACAACGGTACGAATTTTGTTGGAGCTAATAATCAGCTAAAAAGGATACAAAAAACAGCTAACTTCAGCGATATTGTCGCTCAACAATTAGCAACAGAAGGAATAACTTGGCATTTTCAACCACCTGCATCATCCCATTTTGGTGGGCTATGGGAAGCTGGTGTCAAATCAGTGAAGACCCACCTAAAAAAGATCATGGGAAATGCAACGCTCACCGAATTAACAACACTGTTAAATCAAATAGAGGCCATTCTAAATTCAAGGCCAATATGTCCAATGTCCAGTGATATAGCAGACCTTGAAGTTTTAACACCTGGCCATTTTTTAATCGGCTCATCACTAACTGCAGTGCCAGAAGAAAATCTAGCAGATTCAAACATACATCGCTTGTCAAGATGGCAGATGCTACAAAAACTGAAACAAGATTTTTGGAAAAAATGGAGTAACGAATATTTGCGAAGACTACAACAACGACCAAAATGGCTACAATCAAGGCCACAAATACAAGTGGGCAATCTTGTGCTCTTAATTAGGTAGAAGGTAAGAGGTAGAATTGTTGAAACACACCCGGGACCAGACGGATTGGTTCGCGTAGTTTCAATACGTGGCCCGGGAAATGCTCTCTATAAAAGAGCAATTACCAAAGTATCCGTTCTACCAGTAGACGAGCCACAAGCAACAGATCAATACGGTATGGTCACAGATGTTTCAAACCAGAAGGAAACACAAAACCCACCACAGAGACGAGTAACCAGAGCAAGCACAAAATCAAATCTCCTGCTGTACACGCTGTCAATATTCTGTATATTAGGAATGGTGGTACCAGAAACAACATCCAGTTACAACATATCCAAGTTCTCGTCTCATCCGGGCATCTACTTTGACAAAATTGGTCAAAGCAGTTTAATCTTCGAGGTTAAAATCCCGTTGGTACAGAGAACCCGATACACCTTATATAACATAATACTGGTGCCCACGCTACATCAAAGAAAGTATGTGTATATTCAGCCGTCCTCAAGTTATTTGATGGTAACAAGTCATCAGGATAAATACATGCCACTCTCTACTCATGAATTCAACGCTTGCACTCATCTAAATGGAGAATATCTCTGCAACACACGTCAGCCGCTGTATGACTACAGCTCCAATGAAAGCATATGTGAAATGCAGTTACTCAAACAGGATGGCGAAATACCAACAAGCTGCCAGATACTTCAAAGAGCAATCACCACTATTTGGATTCCTCTACACAGATACAACGCATGGATCTTTGTAACTAGCTCAAGAACAACTTGCAATGTAATTTGCGAACATGAAATTGATGGCACATTTGAAACCACAACCACATCCATTCATGGTGAGGGAATCCTGGAGCTGCATGCAAACTGCATCCTCAAAGGTGATACATTTACAGTGTCAGGATACAAAACATTCAGCAGCAAGTACAAATTTTCCTTTTTGCCGTCATTCAACCTGAGCGAGATGATAAATGTTACAGACATCATAAACCACACATCAACTTCGAAATTTCCAGGAATCGAGGCAATTGAGGCCGTCATTCAAGACCAAAAGAGGTCACTATTGACATCAGAAGCAAAGGTTAACATACACGATTACCATCACTATGCAGCAATTTATCTAGTAATACCAGCGGCTCTCTTTATCATCGCTTGCTGTATATTCAGAAGAATGAATTTGCTAGCACATCAACACCCGGCTCAACCTCTGGAACCACTCCCTCATGTTTAATACCAACAACTTGTAGCAGCGCCATATTCTGTAAAATACATAGCGGACATCTAAAGAATTATGCGCGACACATACAGAGGATCCGCATTACAAACAACCAGATAAAAGGCTTAATGTAGCCCGGGAGTATGTTCACTTCATCTGTGAACATGGAATTACGTACTTTCTTTAAATATACATTAAAGATTATAACATTTTGCTTAGTTTACAATTCAAGTAAATTAACATGTGTCACAAATTTACTTTTCTTCGTATGCATATAATATTACTTCCTATCCGTATGCATATAATATTACTTCCTGTCGAGTACAACAACAACATCTGTATTCAAATGATTCTAATTACATGAATATCATATATTATAGAATATAAACAACATTATAAAAACTAATTATTAAGCATTTTATGAATTTGTATATAAACTCGAAATTAATTAATAATAAGGCAGAATAAACTTAATCACCAAACGTGTAGTTTCTAATTCTCCGTTTAATTAAACCCCACCAGCGGTAATTTAATTAGACAAATTCGTTAATCAAGCAAACGCTTAGCCTTACAACCTAAGCACAGTATTTGCTGGAATAACAATTGGAGTTGAGTTAAGATTTGGTTTGCAATTTATAATGACGTAATCATTTATGGGTGCAAAATTTAGATTAAACGAAGGTGAACAAAGTAGAATTATGTAAAAACTCTTCGGAAGGCTAAATGTCAATTTTACTGATATGATACACAGATGAAATTTGTAAGAAAATAATGTTTAAGGTTCCTTTCACGGTTTTATGATTTTACTTACTTTGCATGCTTGACTTTACAGGTAATAGCTATGTCTATAAAAAGAGTTGAAGTTTTGTGAAGTAGATAAGTAATAAATTTCGTAGATATTGATTTCTGTTTAGCCTAATTACGCGTAGGTCAACAAGAATATAAGGGATTTATTGAAATTAAGATGGCGGGTTTTCTCACACATTGACAGAATTACGTATATGGCTTATCGATAAATTTTTAAGAAAGTAATGTTTAAGTTTCATAACATGGATTTATTATTTTAATTACTTTGCATGCTTGATTTGGCAGGGTTTTATCTAGGATAAGGGAAAGTGCTTTTTTATATGATATTGCAAACTTCATTGCATTGCAAAAGTTTTGAGGTATTGATGAAAATGTCTCAGCATTTTTTGAATCTGTTTAATTTAATTATATCAAAGGGGCATAGTTTGTTCAAGTATTTTAGTCTGATGGAGTAGTTGATATAAATTACACTTAATTATATGTAGGTAAGTGTTGACTGGCTTCAAGATGCAGAAACACTGGTGAATTCTCGCGCAACATCCAGAGGCTCCAAGCATCCAGCAGTTATGTAGCGTAGAAATTATATTGTCTTGTGATATCTATTTTATGTAACATTATCTAATTTATATAAGTGAATTTCTATTAATTAAGTAGTAAAGAAAGTTAGTTTTAAGAAATACCTGGGAAACCTTATTTGAGTTTTATTAGTAAATATTATATATGGGTACATGAACTTAACTAAATTATTGATATTCTAGACTGTTTTGCGTAGTATCATGATTAATGTTTGAATTATATTATATATTTGTATAAATAAATAATTAATCTCAAAATTATTAATTTCTTTTTTCAAGATCTGTAGGAAACTGCAGAGTAGTTTAAACTTCATTTTATTTCAAATCTAGTTGGTAGTTGGTGTCTGATAAAGATAACTAATGAAACATGTGTTGTGAATTTAAATTATAACTTAGCAATTTAAAAAATTTTAATCAATCTTTTAGAATTTTTAGTTCAAAAGTAGAAAAGTTTACATATGCAATTTCATAAAATATTAATTTTTGTAATACTCGTATATAATATATTGTGTTTTGCTCATTAATATATATTAATTAATTTAGTTTAAAGAATATTTAAAGGTTTCTCCTCCTTAATTTGCTAATAAATAATTAAATTTTCAGAATATAACATAGTTCCAATTAATCATTATTATATGGGATTAAAATTAATCCTAAATTTCAGAATTAAATTTTAGTTTGGTATTAGGGTGATTTATTAATTAAAATTAGTTTTCAGTGTTGCCTGGGAATTTGTATATTAATTTTATTTGTTGATTCTTGATATACTTATAGTACCTAACTGAATTATTGATGATTTTAGGCTGTTGTGGTGCTGTAACATTATCATTTTTTATTATTTATTATAAATTTTATAAAATAATTGAATTTTTTATTATTTATTCTCTTTTTCTTGATCGGTAGGAAATTTCTGATTAGTTTTAAGTAAAATTTTATGTTTGAAATGCTTTTTAACGTTTATTTTTATTCTTGTTGCAGTATGTAATAATTAATTAATTAGATAAGCGCTGTTTTTGTAATCGTAGCTTAGTAATTTTAAATTTTTCTTAAATATTTTATCATGTAAACTAATGAAAGGCGGACAAGGGGAATTTACAACATTAATAATTTTTTAAGTACTGATTTAGATTTAGAGAGTCCTGAGTATCGGGCCCTGGATTCCAGAGAAATGATCATCTAATATTGTAGTTAGATTGTGCTGTCTTGTGCTAACTTATTTACTATATATTGTACTAATAATTTACTAACTATCGATCGCATTGGTGTCTGTAACCGGGTCGAGTCTGTTCCTACTAATAATCCTATCCTATCCTTCGGTTTTGTTATTTGTATACGGGTGTACGGTGTGTGCCCGGGAGTCTGGGAGTCTTGCTATAATGCTTCGCCGTACACTCTCAATCAATCAATCAATCAATTAATAGGAATTATTCGGAAGAAATTGATATTTGGTAGAAGGTTCGCGGACCGTGCAGAAATTAAAAATCCGGCGTCTAGCCTCTAATACTGTCTAGCTCCTGGATTAAGAGCTTCCCTCTCTGTCAAGGTCTCTAACCGGGTTAGGCTTGCAGGGCTAGTTATTGCCGTGAACACACAGAGAAAAGCGTTGTAAAATTCAACAAAAAATGCGATGCATGCAAAAAATGCAAATGCAATGAAATTTCAACCCATTACGACTGTAATAACATTTACTGTATAATGTAGCAAAACGTGATAGTAGTAGAATTAATTACCAGCGAAGTAAAATTAATTACAATGTAATAAAATATTTTTCTATACATATTTGTAGTAAAATTTATTGTAATCGTAGTCAATTTTATTAGCTTTTTACTACAATCTTGTAGTAGAACTGATTACAGCCGATGTAGAATCCTTTACAATGTGTTGAAATGGCTGTCTATATTTGTAGTAAAAATTACTACAAAGGCAATTCAATTTATTAGCTTCTTAGTAAAACTTTGTAATGGAATTTATTATAACAGAAGTATAATCGATTGCAGCGTAGTAAAAAGATAAATACATTTATCGCACAATATACTACAACCGTAGTAAGATTTACTTGCAAATTGTAGTATAATATTATATTGTACTACAATCGAAATAAACTTAGGATTCTCAAATAAAATAATCCGATGTAAAAAATTTAAATTGAAACACACGAATAATTTTTAATTTAACTTTTATTGGTAATATAAAAATGTCAATATTTATTATTTCTAAATTATCTTAAATCGAAGGGCGAGTCCACCATCAGACAACTTGTGAGACAAACTAGGATAGTACTGAAATTCACAAATATTATTAAGACTTATGTTTTCTAAGTTGTCTTTTAGAATAAATGCATTCAAATGCATATCATAGTCAGAGAACATTTTTGTAGAGACTACAATAACATTATCACCATATACTATCATTTCAATTATTTTATATATAACTTTGTTGAACAAGCGATGAGGTTGTCCAAAAAATAAACGAAAGGGTAACCCTTTGTACACAAAACGAACCCTTACTAAGGTTGTAAGTTAAGATTAATTTTAGTTTAACTGTTTGTTTTATTTAAATTGTATTTAAATTTTATTTATTTAATTTTATTTATTTAAATTGTAACAATTGTAACATTCGTTAATCGCACACGAGTTAAGACTGCCTTAATAAAAAACAACAAAAAAGAAAACTAGACTAATTACAAAAATACTAATACATAATGTAATGTTACAAACATTTATAAATTAATAAGTTAGTACATATATAATTAAAGTTGACAATAAGCTGTAGTAAATTGGTTGCGGCGCAACCATTCTCCCTCCGTTAAGTTTCTACTTAACCTTGATTCTCGCGAGGTTAACTTCTTGGGATTCCTTCTCATTTAATGGAAGTCGGCATAATTTAACTATGGGTCGTTTCATTTCTCCCTTAATCGTTTTAAGAGTAGCCACGCGGACTAGTCCATCAGATCCAGGATGTAGATGGACGATGATTCCTAATACACTGCGCTGGCGGTAAGTTATCCTCCTTTACAAGAACGACGTCTCCAATAGTAAGATTTGTTGTTGGTTTCTTCCACTTTGGTCGTTGTTACAAAGTATGCAGATATTCAATAGACCATTTTCTCCAAAAGCCTTGAACTCGTTGTTGAATATTCTGCCATCTGGTTAATCGTGACGTTGGAAAATTGTGTAGGTCAGGCTCAGGGATACAAGTTGGAGGTGCTCCTATTAAAAAATGTCCTGGAGTAAGGGCCAATATATTATCAGGGTCGGCAATCATCGGACACAGCGATCGAGAGTTGAGTAAAGCTTCAATTTGGCAAAGTACAGTAGCCATTTCCTCAAACGTCATTTTAGTATCTCTTGTCACTCGATTTAAGTGGTATTTGATCGATTTTATGTTGGACTCCCAAAGTCCGCCAAAATGTGGTGCACTGGCTGGATTAAACGAAAATTTGATCATCGCCTGAGAAAAGAAATCAGATATTAATTTGTTTGTTTTATGGTTAAGGAATTGATCGTGAAGTTCTCGAAGTTCTCGTTTGGCACCAACAAAATTAGTGCCGTTGTCGCTAATTAATTCGGCTGGAATCCCTCTACGGCTAATAAAACGGCGTAACGCGGCGATGAATGCGTTAGTGGTCGTATCCGACACCAATTCTATATGTACTGCCTTGGTGGCAAAGCATATAAACAGAGCAATATATCCCTTAGTCAAGGGAACTCTTCCTCGACCATGCTTAGTTCTAATGAGAATGGGACCTGCATAATCAAATCCAGTGGTTGTGAACGGACGACAAACCGTTAGACGTTGCCTCGGCAAGTTTCCCATGAGTTGAGTGGTAATTTTTTGTTTCTGTCTCACGCAACTAACACACCTTTGACAAAACTGTCGTATTAAGCTACGGCCATTTAAGATCCAAACCTTTTGTTTAAGGAGGCTGGCCAACAATGATGGTCCAGAATGCAGATTGAGTATGTGCGTTTCATAAATTATCATCCACGTGAGTCTATGATCCTTTGGTAATATCACTGGATGTTTCATATCAAATTCGCAATCAAGATTCGAGAGTCGTCCTCCTACACGCAATAAACCATTATTATCAATAAATGGTGATAATGATGATAGTTGGCTATTACGAGTGAGAGGCTCTTCAGCAATGAGCAGATTAGTATAATCACTAAATGATTCGCGTTGAACTTCCTTATATATAAATGTTTCGGCCTTGCGAATTAAGTCAATTAAATGCAACTTCGGATACAAAAATCGGAGAAGGTATGCGACTATCCTTTTTACCCTTTCAAATGATGAGAACTTGCATAACAAATATGAAATAATTTCGTTGGATTCGATTTGAAGTGTCATGATGATTGGGGTCTTTCGACGTTCTTCGCACATTGTTTCAAACTGTTGTTGATTGCTAGATGGCCAGTAATTCTCTTCATACATCAGCCACTTCGGGCCACACCACCATAATTCAAGATTTGGAAGTAATTCTGGACTAATGCCCCTTGATGCAATATCGCAAGGGTTTTCCCTTGACGGTACATAATTCCAACGATTTCGAGGAACTGTTTCCATGATTTCCGAAGTTTTGTTCCCAATGAACGTGTTCCATCTACGTGGGTGGTCAGAAAGCCAGGCTAGGACCACCTTTGAGTCAGTCCATGCAAATACTTCACAATGCCGATGTTGAAAAATACCCAATGAAAATTTGACTAGTTTCACTAAGATATGTGCTCCACACAACTCTAGCCGTGGAATTGAGATTTGCTTAATAGGTGCAACTCGGGTCTTGGCGATGATTAGCGACGTTTTGATACATCCTGTTGAATCTTCGCTACGTAGATAAACAGCAGCCGCATATGCTACCTCCGAAGCATCACAGAACGCATGGATCTGTGTTGATTTCATGTTCGATGAAACGAAGAAATGCCGTGGAATTTCGATGGCCTCAAGATTTGGCAAATTTAATTTTATGGTATTCCATTTCTGACTAATGTCGCCGGGAACTTCATCATCCCAACCGATCCTCCGGCTCCATAATTGTTGGAAAATAATTTTCATGGAGATAGTCGTTGGAGACACCCAGCCTAAAGGATCGTAGATTTTGGAGATTTCGGACAGTAAGTTTCGCTTAGAAAGGAATATGCTTGGTAGTATCTTAATCGCATATGAGAATACGTCTCGCACAGGATTCCATTGAATTCCTAAGGTCTTGATGGTAACACTATCATTTCCAAAAGTTAACATTGCAGGTTCCTTAAGCTTATCAGGAATTATTGATAAGAATTTGAAAGAATTGGATTTCCATTTTCGAAGTAGGAAACCAGCTCCCTCCATGACCTGACATAGCTCCGTGAATAATTTAGCAGCGATATCACCATTATCACATCCAGAAAGTAAATCATCAATGTAGAAGTCACGCTTAATGATGGAAGCTACGTTCGGATGGTCATGTTCGTTATCCTCGGCAATTTTTTGAAGAGTCCTGACAGCCAAAAAAGGCGCGCATGAGGTCCCATACGTCACGGTGTTTAATCGGTATGTCTCTATTTTCTCGGTAGGATTGTCTCTCCACACTATTCTTTGGAAGTCATTATCAGGCGATGGCACAAGCACTTGCTTTTTTTTTTTTTTTTTTTTTTTAAATTTTTTTTAGTTATATAAAATTTTGTGCAATTGTAACACGATTTAGTTATGTATATTTTATATATGTTAGAATACCTTAAATATTTATTAAGCAACTTGTTCTACTTATCGTTTGTGCAAGCGGCCGGAATGATTTCCTTATAAACTTATGCCAATCACCCTTGAATCCACCAGCTAAGTTGTCGCACTACTTTAGCCTTGGTTTGATGTAATTTGAATTATTGATTAATGTTTACGTTTCACGAGCTACTAAATTGTTTATGTTATACGTTTACGGTTCTAAACGTAGCGGCACTAGTAATATCACCACAATAATTGTTTAATAGTAATGAACTGGTTTTAATTTACTGCACTGTATAATTAATCACACGTGAACTGATAGTAATACGCGATCCGGCTCGAAGGACCATGAACAAGCGATGAGGTTGTCCAAAAAATAAACGAAAGGGTAACCCTTTGTACACAAAACGAACCCTTACTAAGGTTGTAAGTTAAGATTAATTTTAGTTTAACTGTTTGTTTTATTTAAATTGTATTTAAATTTTATTTATTTAATTTTATTTATTTAAATTGTAACAATTGTAACATTCGTTAATCGCACACGAGTTAAGACTGCCTTAATAAAAAACAACAAAAAAGAAAACTAGACTAATTACAAAAATACTAATACATAATGTAATGTTACAAACATTTATAAATTAATAAGTTAGTACATATATAATTAAAGTTGACAATAAGCTGTAGTAAATTGGTTGCGGTGCAATTTTGCTTGGATAAAAAGAATCCAGATTTTTACGAAGTTCCCTTAAAATTTAAATCATTTGCGAAAATCTGGATACCATTAATTCCAAATTCGTTTAGTTGTTTGAAGTAAGACTTTTCGGAGACACATAGTTTAATACTTTTATTAATTTCAATGATTTTATCAACATTCTCACAATAGAAAAAGTGTGCTAATTTAAAAGACTGTTTGACTGCAATAGAGTAGCAAAGATTTATACGTGAAG
The DNA here is from genome assembly GCA_958295665.1 of Tipula vernalis. Taxonomy (NCBI): domain Eukaryota; kingdom Metazoa; phylum Arthropoda; class Insecta; order Diptera; family Tipulidae; genus Tipula; species Tipula vernalis. Next base: position 210,709,248 of record OY282560.1, read on the forward strand.
TAATAGGCTGAGCATATTGTTTGCTTTCATTTCGCATACTCCACATCATTTTTAAAGGACCTACTCTTTTAATTACTGTTGCATAATGAGTTAAAAAATGTGCTTTTGGTTTTAGAGGCTCATTAAAAAGCTCTATATAATCTCTGTTATGGAGTGCCACTCGACTTGCTAGTTCTGTAAGGTCGTCGTTGTTAAATGTTGAATTCATGCATAAATCGACCAGTTTTTGGAAATTTAAAAAAAACATCCAAACTTTATCATGTTCTGCTATAAAATCCCATACCATCAAAGAAAAAAAGAAAACGAAACAATTTGTTTCACTTGCTTGCATATTTAAGTTTCTGTTTTGTAGAACTTCTAGTTTTATGGGAAGTGACATATTTTTTGAATCTATAATGCCGTAGTCAAATAGTTGCTTACGGTCATTCAAATCCTCCAAAGAAAAGAACTTTTTTTGTATGAAGTACAAAATAATAAGGCACATATCATTTTTTTACACTCCTTCAAAAAGATCATGCATTATATCGACTGAGATATTGACTACGGCATGAAATGAAGGCAAGGCGTTAAAAATACACGATTCTGAAATACCTGTCGATTTAGGGTTTTTAAGTGCTAAATCGGATGTATAATTATCAACTGTTCTCAAGTTAGATTCTATTTCATAGCAAATGTGTTGTGTTTCTGATTTTGTTGTTTTGCAAATTCTGCAAAAGTGAAGCGCCGAAAATGATGACCGAAACCCAAGTATTTTATTCAATCCAAGATTATCTCCCGTCACTAGTCCTAAAATGAAATAAACCCTTTTTTTGACGCCCCCTTTTTCAATTACCAAGCCGTTAAGTTCTAAGTCCATTAAAATTTGTAATAGATTATAAAGGATGTCATCGCGCTCATATTTTTTGAAATAGGCCGACTTTATTAACATAACAGGTAGAATATTACTCAGAAGAGAACGCTTATATTGAGGTCAAGTAGGAAAATTCAAGTAAAAGGCAGAAATTGAATTTACGCCTGAGTGTGAACCTAAGACATTATCTGGGTCGAAGTCGTCATTATACAGGAAGTACGGTATGGCAATTTTCTTTTCTTTAAAAAATTTGGAATATGTTTCTCTCCAAACAAAGCCACAAACAAAATTGTTTATGCTATTGGAATGAACCATTTGATTCTGCATTTCCGCTATACTTTCTTCCAGTAGATTACCAGTTTCAAAATATTTTTTTATTAAAAATGGTATTGCTAGAATTGTTCCTTTTGTATCACCGTATTTTAAAACTGGGACACCCTTTTCAACAGTATTTTGAACTTCGGATGAAATAGTTATATTAGTCGGTAGTTTAAATAAATGTTTCTGTTCTAAAACATTTTTAAATTTATGTTCGGTGTCAATTTCGGAAAAAGCATTTTCACAAAATTCCTTTACCTTTCCTACAGCTGTTTTAGAATCAACTGATTTTAGAAAATTGTGCATAGGCTCTAATAAATATTGATGAATATCTTTCACGATTTTGAAAATTAAATTTCTAGGGACTGAATTTTCATTCATCAAATTTAGAATACATTTTAATGCCTGATCTGATAAATCAATTGATTGGTGAGAATGTAATTCAGATGAATCATACTCAGAAAAACTTTCAGAAGGATTTTGATATGATTTTGAAGAAACAGAGGAGTTTTCTTGCATCTTAGTACTTAAATAACCGAGACCCTCTACACTGGAAGCAAATAAGTCAGACCTCTTTTTTGAGCTTGAACTGCCGCACAATTCTTCATTTTTAGCATGAACTCGTATCAAATGGCGCTTCAACACATGTAAGTCCGAAAATGCCTGCGGACAACTATTTTGTTGGCATTGATATTCAGATTGATATTTATGCATATATTTTAGATGGAAGTAATAATTATCTAACGTATCAAACTTTAAATCACAAGCAAAACAACAAAACTAGTTTAAGTTATTATTAATTCAACTTTTTTCTAAAATAACAGAATATAAATGTAAGCTTAAATTATATTTTATATGAATTCAGTTTTTAAATTTTAAATAACAAAATATAAATTTAAGTTTGTTATGCATAACTTAATTCATTGATGAGAGCAATTATTGCTGAATTTAAATTATCAGAATTTAAATTAAAAAAAAAAGTATGTATAAATATCCAAACTGGATATTTGGTTTTGGATATTCTAAGTTGAAAACGTATATTAATTTGAAAATACTATCGTTTTTTTTTTTTTTTTTTTTTTTTTTAATTTTATTTATGATAACAATAAATTTTTTTTACAAAGTAACTAGTCATTTTTGACTAACAGCGTTTGACTCTGACAATATAATAATAAAGCACTCATATGTGTTCTTTACATAAAGTGTTGTTTTGGTTGATGTTGCATATTGTGCGGACTATTCAGGCAACTCAAAAGGTTTTAGTCTTTTGAGTCTTCTTATTATACCCTCTTGATGAAGTAATCTTGCAGCTTCGATGTTAGGGTGATGATGGAGCCTCTCCTGGTGTTTTTGAGCACATTTCTTTATTTCACTTGCGACTGTGTCTATTCCGAGATCTCTATGAAGGTCACTATTACGAGTGTACCAAGGGGCATTTACAATTCCTCTGAGGACTTTATTTTGAAATCGTTGAACTATCTGTTGATTGCTGATTTTGGTGCATCCCCATAGTTGAATACCATATGTCCAGACCGGCTTGAGTACTTGTTTATAAAGCATAAGTTTATTATGAATGGATAACTGAGAGTTTCTTCCAATTAACCAGTACATTTTTCTATATTTTAACTGAAGCTCTTCTGCTTTCTTGTTCACGTGTACTTTCCACTTTAACTTTGCATCAAGGTTCATACCAAGGTATTTTGCTTGATTGGCATGTGGTACAGAGATATTATTGAGAGTCACAGGTAGTGGTTCTATTGATCTATTAGTGAAGTTAATGTGAGTAGACTTCGATTCATTCACTTTAATTCTCCACTTAGCTAGCCAATCTTGTATATTATTTACGGCTATTTGTAGTTTGAATGTGACTTCACCGATTGTGTCACCAACAGCTAGAATTGCAGTGTCATCTGCAAACGTGGCGATAGTTGTATTGCTCGTCTGCGGTATGTCGCTAGTAAACAGCACGAAAAGGAAAGGCCCTAAGACACTCCCCTGCGGGACTCCTGCTTTAGCTTGTTTAATACTGGAGTAAACTCCTTCCTGTTTAACTCTAAAATATCTCCTTTTCAGGTATGACTTTAGCAGTTCGCAATACTCAAATGGCAGAGTTTTCTCCAATTTAAATATTAAACCATCTAGCCAGACTTTGTCAAATGCCTGCGCTATGTCAAGAAATATGGCTGAACAAATCTTTTTTTCCTCTAAGGATTTTTCTATTATATCTGTTATTCTATGGACTTGGTCGATTGTGGAGTGTTCCTCTCTAAATCCAAACTGATGGGACGGAACAGCTCCTGATTTTACAACTTCTGGTTTAATTCGTTTTAATAACAATCTCTCAAATAGTTTTGACATAGTTGGAAGAAGTGATATTGGCCTGTACGAGGCCAGTTCACTTGGTGGCTTACCTGGCTTAGGTATCATTATCACTTCCGCAAATTTCCAAGATAGAGGGACATAACGGAGTCTGAAGGAAGCATTAATTATGTCCGATATTTTCTTAATAGCTTTATTAGGTAGTTGTTTTAGAATCTCTCCAGTTATCAGGTCATATCCTGGTGATTTTTTAAGTACTACATGGTTCTTTATTACTTGTTTTACTTCTTTAGCATTAGTTAATGGAATTTCCTGTCTCAGGATAGTTGTTTGGTTTTCGAACAATATATCCTGTTGGTTAAGTGTTGTTAATTTTGGCTGAAAGGTACGCTCGAGATGATCCGCGAATTTTTCTGCTTTTTCTTCATTGCTTTTAGCCAGGTGACCATTATTTGTTCTTATTGGTGGTATATGCATAACTGGCCTTTTCAAATATTTGGTTGCTTTCCACAATGAATAATCACTACCTTTATCATAGGTGAGAGATTGTAGGTATGAATTTATTGATTTATTTTTAAATTCCCGTATTTCTCTACGTATTCGTTGTGTTAAATTATTTAATCTATTTTTGACGGTTGGGTCTCGTGTACGTTGCCACTCCCTACGGGTACTTCTCTTCTCTATAACTAGTGATTTAATTTCCATTGGATATCATTTGCCAGCTATTTTTTTGTTTGTTGTGTTAGTACTTTTCCACGCCGCTACCTGTATGTCCTTGACGAGCTTCTCCACCTCCTGTTCTAATGTTTCTTATGATGAAAGTTGTGTGTTTAAAATGATGCTATTGTTTAGTTCATTCCTGAACTTTTTCCAATCAGTATATTTATTTGTTAACAGTGGCTGTTTATCATTAGTAATTATTGTATCACTTATTATCATTAAAATAGAGGAGTGGTCAGATGTGGAGTCCAATCCTTCCTGCACTTGTATATAATCAACCGGGATTTTTCTTATTATAAAGAAGTCAATTAGGTCTGGTGTTTTATTTTGATCACTGGGCCAATAAGTTGGTTTTCCAGTAGAATGCCAGTTGCAGTTGTATTTAATTATTGCTTGATGAAGCTCTTTCCCTTTAGTTGTGGTTAGTCTTGATCCCCAGTCAGTATGTTTAGCGTTGAAGTCACCCCCGACTACAAATTTTTCACCGAGCTGCTTGAAGAACTGAGTATAAGCATTCTCTTTGATGTTATATCTAGTGAAACGTGAGTTTGCAAACCCTTACTATAAGCGGAAAAAAAAGAAAACAACGTTTTTAAAATTCTAGCGGGTTAGTATGATAATTGGAGGAGAAAAATAGAAAAGAAATAACGGTCTCGAAAAAAAAAATAATAATAAATGAGACGGGAGTTGGGAGGTGAAAATAATGAAACGAGGGTTTTTGGTAGAATTACCCCGATTAAAAGTAATTACATTGATAGTTTGATAAAAAAAAGTATCGTAATTTTTTGTTATACAATAATAATAATGAGACGTTATTGAATTTAAGAAAAATAAATTCTAGTTTAAGTGTTTTATAACAATTAAGTTTAAGTTTTTCATTCAATACATTTTGAATATAACATTAAAACATTGAAATTGCTATGAACAATTAATTATCTTCAAATTATAACAAAAAAATTGTAAAAGCAAAAAAAAAAGAATCTTAACAGATCAAAATTGTTCAAAAATAATTTAAAATTAATATTAACGATCAGTTTGGTGGTGGTGATTAGTGAATTGATAATATAAAAAACAATCATTACCGTTTAAGTCAGTATCTTTAGCAAATGACCAAATTTTGTTTTAATTGAATAAAAAAATAAAAGTCATGTACGTACGAGTATGTACTAAAGTTATACAATAAAAGATTGAATTAAAAAAAAAAAAAAAATAGAGAATAAAAAAAACTGTACGATAATTAATCTGATGTGTCTTATTGATAACCGTTGAATCCATTGGTATAATTTACTACCAACGCTTCTGATAAACTGTTGTTATCAACTCACATACGTAAAAATCTTGAGGTTGAGAACGAGTTATGGATTAATTGAAACCAACGAGCCTGGAAAACACGATACAGCAACACGTGATTGGATCGAAGGGTAACGGAAGTCGAGGGCAACCTGTAAAAGCATTCAAAAGTTAAGATTATTATTTTATTTTATTATTATATATATTATATTTTTTTGTTTGGCATTTGCGAAGTTTAGTGTTAGACATAGTTTTAAGTTCACTCAGAATATATTTTTTTTTGTTTTTTTTTAAAATTTTGTAAGCATTTACGTTTTTTTTAAATGAAATTTACGCCTAATTACCTACGTACTCGTATTGGTATAAGCTATAGAAGTAATATGAACTAATTTACTTTTCGATTTATTTGGCGGGAGTATGATCGAATGACAAAGATAACGTTTTTTTCCGTTGTTTTCTTATTATTTTTTTTTATTTTTTTTGCGGTTTAGATCTAGGTTGTTGCAAACTTGGGAACAATCGAATCCACTATTAACCCTGAGCTAAAGCCGGTTAACAAGCAACCGCACCCAAGTCTAAAACGCAACAACATCTGTTAACAGGGGTTTGTTTTTTTTTTTCTACGATGTATAATGGACTTTAAAAACCTGTTACACTAGGTGGGCAATATATTGCGGATACCACTAGCTTGTGGTTGCGGGTATTAATGCTAACGCTAATTGCTTGTATTTCATCACTTTTAAGTTTTTGTTGCAGATGGTATTTAATATCTTTTTTTATAATCACGGCACTGCCCCCTCGTGCATTATTATTAGGATGAACTGCTGAGTGAACTTCGTAGCCGCGGATTTTTATATGACTTTGAGTAGTAAGGTGTGTTTCAGATAATAAACATATATCTATTTTTTCTAAATCAAGAAATAGTTGTATTTCATTTTGTCGTTGCAATATACCATTGCAGTTCCATGCAAGAATTTTTAAATTATTTGCCATGTTTTTCGAGTAGAGTGAGCCTTTGTAGGATTGATATAAGGGCTTTTTCTTGCTTTTCTTCTTGTGAACTAAGTCTATCAAGAATATCTTGTAGTATTTTATTAGTTTGGTTATTATTTGAATCATTTAATAAAAGAGAACTATGTTGTCTTCTCGAACTTCCAGTAGATAGTACATCAGCAAATGTTACATTTGGATTAGTTCTTGATGGCTGGATTAATGTTTGGTGTGGCCTTAAATTTGTAGGTATTCTTGTTGAGGCTGAGTTAATTTCTGGCCTGGTAATTATTGAAGTTTCCCTTGTTTTGTTGCGAATTTTTTGCAGCTCTTTTATAACAATGCAACCTCTGTAGTTGGCTGGGTGTGTCTCTCCACAGTTAACACATTTTGGTGGGGTGTCTTTTAGTTTCGTACATTCAGCCGTGCGGTGTTTTCCTACACATTTCACGCATCTGGGCTCCTTATTACAAAAGTTTTGCGTGTGTCCGTAGACTTGGCACTTTTTGCACTGGGGGATCAGCTTAGATTTTTTAACTGCTTCTATTTGCACTTTCATATGGAGTATTTCGCTGATTGCATAAATATTTTTAATGTCTTCTGTTCTTTCAAAAGACAACATATATAATGGAAGAGGTGTTTTGTCACCTCTTTTTAGCAGCTGTGTAACTTCTTTAATTTTGTATTTTTTCTCCAAAAGATACTCTTTTATCTCTTCTGGTTTGCATGAAGCGTGTAGCTTCCTAGCAATGACTTTGGTTTGCCTTGTCTGCTTATCTTCGTAGGAATACCACGCTGTCTTTTCTTCGTTAAGAGCTCCTGTTAACTTTCTATAGCTATCACTGTCTGTGACATTTATTTTGATATCACCACTATTTAACGCTGTAGCTTGAAACTTTATATGATTGTTGTCCATGATGTTTCTAATACTCTGATAATTATTGCAATTAGATATTATTACTGGAGGTGGCCGTGGCACTTTTTTCTCTAGTTGTACATTCTTACTTCCGGTTGGGAGTTCATTACTTGATCGTTTCTGTTCCGACGGAACCTGAGCTTTATCCTCCTGTTGCACGTGCCTACTTCCGGTTGGAAGCTGCTCAACTGATTGTTTCGAATCAGGTGAAATCTGTGGTGATTTACTCATCTTACGTTTCTTATTTTTTTTGTTACAGTTCAGAATCCATCCCGTTTCTCTATTGAGTTCTTCCTCGTCTGTTTCATACATAACCTCTATATGATCATTGGTGTTGTTTATCTTAGTGGTTTCTTTCTCAGACATTACTGCATTTAGAGCATCTTTTAACTCCTTGTTTTCTCGCTGTAAGTTTTTGAGGTCTTTGTTTAGATTTAACGTTAACTTTTCTATTTCGTAAATCTTATTGCGCAGTTCTTCGTTATCCCTTTCTAAGGTGTTCGCTATTGGTGGTGGTGATCTACCCACCCTGGATTGTTGTTTAAATGGGTTGGGTTGCCCAAAAGGGCTGTTAAACAATGATTGGCTCACACCAGAATCCTTTGAGCCAGCCTCGTTAGAGGGTGGATTTGCCAGCTGATTAGCTGGGTTACCACCTGGGGTACAATTTCCTGAATCCGTTGTACTCATTGTTTGTTTTACTGGTCATAAAGCATCTACCACTCTGACCAGTACGAGTTGGTAGTGGGTCTGGTTTGAGAAGATCATTTACTAAATGCTCGATAGTCAGTTATACCGCCGTGTCTCGGTCGCCAGAGCCTCGTTAGTTATCTAGCAGGGTGCACCACGTGCAGGTGAGGATGACATTTGGACTATTTGTAGACCAATTACATAAGCCCCCTTTCCCACCCCATACTATCAAGTGCGGATAAAAAGTTGTCGGTTTTGTACAATATATTATCCGCAACAATATAATATGAAAGCTGACATACCACGATCATCGGTTGCAGGTCAATTTACATTCTTTGAAAGTTTCTTTAATCTTTCTATATTGCGTCAAAATATCAGCTTGGCTATTGACCTCGATGATGTTGCTATTTATTGCATCTAGAATAGATACATGCCAACGTTTATCATTATTGCAAATTATTTTCTGTGATGGAGGAAGCTTAAAGGGTAGCAGCTTAAACACACACAAGTCCTTATGATCTTTAAAAAAAATAAGATAAAATTTCATCTTTAATATACATACATCATTTCAAAAAATAA